>BDUI01000018.1:462369-479151 GCA_002335545.1 Apodemus speciosus
TTTTTTTTTTTTTAAAGATTTATTTATTTATTATATGTGAGTACACCAGAAGAGGGTGTCAGATCCCTCTGCAGATGATTGCGAACTACCATGTGGTTGCTGGGATTTGAACTCAGGACCTTCGGAAGAGCAGTCAGTGCTCTTAACCGCTAAGCCATCTCTCCAGCCCCAAGATTAACATTCTTAAGGTTTTTGTACAAAATTTTAGAAACGAGACTGAGGGTATAACTCAGTGGTGGAATCATGGCCTACCTCAGGCCTGGTTGTGCCTGTTAGAAAAAAAAAACCTTTCATTTATTTGTTTGAGACAGGTCCTCTGTATGACCAGGTTGTCTGGACCGTGCTCTGTAAACCAGCAAATTCACAGAGCCACCCGCCTCTGCTTCCAAAGCCCTGGGATTAAAGGCTTGCAACATCACTCCCAGTCTAGAAAGAGCAGCTTGTAAGAAATACAGAAATACTCTTTTTTTAAAGCTGTACTAGAAATTGCAGAAGCCAGCTCTCAGAAATAATGAATTCTGTAGGTTATTCTAGTGCATCCTGTGTTTGACAAGAAACCTATTAGACACCGGCTTGTTCTTGAACAGTGCTGTCAAGTTACAGTCTAGACTGGTAACCAGGAGAGACATCACTGCCCATCTTCGAAAAGGTGAAGGGCTTACATGAGCACTAGCATGTCTCAGTGAGGACGCCTCTTAGAAAACAGCTCGAGGGACAGCAGGATGTCCTGAGGACGGTCCCTGGATGCCGCATGGGAGAAGGAGAGAAGCAGCTCTTGACCGTTTTTTCTCGCCTCCACACACTCGCAGTGGCACAGGCACACATACATAATGCACGTGGGCAAACAGACCTCCATACACATGTGCAGCGCCATACATGTGGGGAAAACACACATAAAAATAAATACACCTTAAGTAGAAAAACCTCGCTGGGCAGTGGTGGCGCACGCCTTTAATCCCAGTACTTGGGGGGCAGAGGCAGGCTAATTTCTGAGTTCAAGGACAGCCTGGTCTACAGAGTGAGTTCCAGGACAGCCAGGGCTACACAGAGAAACCCTGTCTTGAGCAGAAGCAAACTGTGCTTCGTGATGCTGGCTGATGTGCATCACAGCCTGTCACAGACCAGCACATGGTGCAGCTCTGTCCGAGCATTCAGCTAACAGAAGTTCAACTTTGGAAATGGAGGGGACGAACATGGATAGGGTTGACTGTCAGGAGCTTCCCTGCCTGATCTATTCTGTTCAAGTTTTCCATGTACCTTATCAAATATAGTCTTCAGAGACTGTGTAAGAAGATGGAAAGATGAGGTATAGGTTGGGGGAAATATTTGAAAACTACATGTCTGACAAAGAAGTATTATCTAGGATATTAGAATTCTCYGAACCCAGTAGTGTTGGCTATAATGATTCATACATAGCTGTAATCCCAGCACTAGACAGGTTGAAGTTGGATGATCGAGGTTATGTGTAGCAAGAGCCCCTCACACACTGGGAGTCCCAATCATAAGAAACCAAACAGTCCAAATAAAAGAGAGTAAAACTTTCACAGACATTTCACTAGAGAGAGTGTAAAATTGGCAGAGAAGCACATAAAAGTTGGAGGCATTAGGGGACTGCGTGCCACCTGCTGCATTAAAGTAATTGTGTGCCTACCGTCTGATGCAGCAGGAGCGCTGTGTATTTACCCGGAATCCTGAGAATTTACATTAACATGAGGGCCTGTGCTCATGGACAGGTGAGATGGCCTAGCAGGGAAAGGTGTCACCACCAAGCTGGATGGCCTCAGTCTGATCCCTGGAACCCATGCGGTGGACAATCTTTATAGATTGCAACAAATTAAAAAAAACAAAAAACCTGTGCCGGGCGGTGGTGGCGCACGCCTTTAATCCCAGCACTTGGGAGGCAGAGGCAGTCAGATTTCTGAGTTCAAGGCCAGCCTGGTCTACAGAGTGAGTTCCAGGACAGCCAGGGCTACCCAGAGAAAGCCTGTCTTGAAAAAACCAAATCCAAAAAACCAAAATAAAATAAAACCCACAATTTGTATGTCAAAAAATGTGATTTCAGGAGATAGAGTTAAGTAAGATATGGTTTCTGTTCGTTTGGCTGTCTTGTGGCAAGGAGAGGAGAATTATGGACCAGCAAAGAATAGAGTATAAAAAAGAACTTAGTAAGTAGATTGATCTTTTGATCTTCCTAACCTTGTAACTAAGGAAAGGAGCTTTTTTTAAACCTTTGTCTGTCTGTCTGTCTCTGTATATGCGTGTGTGCGTGTGTGTGTGTGTGTGTGTGTGTGTGTGTGTGTGTGTGTGTGTGTGTGTTGGTACACATGCATGGCTTGTGTGCACGTTCCGAGGTCAGAGGACCACTTGCAGTTGGTTCTCTTGGGTGCAGGGAGCAAGCTTAGGTTGTCAGGCTTTGTACCAGGCACCTTCACCCACTGAGCCACCTCACCAGCTGGAGAAGGAACACTTTAAAAACAGATGCACACATGAGGAGGGACAGAGCGTTCCAGACCGTGGGAGCTCTTGGCAGGCACGTGAGTTTCGAGTGAGGACAGATGTCTAACGCTGTCCTTCCATGCCTAGGTTGGGGCTGCCTTACCTGTGGATGTTCTCACGTATGATGAGAAGACGTTGTCGGCCATCTTGAGAATATGCAGCAGGTACGACCCTGAGACAGTTCTAGAATAACAGGCAGAGAGGTGGTAGGGCAGCACGGTGAAGATGCTTACAGGACGAGAGTGCATGGCTGGAACCCTGAGCACCTTGGGAAATTTACACTGGAGTTAACATGAACATTCCTCTGAGGCACCACACTTTTCGGGTTCAGACTCCATCTTAGGGATCCTGACCTAAGTTTAATTTGAGTAAACAAACAGCCCGGTGCCTAGCTTCAGTTTCCAGGTAAACCCCCCCCCACCCCCACTAAAACCTAGGCCCAGCTCCAGTTTCCAGGCTACCCCCCCAACAAGACCTGTGTCTCAAGGTTATTCCCCAACAAGTCTGCACCTCCAGGTTACAAGCCTGCCCCTGCCTAACAGCCACCAATTAGGAGGAAAACAGAAGTTACGTCTATAGTTTGGCTCCCAGCACCAGCCGATTGTGCTGAAGGCCACAGTAGCACCCCAATTAGATGCTCTCCAGGCCAGAAACGCTCGCCCCTCGATTGCCCTCTTCTGGAAAACCTTGTCCCAGTGAGTGCTGAGGGCTTTGTCTCCACGGGAACTGTCTTGTGGGTCGGTGGTGAATTAGGCCTGAGCTCGAGCTTATAAATAAAGCCCCTGGTGAGATTGCATTGGACTGGTTCCTGACTGGTCTTCGGATTCACGAACACTTCCTTGTTACTGCACCTCCACCTGGAGTTAGACCAGACAGCGGGAACCTGGTGTGCTCACAGCCAGTGTCACGGGTGATCTAGACAGCGGGGACCTGGTGTGCTCACAGCCGGTGTCACGGGTGATGGTTATAGTTTTAAGGTCAGAAATGTGTACATTTTAAAACGGTTCTTGGGGCTCATCTTGTTCTCTCTGATATGTTTCTACTGTTAACGTTCTATTTCATAATCCTTCTGGTTTATTTAAAAAAAACTTTCTAGACCATCACAAGCAAAAGTACTAAGCTCTGTTATAGCAGAAATATTTATGTTTTCTTGATCTTTATACAGTGGTCTGGCCAAATTATGGAGTTCTTTGACCTTGTTTGGAGCCTATAAAAGCAAGAAATGTGCCTTCAGAGTGATTCAGGTAATGGCTTTTCCTTTACAGTACCAAGAGCTGCTCAGCACTGCAGTGATAGACTCTGGCTGTGTCTCATGTTTGTCTTCAGTAAAGCAGTTAACATCTAACAAGGGCAAACCCAGAATCTCTCTGCTTGCTTCTGGAACTGAGGCATAGTCAGATTTTAAGTCATCCTCGTTGCAGGATTTTTGATCACGCCCTGAATCCCGATATTGTTTTATTTACTGGAAAAAAGCTGTTTCTAGTTGTGCTGTGGCTCAGCCCTTAGCACACACCGTTAATCTCTGTGGTGCAATACAGACCTACCCTTAGCACACACCGTTAATCCCAAGCAATGAAGATAAAGGTAGTTTGAAGAAGGAAGCAACCATGTTCAAAAGTGATGTCTAATTGAGTGGCAGACAGAAAGATGTGACAGAATAGGCTATGCCCAGCTCTCACTAGAAGAGAGGAAAAAGGTTATATAAGAGAGCAGCACAGAAGAGAGGGAAGAAGGAAGCAGTTTTCCGGGAGAGTTTTACAGTGACCCACTGAAGAGAGAATGAGCTAGACACAGGAGAAGACAGAAGGAGCCAGGAGGTTAGAACAGATGGCTAGAGCTAGTTAGAGGCCAAGCAAGGCAATTCAGGAGAGGCTGAGAGAAGCCAGATTGAATCATTCAGCTTGGAGAGGAGTTTGAGTCAGAACAGCAGAGTCGGGCAGACAGAGTTCAGAAAGAACTAGGAAGGGTGAGCTTGTTCATTAGTGAGTTTGAAAGGATGAAAACATTCTAGGCCTTGATAAGATGTATGGGGGCTGGGAGCTTCCAGACCAGGCCTTGAACTCAGCACATGGCTGGAAGCCTCAGAGACAGCAGTTACATCAGGCAAAGAAAAGTTACAGTTCTGTATCCTGGAGATATTTGGAGGTCAGACTTGGGATTCCTGGGACAAAGTCTTTTCTTTTTTCTTTTTATTTTATTTTCTATATTCTTTGTTTACATTCCAAAGGCTTTCCCCTTTCCCAGTTCCCCCCCACCAACCCTCACCCCCGACAAAGTCTTTTCTTTCTTTCTTTTTTTTTTTTTCATTTTATTGAAAATAACAAAGTCTTTTCTTACTGGCTGCTAACCAGTGACATCTTGGCAGGGTGTTTCCCGGCTTGTGATTGTTTGTTTAGCCAGTGCTTCCGTGATGCCCTTTAACATGTGACTGCTGCAGTTCTGTGTGTGCGTCCTGTGAAGCATACATGGTTTCTGTGCAGCTTGAGTTAACCTGTTCTTCTCTTATAGGTGTCTCCCTTTCTCCTTGCATTATCTGGCAATAGCAGGGAACAAGTATTGGATTGAATGCTCTTACAGTTCCAGATACTTCCACGCTCGACAGTGTCTCTAGGTGTCTACATAGTTTGAAAACAGAAGCAGGACAAAGGCCCTGTTGATGACATCTGGACATGCTGAAGATGTGGAGTGGACTTCAGAGGAGACTGTGGCAACATCACGTGGTACCGACATGGCAGTGTTTTCAGTATGTGCATGTGAGAGTTGGAGACCGAGCAGAGCTCAGCAGAGCCTTCACACAGCAGGATGTGGCTACCTTCTCGGAGTTAACAGGAGATGCCAATCCTCTGCATTTAAGTGACGATTTTGCAAAACACTCCAAGTTTGGGAAGATAGTTGTACATGGAGTTTTGATAAGTGGACTTATTTCAGCTCTCCTGGGCACTAAAATGCCAGGGCCGGGCTGTGTGTTTCTTTCCCAGGAAATTAAATTTCCCGCCCCTTTATATATTGGAGAAATGGTTTTAGCATCTGCAGAAGTGAAAAGGTTGAAGCAGTCTGTTGCTGTTATTGCAGTGTCCTGCTGTGTAATAGAAAGTAAGAAGACAGTTATGGAAGGCTGGGTTAAAGTTATGGTCCCAGAAGCTCCTAGATCCTGAAATACAAATGTAAAGTTATACATTCAAAAGCCTGTGCTCTTGTTATCAAATGACATCCGGGGAGGAGGGCTGTTGCTCTTCATGAAGGAATGCTGGTACACCCAGAAGCGATGTGTGGAAGGGGAGATTTCTAGATTGGTGCATTGTTTGTCCAGACTTAAATATGTGCAAGAGCTCATCATCTATCAAGGTTTGGATTTTTTTCCAATTAAAAAACAAGGGGCTGGAGAGATGGCTTATCAGTTAAGATCACTGGCTGCTCTTCCAGAGGATCTGAGTTCAATTCCTATTACCCACATGGCAGGTCACAACTATGTAACTTCAATCTCAGGTGATCCAACACCATCTTCTGGCCTATGCAGAAACTACATACACATGGTACACAGACATACATGCAGGCAAAATGCAATAGAGTAATAATAAAAATCTTTTTAAATTGAGAAAATTATCTTCATGTTTTACTTTCAGAATTTCAAACAGTTCCATTCGTATTTGATAACACCTATGTCTGTCTGTGTTGAGGAATTTTCTTGCTGAGTTTGTGCCACCCTGTATACCGACTGCAGTGGTGCCAGTAGAGCCATCTTTGAACACCTAATTCTTAGACCCTTTCTCAGCAGCTTCTGGGTTGGGTTCATAATTCCTTACAACAGATGTATCTTCCGTTGGATGTGGTGGTCCTTGCCTTTAGTCCCCACCTAGGAGGCAGAGGCAGGCTAACCTGGGTGCAGAGCACGGTTCAGGACAGCCAGGGAGACAGAGAGACCCTGTCTCGAAACAATAAAAACAAAATGCCGTTTAGTTCAGATTTCTCTGTGACTTGCCTTTCAGAGGCTGCTGTTTCTAGTGAGGGATTTACATGCAGCCGTGACTCAGTGATATAAAGTCCTAACACTGCGGCATTGTTGGAAATGATAGAAACGTGGAATAATCAGAGGGCCAGGCCTGGAGACACCAGCCACTGTCCTTCGTCCACGAGGCTTCCCAGGCGTGAGCCGAGTGGCTTTTCTGAATTTTGAAATTGGCTGTTCTACATTTGAACAGGTTAACCTGCTGATCGTTCAGAGACTCGGCCAATCTGTTAGTATTTTAAACCTGAAGGAAAGAATCTGGGATGTAAAGGTACTGTTTTGAGGGTTCTAATTCTCTCTCCCTTTCTTGAAAATGTGGGTCTACTTTAAAAACAAACAAAAAAGCTACAACAATAAAACTTGGTTGTATGTATGTATGTGTGTATGTATATAAAAGCAGGGATGGGTGTGGCAATGCATGCATTTAATTGCAGGCAGAGGCAGGAGGATCTCTTGAGTTTGAGACCAGCCTGGTCTACATAACAAGTTGTTTTAGGACTACCTAGACCCTGTCTCAGAAAGAAAAAAAAAGGTGTAATTGCATGGTGACTGAGGGAGGCCAAGTTTTTGGGTCCTTTTGGGGGGTGGGGAAGAGAATGTGTTAGTATTCAACAGTCGTCCCTAACAGCCGGTACTTTTTAAATATGTATATGTATACTTGTGGTCTGCTTGTGCTCAGGAGGTTAAATGGTAACTGATCATAGCTTGATGCTTTGATTAGAAACACAAGATCAGCAGGGCCTGCATCTCTTACTATTACAAAACTTAGGGGCATGTGTCACCTATTCCATATTTCCTGGAAAAGGCATTCCTTCTGGAGTCATCTTAAGTAACCGGATTTTTGTGGATGTGTGCTTGTTTGTACATGTGAGGCCAAATGTCAGGCTTAGGTGTCGTTACTCTTGACAAGATTAAGATTCACTTTGTCTTTTTGTCTCTTGCTGGCATTAATTTCCATAATTAAGTGAAGTTGGCTGGCTAGTGAGCAGTGAGCTCAAGGAATCCATTTGTCTCCACTGCCATACCGGATTTTTGTTTGTAAACATGGATTCTGGGGGTCCTCATGGTTGCTCAGTAAGGAAGGCACTTTGTCCTGGAGCAGTTGAATAGCTTACTAGAAAGAATGCTTGTCGCTAGAGGGCAGTCGTGTGTCTAAAATGAGTTATAAACCTATTACACCTTACTCCAGTAGGTGAAGGGGTGAAGAAAACCCCCAATCAATGCCAAGAGCAAAGGTACTATTGAAAGTCTCAGAATGGGCGTTGCTGCCGGCTGAGTTCATCGAACAATGACTTGGTTGTGGGTGGGTCACTAGACTCCTGCAGAGCGCATCAGAGAACCGGGATTTTGCAGCAAGGTCTGTGACTGGAGCTTGATGTGATAACTGTAGGAGCTACCAGTGTTTTACATTTCTGGTAAGCTAATTTTAATTCTTGAAAAAGCTTTATAAAGTTACTAGCCCGGTGTTATGACAGAAGCAGACTCGTACTATATAGCTTGTTTGGGGTCATACGGGGTCATGCAGGGTACAGGCTTGAGCTTTCGGTTTCCTGTCACCGTCGACTTTACAGTGCTCTCACGCCTGGAACACTTTCAATTTCAATAGTATTTTGTTAAAATAAAATTCTTAAATCCATTCAGATTGATATTCCCTGCTATAGTTGTAGCATTTCCCTACTATATACCTATGGTTTCTACCCAAAACCTGTCTCACCCCTTACCCGCAGTGATGGTCGTGCCACTCAGTCTAGGCTGGCTTTGAACTCAAGACCCTCTGGTTCAGGCTTCCCAAGCACCAGGAAAACAAGTGTGTACCACTGTGCCAGGCCACCTACCCTTTTCCTAAATGTCATTCAGAGATTGTCTTCAGAACGTGGAAGCTGTAAGGATCAGTTAGATGAATAGAAAACTAGAGGCAGGCACAGTGGCTGACGGCTAATTCTAGAAACTCACCAACCAGGGTAGGGAGATCCTCTGTCTGTTCCGACCCATCAAAAGAAAGAGTTCTGCAGCCCAGGTGGGGAATGGAGAGAGATGACACAAACACACTGTGACTTTAAAAGTAGCTTCTCACTTAGAGCATTTTTCACATTATAAATAGTCTAGAGTGGTCACGACCTTTGAACCCTGTAAACAGAGTAGAGTCTCTCCACGTGGTGACTCGGAGCCAAGGCTGTGGAGCTGCTGGTGCTGTTAGAGCAGCCATGAGGAGAAAGGATCATGGGCTTTCTCCAGCCCGCAGGAGGTGCCAGGAGTGACTGTCTTACAACGAAAGGGGCTGATGGCTGGGAGGGGCCTCAAGTAGACCAGGTCGCATATGGAAGTGAGTGCAAAAATGACTAAAATAGTCCAATTTGTCTAGCGCGTCCCATGTTAGGGGCATCATAAGCCTGCGATTTATGTGATACTTGATTGTCACAGAAAGAATACCCATCTTAAGCAATTTTAGCCTAATGTACTGGAAAATTGCTTAACAGACTGTTATATTCTGTTAGAAACATTTCCATATTGCTGCAATGCCCCCCGGTGCCCCTCAGCCGCAAATCTTAGATTAATGGGTAGTGCCTCCTCATGGTCATTATTTATCTTCTGGACCTGACTTGTGTGTTCATCCAGAAAAAGAAATCTCTACGTGCACACCAGTACCTCCGAGATAAACACAGGTTTTCATTTTGTGCCAAACTATAAGTCATTTTTCTTTTATCTTCCTAGAGTGTAATTCACAGGCCAATTTACTCCCTGAGAAAATTGCTGTTAAATCGCTTCTATTAAGGATTTATATTAAAACAGTCCACCAGGGGTTGACTGTCACTGCACAGCTTTGCTGCTGTGACTGCCTAGCGTGCTGGCTTAGCTGATCACCTAGTTCCAGCTCAGCGGAGTCAGGCACTGTGCCCTTACTCCTGGGTTACATGGCTGGCCGTGTGGGCGTCCGCCACAGGGCTCGGGTATTCTGCTCTTTACCCTCTGCGTTCATCTGGATTGCCAAGAGCAGAATTCTCAACATCTTCAGAAAAATTTGGAGTTGGCGCTGAATGACCAGCTAGAAGACAACCCAAATATGTGTACATCAGTCAAACAAGATTAATAGATTTCACAGACTTTATTTCTAACGTAACTCTTAACTGTAAACTGTTTTGACCTTATGCCCCTGGACAGATTTTTCCCAGTGTTGCCATAGAAAATGTCAGCATCTGACTATTATGAGTTAAATTTTGTTGTTCAGTATCCAGACCATGAATATTTAAAGAAGTAAAGACATTTGGAGTTTGTAAGGCCACTCTGCTTAGGAAATACTGAGTCTTCACAAGCTTTTGTGATCTGATTCTGTACAGCCATTGTCAGGGCTAGAAATTTCCTCACTAAAATCCATTATTTTCAGTCAATCTGGCCAGGCCTCAGATTGTTAGATAAACAGCCCATGAGCAGTCTAAACATCTGGCAACATAGCAAAACATAAAACTCTTTTCTTCTGCTAGCCTCCAAGTGTCATATATATGCACACAGGCAAAACATGCCATTCTCTAGCTCCTTATCAGTTTATGTGGCCCAAAACTAGAAACACAAGTCTATTTGATTCAGAGCAACTCTGGCCTGAGGGGAGTTCCCCATAGTCAGCCTGTGCGACTTCAAATGCCAGACAGAACCAGGCACAGAACATCGGCAGTCAGTCACTCAGGAGGATCACTAGGTCTCTAAGAGTTCAAGGCCAAAACCCTAATTAAAAAAAGGAAGGAAAGAAGAAAAAGCCAGACGAACATTGAGGTTGTGTGAGGTTTGAAGCCGGACAGTCAGGCGGTTGGACAAGGAGCTCACTGAGGTAAGTAGGAAGAAATGAGCCCAGCAAACCGTTTGTCCCGAAGGGCTTCTGGAGAGAGCTGGAGGAAGGAGAGGGAAACCCTGAGTGTGTCCCTGGCTTCCAGAGAGTTTGCTCACTTTCGGTTTCCCTTTCCTGGTGAAGAAGACAGGCAAGTCACATCTCCTGCCACGTGCGGCTCTGGACTTCAGTCCTAATTCCTTCTCAGTCTCTCTCCTCCAGAGAGGAAAGCATTCCAATGGCCTCTTCTCCGTGTAAGGATGTGCTGACCACCTTGAGAGCCTGCGGTTTGTTCTGGTTCAGGCGTCAGTGCAGTTCGGGGCCTCAATAATCCTGCCTGAAGCTGTCCCAGCACCAGGAAGCTGAAGCAAAGTGAGGCCTTCGGGCTCTGAGTCCCCCGCCGAGAACCGAGGAGCAGCCCTGAACCGAGGAGCAGCCCAGAACATGCCCTGAGCCCCGACGGCCTCGGCTGTGCGAAGGCAACATTTTGCCCAGTTCTTGAGTGGAACTTGATTTCTTTCTTTCTTTCTCATGGCGGTCCTCTTCCAAACCCATCCTTTCCACCTCCGTGCCCATCTCCTGCTCCCCCTCCACAGTACTTTCGCCCGTGCACCATTTACTTCTCGCTCCCGGAAGCAGTGCCTCACAGCAAGAAGTGTCTGTTCGTGGCTCCCGAGGCTTCCGTCTCTTGCCTTGAGAGTGTCTAGCGGAGTTGTGAGGAAAAGGGCTGTCACCGGGCTGTGGCGAGCTTTCCCTTGTGCTCAGCATCGCCTGCCCAGGGTGACCGCACGTCTCACGCCGTTTTCCCCACCTTATGTGGCTAAGAAGCTTGACAGTAGGTGGCGTCCGTCCTGTTTTTTCACTTTTCTGTGCTAACGCAGTACTTGATATCTAGTGTATGGGCAGTCAGTAGGCTCTTCATAAAGGCATGAATGGGGCAGAGGTATGCCTGGCATGTTCTGGGTTCCTGAAGACCCTGTTCAAACCCCAAATCTTTCATGAAGTACACTGGCTATCATAGCTTGTTTTAAAGAATAATTTTATTTATTTCATGTATATGAGTACACTGTCGCTGTCTTCAGGCGCACCAGAAGAGGGCATCAGATCCCATTACGAATGGTTGTGAGCCACCATGTGGGTGCTGGGAATTGAACTCAGGACCTCTGGAAGAGCAGTCAGTGCTCTTAACCACTGAGCCATCTCTCCAGCCCAGAACTCTTTTATCTCTATGCTTCTGTGGAGGCTAGTGCATCAATTTTGGTACTCTATACAGACTACCTTGCAGTCATCGTTTCTGTAACAATCATTC
Organism: Apodemus speciosus; assembly: GCA_002335545.1. Classification (NCBI taxonomy): domain Eukaryota; kingdom Metazoa; phylum Chordata; class Mammalia; order Rodentia; family Muridae; genus Apodemus; species Apodemus speciosus. The sequence continues at coordinate 473,998 of BDUI01000018.1, forward strand.
CTTCTTCTTATAGTATTAGAAGATTAGACTGGGAATCTTAGGTCAGTGGCAGAACACCTGCCTAGTGTGCACAGGGCCCTAGGTTCAAACCCCAGCATCATAACCAGAAAAAAAAACCCACTCATTTTCTACTTACTCATTTCTGGACCCTTGATACCTCAGTCTTCAAGTGGCATAACTATCATCATTTTGTTTGTGCAGATTCACTGGAAATGGAGCTAAGTGCCAGTTTTCTGGGTTTCAGAGAGGCGTCTTCTGGACCTTGGAAACGTAAATTTTGGAACTGGTGATTTGGTAGAGCACTGGACCCTGGTTGTGTGTGTGTGTGTGTGTGTGTGTGTGTGTGTGTGTGTATTTTTTTCTGTTCATAAAAAAAAGAACACATCTTAATCATGGAGCTGGAGAGATGCTCAGCTGTTGGAGCACTGGCTGCTCTTCCAGATGATCCAAGTTCAAGTCCCAGAACCCACATGGCAGCTGACACCTGCCAGTAATTCCAGTCCCAGGGGATCTGACACCCTCACACAGACATATGTGCAGGCAAAACATCAATGTACATAAAGTAAAAATAATGTTTTAAAAAAGAAGAAAAATATTGTAATTAAAGGCATTTTCAAAAATAGGAAAAAAATTATGCTTCTCTTACAGGAAACATTTTGGTTGTATCTAAATATATCTGGCTCTACAGATAATGTATTGCTTTTTCTCTTATTAGGTCAAGAACATTACTGAATATCATTAGACATTCTTTAAGTTGTTCTGGTGCTGAAAATTGACCCCAGGGCCTTGCACAAGTCATTCCCTGCCACTGAGCTACAACCCCCACCCCCACTCCCAGTGAATAATCTGGGTTTTAGCCTTGCAAAAAGGGTGATTATACCATGACTGTATCATCTTCCATTGGGATTAAGTGCTTGTCTTTACATACTATATACCTTTGTGTAACTCTATCACTTTCCTAGTATAACTGTTCTCTTAGAGGCAGAATTACAGTCTCAAGGTGAGACATTTTCAAGCCTTTAATATGTATTATTAAATCCCAGCAGTACCACTCCGCTTATTACATGGTAGGTACTCAGTAACTCAGTAAACACTCGCTGAGTGACTTAATGCCTTCCTTAAGGATTAGGCCACTGTATATTCCCACCAACGCAGTAGGAACATGCCCTTGTCTTGGTCAGTCCCCACCGTGACCGGAGTAATAATGCAGGATTTGTGTTTCTGTTCCTCTGACGATGAAATATTCCATTGCCCTTAAACAAAGAAATGGAGGAAAAGAGTGGAACCCTCCTAAAGTGACGCATGGTTTGGCTTTCATGGATTACTGCTCTAAAGCACAGTGGAATAACAATGAGACGGAGGAAGAGGTCTCCTTTATTTAGGGCTAAATTAAGAGTCCCCAGGTCTCCTAGTGAGCGTCGAGCCCTGTAGGCACTCTGGGGTCACTTGGCTACTCCGGTTGCCCACCAGTCTCTAAGCTTGAACTCTGAAGAGAACAACCATCCAGAACAATCTAGACCTTAGCTATGATGTCAAATTGCAGTGGTAGAGGATTCACAAAGAAGCTTTGTTTCTATGAATAAAATAATAGAAATTTAGTGGAAACAAACAGAAACCTCTGTTCTGTGGATTGTCAGGATGGAATGCATATTGTTTGAGGTTTTTTGTTTTTTTGTTTTTGTTTTTTAAAGATTTATTTATTTATTATATGTAGGTACACTGTAGCTGTCTTCAGACACTCCAGAAGAGGGAGTCAGATCTCCTTACGGATGGTTGTGAGCCACCATGTGGTCGCTGGGATTTGAACTCAGGGTCTTTTGGAAGAGCAGTCAGTGTTCTTCACCACTGAACCATCTCTCCAGCCCCCTGATCTAAGTTTAATTTCATTATTATCCTGGAAGATTGTGGTCTTGGGTTAAGGTAAACAGGGTAGATTTGGTGCCGAGAAGTTGATCATCAAGTTTGATGGTTCTGAGTTTGAGGTTCTTGCAGCCAGAATGCTAGGACCAAAGATTCTCAGAGTCTAAGAGATCTGAGTGTTCTCTGAGTTCAAAGACCTTTAAGGTCAGCTGAGTGCTAGGGACCAAGCATACAAGCAGGGAAATCTTTGCATCAGTTATTTTATTTTATTTTTCCACCTCTCTTCTTAGAGCTTGTTGTTTAAAGGTTCAGAAGCTAAACACTGTGGGATCCAGTTAGGAGAGTGTAGCACCTAGGTTCTCCTGAAGATCAGGTTTAAAACCCGAATCCAGATTTAGTTTAGAAAATTTGGTGTACAGACCCAGACTAAGAATCCACCCTGAAGTTGTTGTTTTGCTATTTCCTGAGTCCTAAGGTCCTTGGGCAGGGAAGATGTGATTGGGAGCAGTAGGGTCTCGAATCTGCTAATCTGAGTTCCTCCTGAACGGTTCATCTGAAAAGCTCAATTCTCTTAGAGTCCAGAGAAGTAGTGAGAGGTGTTGTTGGTAATGGTTTAGTTTTGTGCTCCTTGGCTCGAGGCCGGGAGCTCACGGTACTGAGTGTACAATGCAGAGGCGAGGAGGCGCCAGGAGAGCCAGGGACATTGCCTCTGTCTGCAACCACAGGACGACCACAACAGGACCTACCCTGCCGTGAAGTCCGGCGCTAGGACCCAGCGGGGTCGGGTGGACCCGCGTTGACAGCAGGCAGGCTGACCGACCGGCGCTAGGACCCCGCGGGCGGCGGCGCGCGGGGCGGTGCGCGTTGACAGCAGCGGCGGCGGCAGCGGCGGCGGCGGCGGGACGCGGCGGGTGGCGGGGCTCGGCGCCTCCGGTTCCTGCCCCGGCTTCAGAGACATCGGCGGCGGCGGCGGCCCGGGATGGCCTTCATGGAGAAGCCGCCGGCCGGCAAGGTGCTGCTGGACGACACGGTGCCGCTGACAGCGGCCGTCGAGGCGAGCCAGAGTCTGCAGTCGCACACGGTGCGCGGCTGGGGAGGGAGGCCGGGGCCGGGGCCGGGGCCGGGGCCGGGGCCGGGCGAAGGCCGGGCGGCGCAGCCGGGCGCGGGCACCGGAGCCGGGCAGGTGTGCGAGCCCGCCGCCTCCCTCCTGCTCGGCCGCGGCCGGGGCTGCGTGCCCGCGCACCCCAGACCCCTGCAGTGGCTTAGGGCAGCCCTCGGTGCTCAGAGTACACACAGGCGCGTTCGTTTCTGCCACATGCAGTCTTTTATGGGGCTTTAAAGCCACGCTTGCTTTCATTCGCCCGTACTTTTTTTTTCTTTTTTCTTTTGGAAAGGCGCTCTATGCATTGTAATTTACAAGCAATAAACCCAGGAACCAGTAAAAACCGGGGAGCTACTAGCCTCTGGGACTTGATTGAGGAAGTGATGAATGGAGTAGGGGGTGGGATTGGGATTCCTTAGATTGTAATGTTTCGTCAGGCCAGCAAATCAGATTCCAGCGCAGAGACTTGTTTATCACAGCCGTGTTTGGGGGTTCATCATCTGGAGGCTAAAGTCCCACAATAGCCTTTTGTGTCTGTCTCTTGGTCTCTCGCCGTCTCTTTCTCTGTCTCGTTGTCTCTGTCTCTTGTTTCTGACTTTCTCTGTGTGTCTCTGTTTCTGTGTGTCAGTATCTCTCTGTGTGTATGTTCAAGTTCTTCTGCTGTTCAAAGAGATCTTTCATTCTGATGTTTTAAATCAGGGCTTTTTGGAACCCCGTTTCCTCTCCGACAGCCTTGCTTTGAAGGTTCCGGACTGCTGAAAGCATTCATTCTCACTTAGTGAAATGGCTTTCTTTTTTAAAAAGTGCACTTTTTGAGCCGGGCGTGGTGGCGCACGCCTATAATCCCAGCACTTGGGAGGCAGAGGCAGGCGGATTTCTGAGTTAGAGGCCAGCCTGGTCTACAGAGTGAGTTCCAGGACAGCCAGAGCTACACAGAGAAACCCTGTCTCACCCCCCCCCCCCAAAAAAAAAACTGCACTTTTTCTACTCATGGTAGGTAACATCCTAAGTCCTATTGTATCACCTTGTGAAAGGCACCAAATATCCGCGAGTCTGTTGAACTTGTAATTTGTTGCACAGGGAGCATGTGAGGACCCATGTTTTGGGAAGGTAATAATAATTCTTCCAAATTATATTTTTGACTGGATTTGCTGGCAAATAAGTCTTATAACCTCATACGGTGTCTTAGGTCTATTTAATACTAAAGACATGGATGCTCAGAGACCAGCACCTCTAGAAAGCCTTCCTTCCTGAGTAGCTGTTACCCTAGGCAGTATGAACACTAGGATGATCATGTAATTTCCTCTCTTCCAGGCTATGACAGGGAGGGTCTCTATCTGGTAGCATTTCATATGTGTCTATTGAATGGGTAGGTAAATGAATTGCAACCTCACTGTGCCCTGTTTTCTGTTTGTATAAAGAGATAGTTGTGGAAGTCAGAACAACCTGGCTTCTGCTGACAGGTCAGTGCTAAACTGTGGAGGTGGGAGATGTGATGGGGTCCATAGTTACTACAGATCTCGTCATTAAGACAAACGTAAGTCATTTTAGGGCAAAAAGAAAAAAAAGGCAGTTTTTATAATGATGAGTGAACAGGAAAGACCGTGACTCACAGGAGACCAGGGAGGCAGATGTGGCACGAGAACAGAGCGCTGTCTTGCGTAACTTTTGACTGTTCTGTCGTTTCAGCCGCGAGAAGTATGTGGCTGCGACATGTTACCTCAGCCCTAAACTTTATTGAGAAAAAGCATCTACTGACACAGACTTTTGGGCTGCCGATGAGTTATGAGTCGGTCCCTTGAAAACAGGAACAGTTGAAAATTATTTTGGAAAGAAGTAGTTGTTGAGAGTGGTGTGTGGGGAAGAGAAGGGCATTGCTTTCTGTCGGGCGATGGAAGGGAGTGTGTTGGCTGTGGCGGTCTCAAAGGTCAGAGCTGCCTCCTTCAAAACACTGCTTTCTAGGAAGCTGCGCCTGGGCCGTGGACAGAGACACATGGAGGGTATCCTGTGTTTTATAAAAAGACAAGAGTCAGGATATCTGTGGTAGAAGCACAGTATGATGAGGTGGAAGGGGTGTCTCTGTGGGCCCACGCTGAGGTGTCCCTTCCCCCTGAGGTGCCAGGCATATGACTGTCAGTATGGAATAGAGGTTATTTAGGGCATGGGAAGGGGAGTTGAGAAGGGAGTAGAGA
>BDUI01000018.1:499533-554242 GCA_002335545.1 Apodemus speciosus
CACGCCTTTAATCCCAGCACTTGGGAGGCAGAGGCAGGCAGATTTCTGAGTTCAAGGCCAGCCTGGTCTACAGAGTGAGTTCCAGGATAGCCAGGGCTACACAGAGAAACCCTGTCTTGAAAAAACAAAAACAAAAACAAACAAAAAAAATTAAACTTGAAGCCAAAACTGTCTCTGGGCGTCAAAAAAATCTGGAAGGGTCAGAATACTCATATACTACAAATCATATTTCTTTTAGGTGTAAGCCTTTAGATTTCTTATTTTAATTATGTATATGCGTGTGTCTGAAGGTTTGTGGTTGTGAATGCCATGCCCACAGAAGCCAGAAGAGGAAGTTGGATTCCCTAGGGCAGGAGCAACAGGCAGTTGTGAGCCACGTGATATGGGTGTTGGGAAGCAAAATGCGCCCCTGGAAGAGCAGTATGGACTCTTAACCCACGGGCCATTTCTTTAGCTTTAAGACTGTTAACCACCCCAGGTTTATAATGCAGTAGATCTAGAAAACTCGTATTAGGGCTTTTTTGTTCGTGATGGTTTGGTTACTGTGTATATGGTTACCAGGAAGAATATTCTAAAAAACTCTTCTCCAACTCAGTCCTGAAACCCTGAAATGGAGTCGACCAGGTAGAAGTGACGTACAGTGCTGTCACGGTGTTTTATGGATATGTTTACTCTTGGACAACTGGTGCCAGCGGCTGTTCCTAAGGAGGCTCTTCCCAAGATCCTCAGCCCGGCTTTTCTCAGTGCTGGCCTTAGAGAGAAAGACTACGTAAAGAACTTTCCCATTCTGGTTGGCTTGAGGACGGTGGCTGACTTCTGTGTGAGGCTCCTTTAGTGTTCATCGTTGCCATCTGTTCTGGCTGGTTCTGTGTGTCAACTTGACAAAGGCTGGAGTTACCCCGGAGAAAGGAGCTTCAGTTGGAGAAGTGCCTCCATGAGATCCAGCTGTGAGGCATTTTCTCAATTAATGATCAAGCGGGGAGGGCCCATTGTGGGTGGCGCCATCTCTGGGTTTGTAGTTGGGTTTTATAAGAAAGCAGGCTGAGCAAGCCAGGAGAAGCAAGCCAGTAACATCCCTCCATGGCCTCTGCATCAGCTCTTGCTTCCTGACTTGCTTGAGTTCCACTCCTGACTTCCTTTGGTGATGAACAGCAGTGTGGAAGTGTAAGCTGAATAAACCCTTTCCTCCCCAACTTGCTTCTTGGTCGTGAGTTTGTGCAGGAATAGAAACCCTGACTAAGACACCATCCTGCCCCCTTCTGATAGTTAGTGCTCTGCGATCCAGCTCAAACCTTGGCCCCACCTTAGGCAGTCTCTGACTGAATGCACCAAATGTGGTCTTTTCTCTGCTGAAAATTTCACACTGCTTTTCTCTGACTAGGTATTGCACCTGTCATCTGTTGAGCATTTGCCAGGTGTTCAGCACAATTCACACACATTAATTCATTGCACCCTTAGACCATTCCTCTGTGCCAGCATTAGTCTCCCTTGTACTTGGGAGGTCCAGCAGCTGGCCCGAGGCCGCGCGCACGCTTGTTCAGACGCGGCAGAGCAGCACGGCAGTTCCCATTTCCTTGCAGCTCTGCACTGTCCTACCTCTGGCTTCCTTGTTATCAGGACGTAACTTTATGTGTATCTGACAAGAATTGTCCTACCAGAATAGTCAGTCCCTGATACAAGTTTTCTAGATCTCCGACGTTATAAACCTGGGCTACTCAGCAAACAGGGGCTCTTGGACCCACACCCCGCCTGGATGACACTCTCTTTAGGTAAGGTTCTAGGTGGGATCCAGGTAATTGATCTACATTTGAGAACCGGTGATAAAGACTGAATTCAAACTGTTCAAAAGCACAGTGTTTTCCTTACTAAATGTCTTATTTATGGTTTCTAGCTCTGATAAAACACCTAAAACAAAGGCAACTTGGGGAAGAAAGGTTTTGTTTTACCTTACAGCTTATGTAAGTCCGTCACTGAGGGAAGCCAGGGCAGGAATAGGAAGGCAGGAACTGAAGCACAGGCCGCGGAGGAGTGCTGCTTACTGGCTTGTCCCTTCAGCCTTGCTCAGTCTGCTGTAAGAGTACAGCACCCAGGAGCCAGCCCATCCCGACAGGCCCACAGAGAGCTAGGCCCTCCCACATCAGTCATCAGTCAAGAAAATGCACCACAGGCCAACCTGTTGGGAGCATTTTCTCAGTTGAGATTCTCTTTTCCCTTGGGACTTTAACTGGTGTCATACTGACATAAAAGTAGCCAGTACAGCAGGACTTGAATACGTTCTAAGTAGTAATATCGTCACAATGGAGAAAGGACACAGGGCATGAACCTGGACTGTCTGCCAAGAGGTGGGGCAGCCTCACAGGAACAGACTTAGTCTCTAGGGGTGCTGCCATTTTGACTGGATGATGTTTTATTCCTGACAAGGACAAGTGGCATCGAACTGTCTGCCTCCTCTTGTGGTCATTTATGCTCGGTAAAACTTTCTTTTTCTTTTGCAAATCATTAATCCACCCTTCCATGGACTCAGTTAAGATGGAAGATATTAGAAAGGCAGTTTGTTCTGAAAACAAGATTTTAAAAAATTGTTGATGTTTAAATATCTTGTTGATGCCTTATGAGTTTGACTGACATTAACTAGTTTACTCTGGCTTATCAGTCAAACAGTGAACACTGGGTAACACTGCTCTGCTGGCACAAATGCACCAGCTCTGGAGCACCAGAGAATCCCAGGTCAGGAGGTGGAGAGGCATGCCTTTGGCTGAATTAAAACACCACTGTTCTGTCTCTTACAGATCATCAGAAGGTACAGTGACTTCGATCTACTTAATAACAGCTTGCAGGTAAGGGCTTCAAATCCCTGCGACTCATTGCCTGCTTATGATGGCTTTCTGATTAGAGCTTCTGGAGAATCTCCCTTTGTGGATTAGGACTGACTACATTGTTGTATAATTCCTGTAGGTCTGTTGAGATTTGATCTTTTGATATGTATTGTGATGATAAGTACTGGCCCCAAGGCCTGATTGTTCCCAGGGCTGAGAGAGTCTGCACACACCCAAGTGATGCTATGTAACCTTGCCTTCCAATTAGTGAATAAAGACGCCTACAGCCAACAGTCGGGCAAAGGAGAGATGGGCAGGCGTCTGGGGACCCTGGGGTTGAGGGTCAGAGGAGACCACGACAGGGAGGAGGAGGTGGAGAGGGGAGAGGGAGGCCCGGCCATGAGGGCTGGCTGTTGGAGTGAAGAGCGGCCCAGATGGAACACAGTAATAACCCGGGGCTGTCGATAGGAGGTAGAGTTTAAGCACAGAGTAGATATCTGCCCAGTCTTAGTGCTCATCAAGACTTATTGTAAATAAAAAGGTCATATGTATCTTTTATCTGGGAACTAAATTGTAAATAAATTAGTGCTCATCAAGACTTATTGTAAATAAAAAGGTCTTATGTATCTTTTGTCTGGGAACTAAATGATCAAAGGTGGGTAGAAGCCCCGGATTGAGAATAATAGTTTTTACAGCCAGGAGGATCTGGGGCTCCCTCGGAGGCGTGTCTGCTAGGCGGCTCTGCTGAGCGGCTATGCAGCGAGCACTGCAGATCATCCTTAAACCACACAGTAGACACTCGTTTTTTTTCTGTTTGACAATTTCTCTGAAGTAGCCATTTCTAAATCTCTTAGATTTTAGTATTCTAACCTGATGTCCTTAATCAAAAGAAGGAAGCTCTGCCAGGGCTTTGCCTGGAAAGACGTCCAGTGCCCGTAATGGTTGAAGGCTCCTCAGTGGGCTTCAGCGCCATCAGAGTCCTTGGCTGTGCCAATCAGTTCTTCCCTGGCAGACTGGTCTTCAAGGACTATGGATTACTAAATACTGTTGGGCGTGTACCATTCCTCAGACGTGAGTGGTAGTGGGAACCTTTCCACCCGAGCCGGATGAGCTGGGAGGCAGAGGACTGCTCCCTTTGTGAGTGCTGGTCATCACCCATGCTGAGTGACTGCTGTGCACCAAGGGCAGGAGGATGTGCGGGCAGAAAGGAGCACGAGTTTCCCTTTCCGTCGTATGGCTGCTTTAGGTCAGGCTTCAGGAAATGCTATCCGTGGAGCCAGACATTTACTGTAAAAGACACATACTTTTTCTTCTGCAGTGGCCCGGGAATCTGAAGGACTCGTCGTGCCTTTGATCCTTGCCTCGTAGTTCTGGGGATTGAGTGCAGGGCCTTTCGCATGCCGTTGGCCCTACCACTGAGTTCCAGCTTCATCCCTGAGTTACGTGCTTTTAGTTTTATTATAGCCAGTTGAAATCTCTAGATAACAAACGTTGATAGAGTTTGAATGATTGTTATTATTTCTTGCCTTATAGCCCTGGCTGGCCTGGAATTTAGTTTTGCTTCAGTGTAGTTTTGCTTTTTAAAATTGGTGTTTCCTGTCTGCATCTTAATTCACATGCAGATCTCCACATGGTTCACAGGGGGSTGTTTTGTTTTGTTTCGAGATGGGGTTCCATGGGGCCTAGGCTGGCCTCTAGCTTACTGTGTGGCCAGCATGACTTGAACTCCTGCTGATCCACGGTCTCAAATGCTGCGATTTCAGGAATGGGCCACCGCATCTGGCAGTGGGAGGTTTTTATTCATCCAAGTAAACAAACAGAAGAAAGTACATCCAGTGTTTTGGCAGGGAAATAAAACAACCTCCTTAACCAAAGGGTTCAGAAACCTCAGAATGAAATTCTGACCATGGTTTTCAGTATCTGATTATTCTCTACAGATAAATGAATTCCTGCTGAAGGAGAGAAATATAATCCCAAGTATGGAGTCTAAGTTCAACAGGAACATACTTTAGTAAAAACGACAACTCAGAATGTAAACTTACATGCCACATGATATAATTACATTAAATGTTTAGGAAGATTGGAAGGAAATATGCCAAAATTTCACAATGATCATCCCCAGATGGCAGGATTGTGGGTTATGGTTTTTTTTCCCCTAGCATTTCATGGTATGAGGTACTTTCCAAGTTCTGTTAAAACACATATAAACTACGCAAGTAGAAAAAGAAAAGTCTGTGTTTTCCAAAAGTTTTATGGTTATCATATTTCACAGTAAGAACAAAGAAAAACAGCACCGTGTTTCAATAAATGCAGTGTCAAGTTAACAGCCACCCAGGGATCTGCAGCAATGAGAAGGAGAGGAGAGAGGGTGGGATCGGTGGAGAGGGAAGGAGCCTCAACTGTCCTTTAGACTGGGGGAGACCCAGGCGTGGCTGCCGGTATACCTTAGGTCAGCCATCTTTTTCTCTGAGGCCTCATATCCTTCTCAAATGAAAAGGCAGACTTCTGAAGTCTCTTACACCAGTGTTTTATGATTTGAGTTTTACTGCCTATTGTTGACCTTGGAGAACTTATTTTCTGCTGAAATAAATTAGGGGTTGTTGAGAGTTTAGCTCACTGCCATATGATTGAGGTAATGACAACTTACTAAGCTCTGATGCTGGAAGGGAGTAAGGAGAAATGACCTGTTTGGAGGTTTTTCCTCCAGACAAAAGCTAGGGTCCCAGAAGTGCTGATATGGCCTCTATGTAGTTTAGAAGCTTCTACTAGGCCAGAGGACCAACTTGAGGTTCCACTTTGGAAACTTCCAGCTCGGCACTGCTACTCTGAAGTTGTTGTGAACCAAACTTAGGGGTTTCTCTGCTGCCTCTGGTTCCCCACAGTGCTTCTCCTTTTAAGGGAAGTTGTTGTTCTTTGTTTTTTAATGGAGCTCAAGGTGGAAACAAGGCAAAGCTAGTTAAAGTGACAAGGCCTGTGTGAAGGTGTCATCTAAGGTTTCTCTTCTGTGGTGAGGAGGTTGTGGACATCACAGGAGAAAGCTGAAGGGGGTACAAAATGTCTCTTAGATGCTAAACTCTTTAAGCAGCAAGGTTAAAAAAACTAACTCCTGGGCTGGAGAGATAGCTCAGTGTGGTTAAGAGCACCGACTGCTCTTCCAAAGGTCCCGAGTTCAAATCCCAGCAACCACATGGTGGCTCACAACCATCAGTAACGAGATCTGACGCCCTCTTCTGGAGTGGCTGAAGACAGTTACAGTGTACTCACATAAATTAATATGTCTTTAAAAATAAAAGAAAAAAATTAACTCCCATTGCAGTTACAGTACCTTGGGGGGGGGGTGTTAATTATTCCTTTCTGACCCAGCAGGACTGTAGATTCACAGTCATGGGGAAAATGGCTCCTTGATTTGGGGGGTGTACTTTATCCGAGTGTAAAGTGAAGTCTGAAAAATTAGCCTGAGGGTTGGGATGATAGCTCAGTGCCTATCTCCCCAGTAACAAAGCTTTTACTGCAGAACTGTGAGGAAACAAGTTTGAATGTTTTGAATGTCTAGAACTCAAGTAAAGCCAGGTGTGGTAGCCCAGATCAGTAATCCCAGTGAACTGGCAGACGCATGCACACACACACACACACACACACACACACACACACACACACACACACCGCTGAGGCGTCACCATTCAAGAAGACATGTTGGGCTGGAGTGTAGCTCGGTTGTAGAGTTCCCTCCTAACAAGCGTGTCGCCCTGGGCTCAGTTCCCTGCGCCACACTGAGTAAGGTGTCGTAGTCCACACCTGTAGTCCCCGCATCAAGGAGATGGAGGTGTGAGAATGAGGCCGAGAGTCGTTCTCAGCTACCTCGAGAGTCTGGAACTACTCAAACTAAACAGAAAAGACAGACATTTTATCAAATGCATGCTCATATTCCCCACCATGAGCAGAAGGTAGCAAAAACTAGAGTTTGAGCCCACGGCTGCCCTGTTGGATGTTGTAGGAGTCAGTGGGTTTGTTGTATGGGTCATGCAGTTAAATCTGCTGGCAGTAAATAAATAAAAAGTTTTAAAACACCCTTGCTTAAATAATGATTTTGAGTAAAAAAATGAATATTTTTCTTTTTTGTTGAAAAGGGTAAGTGAATATGATAAATATTTCATCTCGGAGAACAAGAATTAATTACCTGTTCCCAAAGATAACTGTGTTTGCCAGAAGTTGTGAATCCTTTTAAGACAATTTTCATGGGTGCTGGAGAGATGGCTCAAGGGGTTAGGAGCACTGGCTCTTCCAGAGGAAGGACCTGGGTTTGATTCCCAGCACCCACATGACAGTTCATAACCCTCTGTCACTCCAGTTCTAGGGAATCAGATGTCCTCCTTTGGCTTCCATGGGCACTAGGCACTGGTCTGCATAGACATAATTGCAAGGGAAACAGTTATACACATAAAACCTTTTAAAATAAAAGGTTTCGAGGGGAAAAAAAAAGATAGTTTACTCCCATATATGAGCACATCCATAGACTTCACAGAATATCCCTGGGTGTATATAAAAGTCGGGTTATATTCTGCAATTTTATAAAATATTTTTAAAGGATACAGGACTTATGTGCTAGGCTATATTAATGTGCCGCCTTATTGATGCTTTCTGTCCATGAGCAGCATCAGGTAAAGTGAGTGGCAAGCTAAGCGATGTGCTTCCTTTGTACCTGTGCATTTTATGTGGCTAAATCAGAAGCTGCAATCACTTCTTGGCCTTTTTGCCAAGATCTCTTGGAGAAATGAGGAAAAACACTTGACGTGTAAGTGTCTTATCTGGTGACGAGCTGTGCTGTGATAGGTTTATCCTAATTGTGTCTGACACGTTTTTTGTAGTTATAGAGGAGACATGGGCAGCGCATAGAAGGAAGTTTATTCCGAGTTACTTTTCCAGGGGTGCAGAGCACGGTGGCAGCAGGCGGCAGCCGGGACAACTTGAGTAGCCAGCTGAGAGTTCACGTCTTGAAGCACAAAGCGTGAAGCAGAGAGAACACACTGCTAGGAGGCAGGGCTGCAGGCTGTCACACCTGCCTCTGGTGACACAGTCCTCCAGCAAGCCACACCTCTTCATCCCCGCCCCGCCCCCCCACTCCTTCCTTCAAGGACAAATAGGAATACAGAAGTGAAAAACCACAACAAAACATTTTAGGTTGGAACCCCAAAGACAGCTGGGAGGTGGTGGCTCACGCATTTAATCCCAAACCTGGGAGGCAGAGGCAGGTTGATCCATCTCTGAGTTCAAGCAAGCCAGGCCCACGACAGCCAGGGCTATACAGAGAAACCCTGCCTTGAAACCCTTCCCCCACCCCCCACCCCCACCCCCACCCCCCCAAAAAAAAAGAAAAAAAGAAAATCCAAATGATGGCTGTGTGTGATGGTGCATGCCTTTAATTCCAGCACTCAGGTTCCAGGCCAGGACTGTTACACAGAGAACTCTCTCAGAAAAAAACAAAACAAAGAAAACCCAAATAAGACCTAAGAAATTATTCAGATATATATTAAGAGGGCAGAATGTTGAGACATGAAGCAGATAACCTCACAGGATGCTATGCATATATATACATATATATATATATATATATATCATATATATATATCATAGAACCTGAAAAAGACTTAGCAGCTGCTGCGAATGTCACTGTAAGGCGTATCATTTACCTAGTGCAAACATGATAATGTCCTCGATAGAATGAGACAGTGCTACTGGAAGCAGGGGACAGGATGTGCAAGGTGAGGTCAGAACTGTGGAAGAGAACTTTTTTCCTTTTGGTCTCTCTGTGTAGCCCTGGCTGTCCTGGAAAGCGCTCTGTATACCAAGCTGGCCTTGAACTCAGAACTCGGAGACACACCTGCCTCTGCCTCCCAGATGTTGGGGTTAAATGCACACACTACCCCTGCCAGGCTTCTCATGCTAATTTTGTAAAAACGATTTTTCTGGGTATTATGTCCATATATAACTTCAGCAAAAGTGAAAAAAAAACCCAGTTACTATGATTAGCATATAATTTTATCAATTATGAGATGTATAGTTTATATATGAAATCATAATGAAATATTAGGGTGCATCTTCAAAGTCTATATTGTTTTATACTTAATGAACTGTCATGCTTCAGGATTCAGATATCAAACTTAGCTTGTAGATAACATGAATGTAACTCCTTTTCTTCCCTCTTCCTTCCATTCTTTCAGATTACAGGCCTAAGTTTGCCTCTTCCTCCCAAGAAACTGATTGGAAACATGGACCGTGAATTCATAGCTGAGAGGCAGAGAGGCCTGCAGAACTACCTTAATGTTATCATGGCAAATCATGTCTTGTCCAATTGTGAGCTGCTTAAGAAGTTCCTAGACCCAAACAACTATTCTGCAAACTATACTGGTAAGAAACGGAGTGTGTGAGCTGTAGTGTCTCGGGGGAGTCAGCAGGAGACAGCGTTTGTGGGGAAGTGTGCACATCTGTTTCCGGGCAGGGTTCCTCTGCAAAGACCTGCTTGGTTGTGATGGTCTGAACATGTATAGGAGGGACATAACTTACTTCCAAACTCCATGGAACAGTCACGTTGCACACGTGTGGCCTGCCTGCTGTCTTCTTGTGGAGCAGAGCAGACAGCCCACAGCAGTGCACAGAGCAGCCTCAGTCCGGTTTGCATGTACAGTGTGTAGTGTGTCTGGCTTTTCTAGAATGTCTTTAAATGTGGTGTTGATTCAGAAAGGCTGTTCCTTTGTCCTCCGACCTGCTCTGAGTCTCTTAGCGCCACACACAGATGATGGCTTTTGTTGCCCTACTGGTTACTCACAAACTCAGTGTCAAATACCCAAGCCTGATGTCAGTAAAAGGAAGAAGTAAGTACCTCCTTCCTCTGGTGTGGCCCTTGCCTCTTCTCACCTTCCACTGTCCTACTGAGCGAGTTTTGACTTCAGTATTTCAGGGTAACCCAAATCAACATACCTACTTTTCCTTGTCCTGACACTGACTAGGACCCTTGTTTGTGAGGGACTGTCTGGTCAGCCTGAGTCTGGGGTGAGCAGCAGGACCTCGTAAGCAGCTCTTCCTGTTCTTCCAGAGAACCAGCCTTTAGTTACTGGGCCTTTTCCTGGTTTTATTCAAAATACTATGTCCACAAAGGCAAAACATACACTTACTCTTCAAAGAGGCTGGGAAAGGGAGGGGCAGACCAAGCAATGAGGAAGTCTCCTTCGAGACCTAAAACCTAGAATTCCTGTCCCTAGTAGACTAGGAAGGAGGATCCCGGTTGAGGATTATGTTCAGAACAAAGGCAGAGTATTCCAGAGGGAATGCAGGTTATAGCACCTCGCAGCAGATTAAGGATCTGGAAGAGTCAGCTCAGAGGGTTCAGAGGCTGTGCACAGAGAGAAACCTGATAGCTCTGAGTCTCCAGAAGCCCAAGTAGCGGGAAGATGGGCTGGGTCTTGGTTTCCCAGTCCCTGTCTTGGGCTTTTATTTTTTAGCACTTAACTGAGTAGCCATTTTCAACCAAATGTCTAACAGCCTAAAGAAACAAAAACTTTCTAAGATAGCAAAATTTAAAAATAAATATTAGCCAAGTGACGATGGTACATGCCTTTAATCCCAGAACTCGGGAGACAGAGGCAGGTGGTCCACATAGAAAGATAAGTATCATAAGAGAAATAAGTCGAAAGTAGATGTATTCCTTTTGGGGGTCTACATTCTGATGGGAGGTTTTACAATTGAATTGGCAACGTATTGAGTCTTTAGTTCTTTCTTCATCAGATATTAATTGAGCACTATTATATATTCTCAGTGCTAAGTGTACTTAGCAAGGCCAATAGCACTTGTGCAGGGAAATTATATACAGACTTAGAAGGCCTGGGGACAGAGGAGGACTTCTCAGAAGAGTCCTGTGCTGATTGGAGGGGCTGAGAGGCCAGTGGAGATTAGCAGGCTTGGAGCCAGGGGCCAGTACACCAGGGAGAACAGCCCAGGTAGGGGGAATTAATATTTCCAAAGGGCTCTAGACTTTACATGAGTTAAAAGATATCCTCCCAGCTAGAGTTCTCATTCAGGACATGCAAGGTCCACAAGAGGAACAGATGCCCTGGGCGTGTGTGAGGAGTGGTTGCAGGCAGAAGAACAATAGATTTAGGCTCAGCCTGGAGGTTTAGCTGGTCCTTGTAGAAAAGCAGAGTGCTGTGGGCAGGCTGGACGGGCTGTGGGAGGCGGAGCCCAGAGTTGAAGGGTGAGCCTCCAAGCCAGAGCCAGTCAGACACTTGCTGGAGCAGCTTGGTTTTAGTTTGGTTAAGGAAGTGGCGGGCTATGGACTTGTATGGAGAGGAGACTCGGGATTCGATGTTGAATCTAGAATGAGACTGTGTCAGTATCAGTCACCATGCAGTTTCTTATGATAAATAACTGTTCAATAAGAGGAAAAATTTCTGCCTTGAGCTCTCTGACCCTCAAGGTTTAAAAGAAAAGTCTAATTCCCTGTCCTCTATCAGGAACACATCTGTCCTGTTTTATTTGTTCCCTTTTGCTTCTCCGTTTCTAAAGCAGTGTAAGATACATAGTAACATGCCGCTCTTGGTGATGAATTGTTTATGAGTCACCTTTAGTTTTGAACTGCTGTCCTAGGTACTTTCTTGAAATTGCATTGTAGTATGGTAGAAAATTATTTTCATGATTTTCTCAGAGTTATGGATACTTTCATTTAGAGTAGTATCCTTTTAACTTGTTTTCAACATACTTTAGAAGTGGTAAAAATGTTCTATCAACATTTATAATAGGGCACAGCACTCTCAGAGCTGCCAGCATCCGCAGCCTCTCAGAGCTGCTCGCGCAGAATGTAAATGGAGCCGGCGTTGCATTTCATAGTCAAGAGCTTCCTCTGGAATATTTAGGGAACACTTTGCCTAGTGAGTCAGTAAACAAACACCCAACTGTTGTCTCCTGCAAACTTCTTCACTCACAGTGTGCTGTAAAATATGCAGAGTGATAATGTTTGCCAAGTGCTCAGCGGATCCCAGGAGAGGCTGTTGTGACATATGGAGAGAACTGTTGGTGGGTCCCAACCTCACCAGTCTCTGGAACGTAATTAGTGCCAGCAGAGGTGAAAGTCCACGGTGATTTTTGTTTTTCAAGATTGCTGTTTGCTCTCAGAGATCTGGAGTGGCTTCACTTATTCCCTGCATCGGGAGGAAATGGTAGCAAGTCGGTGGTTTTTTGGTGGGGGCGGGGTATAAAAGGCAGTTATTCTGATAATTTCTTAATGCAGTGAACTTGAAGGAAATTCCTCTCATTGTCTGTGTTAAGTGGAAATGTCCAAATGATAAATGAACAACAGAAAGAGGCTATGTTTGTAAGTAGACGGGCACGCTCGCCTACCCCAAGGGAGCCGTGGGCCCATGCAGGCATTTCTCTGAAGCTCCGGCTGTCATCCTGGCATATTCTTAAGGCTGACCGCTTCTTTGTTTGTGAAAGCTATAATTCCACAAGGAATGAAGATGGGATAAATATCACTTGGAACGTGTTGCTCCATGTGATCTTATAATACTTTCTGAATCTTGAGCTGCAGTTGTGGCCCGATTAAATTCCTGGTTTAGGTCAGCAAGTTTATATACTTTAGATTTCTTGGCTTTAAAAAAAATGTGTTTCCACATAAATAATAATTATATTTTTGCTCTTTAATAGTCCTTTACTTTTGGAGTAACTTTATGTTTACAGAGAAGTTGCAATAATAATTCCATAGACTCCCCTCAGTCTTCTCCAGTGTAGCATCTGATAAAAACGTGTCACCTAACTCAAACTAAGAAAGAAAGCACTGCTGGCACATTGCCATTAAACTCGGGCTTTATTCAGCTTTCTTCAGTTCCTAGTGTTGTGTTTTATAGAAAGCCGAGGCTGTTTCTAGTGTGTGGTGGTGAGCTGGGAAGGGTCTCTGCAGGCCCACGCTGAGGCATCCCTTTCCCCTGAGGACCAGCCATACAGTGGCTGTAGTTTACAATAGAGTTTGTCTAGGGGTATGGGAAGGGGAGTTGAGAAGAGAGTAGAGACAGGGAAGAGGAGAGGCAGGCCAGCAACAGAGGAGAGAAACCGGGAGGTGGGGACAAGAGGAGAGAGGGAGAAAGGGCTCAGGGGGAGAACAGTCAGAGAGAGAGCGAAGGGGCCGAACAGCCCTTTTTATAGCAAGCCAGGCCTACCTGGCTGTTGCCAGGTGACTGTTGGGCGGAGCCTAGAAGGAACGCTGACACCCAGGGTCCAGTCTGAAAGGCTGCGTTATTTTTAATTGTCCCTTTTGTGAGCACATCTTTTCAAGAAGTCTGTAGACTACTGGGATTTTATTTGCATGGACAGTATGTGAGCCTTGGCTTTACCTAACATATGGTAATGACTAATGGATTTCTACAATACCGTTGCAGAGATCGCCTTACAGCAGGTTTCCATGTTCTTCCGATCGGAACCAAAGTGGGAGGTGGTAGAACCACTGAAAGACATAGGTGAGAGGCTGGCATGGCCATCCAGCTGAGACCTTATTCCAGCGAAGCTCTCTACCGCTGCTGACCACCATCCTTGTACCTCCCCACTGCTTCAAGCTTTGTCCTTAACGCTGATACCTATTGACCCGGTTAAAGCCCTGTCAGAGGAGTGGGGTGCCGGCACCACTCAGGACCTCCACTCAGTCCCTGTCAGAGGGGTGGGGTGCCGGCACCACTCAGGACCTCCACTCAGTCCCTGTCAGANGCACCACTCAGGACCTCCACTCAGTCCCTGTCAGAGGGGTGGGGTGCCGGCACCACTCAGGACCTCCACTCAGTCCCTGTCAGAGGGGTGGGGTGTCGGCACCACTCAGGACCTCCACTCAGTCCCTGTCAGAGGGGTGGGGTGCCGGCACCACTCAGGACCTCCATTCAGTTCCCATTAGCCTTTTTCAGTAAGTCTAGCTTGAAGCTCTGTCCTACTAGCTTTTCCATAAACATCGTAACTTCTTCGTTTATTGTTTTTATAGAGTAGCCTTTCTGTATGAATACTGTTAAGTGATTAGGCCCCGTGTAGATGAGGCTAAGATTGCCAAATGTAATTCTCATTAAGAAAATTAAAATTTGTATCAATTGTTGCAAAAATACTGAGGCTATAAGCACCTTTCTGCTTTGTGGCAGGTTGGAGGATAAGGAAGAAATATTTCTTGATGAAAATTAAAAACCAACCAAAGGAGCGGCTGGTGCTGAGCTGGGTAAACTAAGCCTTTGCTTTCCTTTATCCCAGGAGGCTTGGGTAGTGTATGGGAGAGTTTTGATAAGAGACTCTTCACACGTTTACTGCGCTCTTAGGCGGTGGCGTGCAGAGTTTTTCAATCCCACATCGAAGAAGAGTCTTTCAAATCCCTTGGCTGTACTATTGGTCAAGTAATAAATGTTCAGGAGGATATAGGGACAGCCTGGATTTAGGACTGACAGTTTTGAGGTGCCCCCCATCCCCCAAAAAGCTATTGGATGTTATCTAATGCCCACTGAGAGTTCTAGTGACACATTTGGTTATGGAACTGAATGAAGCCCCAGTCAGCCTGATGGCCATCTGCACACACTCCCTCTCCAGAAACGGCCTTGAAGCAGCAGACTTAATTTGATTTCTGTCTTTGATTTATAATTAAGAATTTGAGCAAATAAAGTTAGGGGGAAAGACATAAGGAATTTTTCTTGCAATGAGTTATACTCTGATATTTCTTCCTACATTTCCAGGCTGATCTTGGCCCAGACAAGTACTTGTCAGATAAAGATTTTCAGTGTCTAATCAAACTCCTGCCTTCCTGTGTGGTAAGTACAAGTCCTCCCGCTGCCTCACTGCTCCTCAGGCTCGGTGTTCTCTTGAGAGCGAACCTGGGTAGAAGATCTGGACATAGGCTGTGGTCTCAAGAAGATGAAAGGGACGGTGGCTTTTAGTTCAAACCAGAAGTATGCAGGCTCGTCCCAATGATGTGTGACGTCCTTTAAGCCAGTGTTTGTGACATCTTAGCCCGTTAATGATAGCTGTTTAAATGTAGTCTGTATTTTAATCACATTTCAGAGTAGGGTAGAACCACTTTTCT
Source organism: Apodemus speciosus (assembly GCA_002335545.1). Taxonomy (NCBI): domain Eukaryota; kingdom Metazoa; phylum Chordata; class Mammalia; order Rodentia; family Muridae; genus Apodemus; species Apodemus speciosus. Next base: position 514,435 of record BDUI01000018.1, read on the forward strand.
GAATCTCTTGCTCTTGTTGAGCATTTTATCAGTGGGACTCCAAGATCTCTTTCTAGGAGGAGACTAACTTCTTAGGCGCTAGGTAATCTGGGGAAAAGAATGACAAAAAGAGGCACTTTTCTGTGTGAGCTGTCTTTCACATGCTAGTGAGCTGGCTTAGAGAAACATACATTACTTGTACTAATGGATACTCCTAAGTTAAGGCCTCGGTTGGAAGAAAGCACACTGATAGACTCACTGTGGTTAATGTTAACACCCATTACCTGTTTTCCACACACCAGAATTAATTGCTTTAAGGTTACACTGACTTGTCCATCGAGTTTACCTTTGAATGCTCTTGTTAAAGCAACGAGGCCATGATTTAATAAGGTGTGATTTACATCCAAGAAAAATGCTGTGGCCTTGAGTTCGATTGCTTGTATGATAGGCTTTCAAGCACCCAGGTTTTTGTTTGCAGTAATTGAGTTTGAATCGAGAGCCTTGTCTATGCTAAGCAGATGCTCCACCACTGACCTATGCTCCCACCAGTGATTTATCTTTTATTTTGAGAGGCTTGCACTGAGTCCCCCAGGCTGGCATTGAACTCACTCTGTAGCCCAGACCAGCCTCGAACTTTTGATCCTCCTACCCCTGCCTCATAACTCTGGAATTACAGGCTTGAACCACAGGCCCAGTTAGCACCCAGATTTAAAATTACTTTTAATGAATGTTTATAAATCAAAACAAGAACAAGAAAGAAGGGGCTAGAGAGATGACTCAGAGGTTAAGACACTTGCTTTTGCAGAGTACCAGTGTTGATTTTGAGCACTTACATGGTAGTTCCCAGCAGTCCATAGTTCCAGTTGGCACCCTTTTCTGACACCCCCCTGTGGGCACTAGGCACATATATATGCGCACACATACCTGCAGGAAAACTATTGAGACTCATAAGATAAAATAAATAAATCTTAAAAAATTAAAATAGCAACAACAAAAACAAGAACAGTGGTGGTAGCACATGTTATTGTACCAGTGTTTGGAAGCAGAGGTAGGAGAGTTACAAGTTCAAGGCCAACCTGGACAACATAATGAGACTTTGCCTCAAATAACAAAAACAGCCCCACCCCCCATATCCCTAACATAGTGCATGTAAGAAATACACATTAAGCCAGATGGCAGTGGTGCTCTCTTACTTCCAGCACCGGGGAAGCCGAATGAGGGGAAGCCAAATGAGTTTCAGGCCAACCTCATCTACATAGCAAGTACCAGGACAGCCAAGGCCATACAGAGAAACCCTCTCTTGAAAAAAAAAAAAAATCAGTAAAACAACAATACCTTAGCTGGGCTTGGTGCCTCAGTCCTCAAGCAACTCCTTCTAGATGACAGGTAATGGATTCACATTAGCCCATTTGCAGGTCAGACCTCCGACAGATTTTGAAGACCTTACTTGGATTAGGACTGTCCATTAGTATGAATAATGCCTGTTTCCCTTGGCCGAGTAGTTAGCCTGACCAAGGTAACTAGACCTCAGAGTGGCTGTCAGGTTGATTACCTAGGGCCTGAGCAGTCAGTCTTCGTGTCCATGTAACCAAAGTTCCAGGTTATAGGAACACGTCAAGTCCTTAAAAAACTTGTCTCTACCCCACCTTGCGTGCTGACGTTTGGGTCCCCATCTGAGGAAGGCATGGGATACGCATACTGCAGACCTGTGTAGGAAGTCAGGGAAGTGCTTGTTGCCGGCTTCTGAAAAGGCACGCTGGCCGCGCACGTTTCCAAGCGGTTGTGCTCCCTGCCTGGGCATCCCAACAGCAGTGTGGAGTAAGTGGCAGAGCCACCAGCAGAGGCACGCTCTCACTGCTGAGCGACTGCTGAGCTCCTTATGAGGTCTTTCCCAAACTCAGCCCTTTCCTTCCCTGCCACCATGGTCTTGCCCCAGATCTGATGCACAGAGCCATGTGAGGAGCCTTGCACAGCAGAGGCCTCTCAGGAGGTAAAGGCTTAGCCAAGCAGGGCCTTCGTGTGGGGCTTGCCCCCTCCTTCCTGTCACTTCCCCCTCCTCCCATCTGAGGGGAGGATCCTGTAACTTAAAAGTGGCCTATGTTCAGGGAGGGAGTGGCACATCTGTGTAAAACTAAACCAGCGACATGGTGCTGGCCTCTCCATAAAGAGAACATGGCTCCAAGAGGCCCTGGATCCTGGAGTAAACTAACCTGAATTTCTCTTTTTGTTTTGGCAGCACCCTTACATATATCGGGTTACCTTTGCCACGGCTAGCGAATCCTCAGCATTGCTGATTAGAACCTTTAATGAAAAGGGAACTTTGAAGGATCTGATCTATAAGGTACTACTTATAAATCAAGTTCATGGTTATAGATTTCCTCAGCCCCTTTAGAATCTGTTTTGATATTTGATATATAAATTTCCAGAAGTTAGGCCCCATGAAATTTATAAAAATAATTTTCCTCAAGATTATAATTAAATCATTCCCCCTTTAAGCCCCATGGATTTTATTTTAATTTTTACATTTTAAGCACAGCATGGTGAAATCCCATGTTCTCATAAGATTGCGCAGGAGGGTTGTGAGTTTTGGTCCAGCCTGGGTTACAGAGTCCAGCCTGGGTTACATAGTCCCTCTCACAAAAACAAACGGACAAGATTAAATCTGATTTGGAAAAACTAGTTTGCTTAAAGAACATTTCTTTCCCTGTGAGCAAAGACGGATAGATGTCTGTTACATGGTAGGCTGCTCTGATGGTGAGTTAGTTCTAAAGCTTGTACTTGGCATTGAACAAAGCAGTCCTGGAAACTTCTTACAGAAGGCAAGACTTTGGAAATGGCCCAGGGTGAGGCCAGTATGTAGTTCTTCAAAAACAGAAGACATAGAGCTCAGGCCAGCCCCAGTACCTCAGCTACAGACTGTTGGAGTACCATAACAACAAACCCCACATCCTGTGCCGGGGCCCCTGGCCGGCTCTCCGTGGAGTCGTTCCTACCTTTCAGGAAGCCCTGGGGTAAAAATTGCTTCCTCGAGCTCTTGATGTATTGTTGATTCTCTTCTAAAGGCAAAACCAAAGGACCCCTTCCTAAAGAAATACTGCAACCCCAAGAAAACCCAGGGCCTTGAACTCCAGCAAATAAAAACATATGGACGGCAGATATTAGAGGTAAGAGATACTCGATTTTGCTTAAGTTGTTGTCTTAGTTTGGGTGTTAATGCTGTGAAGAGACACCATGACCATAGCCATTCTTATAAAGGAAAACATTTAATTTGGGGCTGGCTCACAGATTGAACGGTTTAGTTCATTGTCAGCGCAGCAGGAAACATGGCAGCACAAGGCAGACATGGTGCTAGAGAAGTTATTGAGACTTCTATAGCATGATCTGCAGGCAGCAGAGGGGACTGTCCTTTCTGGGCATGGCTTGAGCACATGAGACCTCAGAACCCATCCCCACAGTGACACGCCTACTGTAAGAAAGCCACACCTACTGCAGCAAGGCCACACCTCCAATTTGGACAACCACAGTTGCACTCATATATCATCCAGAATTACAGTTTTAAAAAAAGATTTATTGCCAGGCAGTGATGGCTCATGCCTGTAATCCCAGCACTTGGGAGGCAGAGGCAGGCAGATTTCTGAGTTCGAGGACAGCTTGGTCTATAGAATGGGTTCCAGGACTGCCAGAGCTATACAGAGAAACCCTGTCTCAAAACAAAACACAACAAAGATTAATTTTATTTTTGTGCATATGTCTGCCACATGTGTTGGGGCTGCTGCAGAAACCAGAAGAAGGTGACAGATTCCCTCGCATTAGAGTTACAGGTGGTTGTGAGCCATCCAATATGGTTATCAGGAGAGAGTTAAGCATGCCCTAATCCCATGTTCTTTATATCCATCCAATCCATCTATCCATTCATCTATCCACCCACCCATCCACCCACCCATTACCTAAATATCTATATATAGAGATAGAGCTAGATACATACACACATACACACATATATAATATATACATACATACATACACACATACATAATGTGTTTTTGTGTAGGGATACACTGTGTGTGTGTGTGTGTGTATACACACACATACATAATATATACATACATACACATAAATGTGAAGCCAGAAGTCAACAACAGGTGTCTTTCTGGTGTCCTGGAACTCGCTCTGTATACTAGGTTGGCCACAAACTCTGAGATCCGCCTGTCTCTGCCTCCTGAATGCTGGATCAAAGGTGTGCGCCACAACGCCTGACAAGATTTCTTAAAGGATGAGATTTTTAAAGCTAGTAGCCAGGAAGAGAAGTTATCGTATTTCCTTCCGTGTTTGCTGGGTTGCTGAGGCACCCCTCGCTGCCTCTGCTCTCCTCCCCAGGTCCTTGTGGGGACATAACATGAGTCTTTTGCTGAGTCACTGTTTGTCTTAATGGAAGTTGAGAAGTTTGCTTTTGCCCAGAGGCCAAAATCCTACTTTGTATTTTTATTACTAAACACCAAATATGTTCTAAGTAGATGCTGAACAGGAGAAGTCCCCACCTTAACCCCTTTTCCTAAATGATTGGCACAGACGCTGATGCCAGAGCTTTATGGACCCACGCAGGTGGAACAGGAGAGCCTCAGAAAAGAGCTGCCTGCTGGGACCAGAAAGGTCCCAAAGCAGGGCGTTTGGGCATCAGAGCTGTTCCCTCCAACCTAATTCTCTTCACTTGGGAAAAGAGGAAACATGATGGTGTGCCCATGTGTCCGACAGTCTCACAGCTGAGACTGCCGGCATCATCCTTTTTTTCCAAAGAACTCATCAGAGTTGGCATTTTTGGGGGGTGAGGGATCTCTTGAGTGGCCTGCTGGATTTCATTTTAAAATATGTTACTTTTTGCTGGGGAGTTAAACTTAGCCTCCTGCATGTTGAGAAACCTGCTGCTGAGCTACATGGCTAGCTTAGAATGCCTCTTTCTTTTTACTCTTAGTGTCTGTTTACATGTGGGCATGTGTTTGTATGTGTGTGGGTGTGTGCATGCCATAGCACATGTGTGCAGGTCAGAGGACAGCTTTTGGGAATTGGTTCTCTCTTTTCTCCATGTCTACCCCAAAGACATGGAGGCTGTCAGTTTCTGTTGTCAGCACCTTTTAACCTGAGCCATCTTGTTTTCTCCAAAAATATTTAAAACATGGATTTAACCTATGTTACATGTGAGTGACTTGGGAACAGTAACCTGCATATGTGTTTTAAAGGTCCTGAAGTTTCTTCATGACAAGGGGTTCCCTTACGGCCATCTCCATGCAGCCAATGTGATGCTGGAGGGCAACACCTGCCGGCTGCTGGACCTCGAAAACTCACTCCTGGGTCTTCCTTCCTTCTACCGATCCTACTTCACACAGTTCAGGAAAATCAATGTGAGTTGTGGCGGTCACGTGGGCTGTGTTTAGTTCAGATCGCCCTGTGCAGTAAGCCTCGGAAAGTACCGTGGGAGTGAGTGCGCCTTGCTCCCTTTCCTTCCACGGAGCACTGCTGGATCTCTAAGATGTAAAGATGACGTGGCGAGTGGGACAGGGAAGTGAACAGGATCATTGGTTGACAGTGACCTATAGCTTAAGTCGGAAGGATGCCTTGCGAGGCTTTGGAAAAGGCTTTGGAGTTACGGTGGGAACGGGCTGCCCTGGCCTTGTTCTCTGTGGAAGCCCGGGCAGAGGCAGTGAGGGCCGATGACTGAAGGTTGGACGTGGCACTCTTTCTTCCAGACACTGGAGAGTGTAGACGTCCACTGCTTTGGCCACTTGCTCTATGAAATGACTTATGGACGGCCTCCAGACTCCGTGCCAGTGGACTCCTTTCCTCCTGCGTCATCCATGGCTGTGGGTCAGTACAGGGCTGGGGCGTAGGGTTTGCTGGGACCTGGTAGTCTGCAAAGCTACTTAAGCTCTTGCCACACTCCAACAAAGATGGCGAGCAAGTTGTCATCCTCCGCAGCCAGAGCAGTGAAGGTTTGGACGGCTTGTCTGTCTCTTCATCTGTCTGGAGCCTCTGTAAACTGCAGTAGAGTTCTGAAGCAGGGGAATGTAGAGAGCTGCGGCCAGCTTGGGTTTTACCCAGAAGCCAAAGTGAGGGTCAGGCAGCTTGAAGCCAGGCTTGAGGAGCCAGGCAAGCGTCGGAGTCCCGTCCGAGCAGGAGCGGGAGTCGGAAGGGACTGGAGGGCCACGGCTGGTGGCCTGGAAGATACGGGCCCAGCCTGCCCAGCCAGGCCTCCAGAGTCTCAGGCAGGTGGCCCAAGGAGCCGTTCCGGCTTTCCCCACGGAGACTAAGGACAGAAGGACTAAGGACAGAAGGACAGCTGAGGAGGTATAAGGACCGGTGCAAACTCAGATCATCTGTCCTCAGATAGCCAGCTCAGAGCTCAGGCGAGGAAAGAGCCCAAGGTAGCTTTCGGGACACTGTTTGGAATATGCAATCACTCCATCAACCTTCACTATGCCAAATGAGGCAGTTCAAGAGAACAGACACGGGCCTGGTGTGGTGCTGCATGCACGCCTTTATTCCCAGCACTTGGGAGGCAGAGGCAGGCAGATCTCTGTGAGTTTGAGGCCAGCTTTGTCTACAGAGTGAGTTCCAGGACAGCCAGGGCTACACAGAGAAACCCTGTCTCAAAAAACCAAAGCAAGAGAGAGTGAAAAAACACCCTGAGACTGTTTCCTGAACAGCTGAAACTAAGCAGTAACCTGTGGGTGTGAGAGTCTGGTTGCTTGTTTGTAGCATCAAGGTGTTGAAAGACAAGGTGTCAGCAATTGGAACTTTGTGTCTTGGTTTCCATTAAAAGCAAGCAAGCAAGCAAGCATTAAAATCAGGTTCTGAATTTCACTCTAAAGAGAACAGTTGTATGAACACTATCTTGATGCCTTCCTCCATTTCTCCTTGGAGTAGACTTAGCTATCTGTCAGCATGTGGTTTCCGAGGGATTTCTTTTGAGTCATTGGTAATGGCAGTGTTTCCCATCCCCCCACGTATGCCATCTGTCTGTATGTGAAGAGTTTTGACACTGTCCTGATCAGCCTGCAGACAGTTGTTGCAAAGAGATGTCAAATTTTTCCTCACCAAGTGGATCTGCGAGAGTTCTGTGGGACTAAAATGTGTATCTGTTCATTTCAAGTGGCCGTGTTGGAGTCTACGCTGTCTTGTGAAGCCTGTAAAAATGGCATGCCTACCGTCTCCCGGCTCTTACAGATGCCGTAAGTTAATCATATGCATTGCTTGCAATCTTGATAACTGTGCTGAACCTTGGCCCACTGTGCCCAGAGCCCGGTGCCATGGTAAAGAAAGACTCAATTTGGTCCCTGCAGAGTTGAAGTGACCAGCTTGCTGTCAGTCACGTACAGCATGATACCATGACCCTTTCCTTGTGACCGCTCCGCTTAGTCCAGTTGCTGTCCTGGAAATCCAGTGTCCTTCGCACGTGTCCCATCACCATTAACACTGTGTGTTCGTTGAACTCCTGATTTAGGAAATACAGTAGGAGGGCCCTCCCTCCCTTCCTSTATTAGGAAATGCAGTAGGGGTCCAGCTAGCCCCCAGCTGTGGAGTGGGTACCCATCAGGCCTTGGTGGGCCTGCCCTCCACAAGAAAGCGCTGTGTCCTTGGTCTCCTGTGCTTTTGTTTGCTTATTTCATCTCTGAGCACTAGCTGTTCAATAGCTAGTGTGTACCAACCCTTGTGCCACGGGTTTTGTGCCCTAAAGACCTCTTCCTGTCAGCACAGTTGTGAGGAGCTGAGCGTGTAAGGCCTCCTTGGGGCCTCTCGTCAGGTGTTGTTCCTTCATGCAGAGGTTAAGGTGATGCAACTGAAGTCAGACATACCAGTGAGTGAATGGATCTCAGCTTCATTCTTCCTTCCAGAAGGACATAGGCAAGCTTTCTCAGCGTGCTGAGAGGTTTCCCTGGCTCTTCTTTGTCTGCACAAGCTTGTTGTATAGCAAAGGTAGTCAGGAAGTAGTGACAGCAGCAAACAAGGCAGGAACAGAGTGCAGCCAGAGGCTAGACCAACTCCAGGCCCTCAGTCCTTCCTCCTACCCGGTTAGAGACCTGCTATAGGCCAGGTCTCTACCGGGTAGGAGGAAGCTGATGATCAGAAGAAACAAGCCCTTCTCCATGAACATGACACTGCAGCATGTTTCCAAACCAACAGCCACTAATAACGATGCACATATGAGAAACTCGATCTCCTTTGAAACCTACAACCTTTGCCACAGACTGCTGGGCCAGAGAGCACTTGGCCAGTCAGGGAGCAGTGGGCGAGGCGGCTGCTCAGTGCGCACCTGCGTCATCTCCCAGTCTCAGCATCAAGACGGGTGCTCTGCCTTCCCCAGAACATTCCACCCCATGGGCTTTTGCTTTGAAGAGGTGTGTCTGTCCTGTATTTTGTGAAAATCTGGAAGTCAGAGGATGAACGGCAGGGGAGGGCCAGAATTCGAGAAGGATGCTGAAAAAGGCGTTTGTCATTTCTGTGTGGGGTGAACTTCTGTCTGTCTCAGCAGAATCTCACATGGAGATCACTAAGCCCCTTGGGCACTATCGAGGCCGCCCTTCCAACCACAGCAGTCCAGAGTTCCTCCTGCTATTATTCCTAGTAACATGCCTTGGAAGAAAGAATTGATGCATACCAGAAACTGCTATTTTAGAATGAAGTATGTCTTAGATTCCAATCAGGACAATCCAAAATTTGTAGTAAGTTCTAGAATAAACCGCCTTTTCCGAGGCAAAAAAACAAATAGTTCTGTTTAGAAACATCTGTTAAATATGTCTGCAACATTTGGAAACTGGTATTTACCAACTTTTTTCCTAACTATTATATGGCCCGTAGTCTCAAGTATAACGACCTGGTCCCCTAAAAACAGCTCCGAGGCACCGAGTTGATGTGGAAGCACCTTTGTCGTTGCTGACAGGCTTGGAGTGGTGGTGTGGGCGGGCTCAGGCTGAGAGATCGGAAGCTGCTCTGACCTGCTGTGGGAGGACACCCAGGGCCTCATGTGTTTGTTTCTTCTCTTATAGATTATTCAGTGATGTTTTACTAACAACTTCTGAAAAGCCACAGTTTAAGGTAAAGCAAATAACATAGTTTTTGCAATATCATAATTTTTGTGACATAAGTAAGTTGACTTTGAAACTTAATTTTTTAAAAACAAAAAGGTTCATAATATGAAAAATTAGGAAGCATCTGAACATCTTATAATAAACTATTTGACCATTTATAATGTATGGGTTTGTGGTGTGTGTGTGTGTGTGTGTGTGTGTGTGTGTGTGTGTGTGTGTGTGTGTTTCTTTGTTTTCCTTTCAAGACAGGATTTCTCTGTGTAGCCTTGCCTGCCCTAAAAGTTGTTCCATAGACCAGGCTGACCTCGAACTCAGAGATCCTCTTGCGTCTGCCTCCAAGTGCTGGGATTAAGTTGTGTACCACCACTTCCTGGCTTTTTTAAAAACCAGACTTGGATAGCCTCAGACTTGCAGCCTCTGTGTGCCTTCCCAGTGCTGGGTGATAGGCATGCACCACTATGCCTAGTTAGAGTGCATGTATTTAAAACATCTTATCTAATAAAAGTGAAATGTATAAAGGCACTGTAATAATATGGAAAATTATTATTATTATTAGGCCAATATCAACAAAATAGTGGGATCTGGAAGACAGAATATAAACCCAAATATCTGTATCTAAAGAAAAATCTGGAAGGAAGTGCCAGGAGAAGAAGCAGTATGGAACAGTGATCTTGGGCTTTGGAACTTAAAGGCCAAAGTCAGGGCTTGCACTGCTCCGTGGCCGCTAGTGGCCATTTGCTCTTTGGGGCCACACTGCCCTCCGCCGTGGCTGGCCTGTGCACTGAGCCCCCGGAAGCACAGCCTTGCTCCTTGGATGCAGTGACCCTCCCACCTCCTTAGCTGCTTCTCAGTTGCTGGTTGTTTTGTCTTAGGAATCTCCCTATTGGTTTCCACAGTGAGTGCATCATCTTGTATCCCTACTCGGTACACAAGGGTTCCAATTTCTCTACCTTCCTGTGAGACTTATTTTACCTGCATGTATGTCTATGTACTGCACAAATGCCTGGTGCCTGCAGGAGCCAGAAGAGGGCACTCGATCCCTTGGAACTGTAGGTACAGATTCTGTAAGAACATTTAGGTGCTGTTATCCACTAAACTTTTTCTGAAGCCCAAATATTTGTAATTCTTTATTATTATTCTTGTCTGTCTGTCTGTCTGCAACAGGRTCTCACTGTAACTCAGGTTGGCCCAAAACGTGCTTTATAGCCCAGGCTAGCATGAATCTCAAATTCCCCTACCTTGACTTCTTGAGTGCTGAGATTAAAGGCTTGTGCTAGCATTCCAAACTTATTTTTTTTTCTTGATAGTGGCCATCATAGTGGCTATGAAGAGATAAGATATCTAATGTGTGGTTAGGAGTTGTCATTTGTTCAGTGTTGAACTTCTTTTTAACTGACACTAAAAAGCTGATATCAAAGCACCATTTGATGATGCAGGTTTTTTTTTTTTTTTATCATTTGTTTATTTTCTTTGAAGAAATTTCTGTTAAAGCCCTTCTCCCATTTTTAAGTTGGGTTACATATTTTTGTTGTTCGTTTGCATAAGTTCCTCTATATATTATGATATCAAGTCCTTATAAGTAGTGAAATATTTGAAATTGCATTGTGAGCAGTGTCCTTTGTTGAATAAAGTTTTAATTTTAACTAGTCCAAGTTATTTGTTGTTTTCTTTCATTACCTATGTTTTTGGTGTTGAATCCAAGAAATCATTTCCAGCTGGTCAGGACGGTATGTCCTGTAATCCTTGAGGCAAGAGGATCATTAGTTCAAGGCCGAGCTGGGCTACATTGAAGTGACAGGTCAGAGCCTTACAGTAATCGCCGACCTCAGCAGCGAGCCGGAACTGGTGGTGGGTGGGGCAGACGCGGCAGCGGAGAAAGCTGCGGAGGAGTCACAGGTGCACGCAAGGCCTATCTGGACAGCGCGGAGACGCTGTCCCCAAACAAAAATCAATAGACGATCAGTAAGAAGGAGAAGCAAGCGCGGGCCCGCCTCCCTGAGCTTCGGGGCTCTGGCGAGGGGTGACTGTAGGCCTGCACCCATGCCCAGTTAATTTTCAGTTTTCCTCCTTTTTCTGTAGGTATTTGTTTCCACTCCTTTGAAGCGATTGTTCTTTCCTGGTTGTGTGTGTGGAAGACCATTGGTCTGTGTACAAGACGGCGTGTTTCTGTGATCCTCGTTCTGGCCTATTAGCTGTGTAATAATTGGCTTTGAAATGATGTTTCCTGAGATCATGTAATAATAGGTGTTGGTGCTGTGTTTGTTCTTTGAGACGCTTTGGCAGTTCTGGAACCCTTGAATTACTTGAAACACAGAGTGTTTGTGCTTTGAGTTATGCATCTGTTGCCTGAAAGTGCTGGCGATGAGTGTGGCTTTGCTCTCTAGAGGGTCTCCCATGTGATGACTGACGGCTGCAGCCGCATGTGCTGAGAACGCAGGAGACTCCAGCCACTTCCTCAGTAGCCCATGTACTGCCTCTCCTTTCAGATTCCCACAAAATTAAAAGAGGCGTTGAGAATTGCCAAGGAATGTATAGAGAAGAGACTCACCGAGGAGCAGAAGCAGGTGAGCCAACCCCATGATCATTCGGTGGCACATACACATTCCATGCGTACTTGCTCTTAACCAGATTTGGGGCTAAGTGCTGTGACACAGAACAGTTACCTCAGCCCCACCCCCAGTCTGCTCAGTCTGTGCAGAACAAGCACATGCACTGGCGTCATCATCCTTCATGATCGGGTCTTGCTGATGGGGTGGTTGGCAGCACTCATGGGCCACATTCTTCTGTAAAGATGGACGGCAGGAAGGAGCTGGGAAAGTGAGAAGGATCACCATCACTCAGCATGCCCTTCTCCAGAGAGCCAGACCTGAGCCACAGCAGGCCAAGAAAGACCTTGTTTATCCTAACAGTTTAATGTGGTTGGACAAATAGGAGAAGTCTCATTGGGAACCTGCTTTAGGTAGACTTTGTTTACACTTGTTGGGGATTGTGGTCTGTTAAAGATTCACCAGCATCGAAGGCTAACGAGAGCTCAGTCACACCATGGATCTGAGGAAGAAAGGAAAAGGAGAAAGATCTTAGCTCGGAAGGTAAGCCTGTGGTCCCTGTGTTCTCTTTTAATCCTTGACTGCATGTAGAGAAAATTCCGAGGCTATTGGTGCACACTTAGTGACAAAGCTTTATCTTGGAAGCTAAAAGCATTTCCAGATGACTGGTTTGGAACTTAACACACACACACTAACTCCCACCAGTCACACACACATACACGCACACACACACACACACATGCACACGCACACATACACGCACACATACACACGTACTAACTCCCACCAGTCAGGTCCTGCAGCCTTTCCTGCAGTCGGTCCTGCTCCTGTTGAGTAGAAGATGATGTTTTAGTGGGGTGTTGCACACACACGTGCACACACACACACACATGCACACGCACACGCACGCACGCACGCACTAACTCCCACCAGTCGGTCCTGCAGCTGGTCCTGCTCCTGTTGAGTAGAAGATGATGCTTTTAGTGGGGTGTCGCACATGGGCGCGCGCGCACGCACGCACGCATGCACGCACGTCAGTAGCAAGTTTGCTGGCTTGCGAGGCCCATTATGTCAGAAAGCGTTTGGAGGAAGCGCCAGTGTGGGCGGTGAGGTCGGCACTCTTGGCTGGTTCCCCCGGCTCGTGGTGTCTCTGCACTAGGCTCTGAAGCCGAATAGACCGTTCTTCATAGCTGGTTAAACTGTGTCTGGAAGTTTTTAAACTCTCAGCTCAGCGTGCTTTTTCTTTGCTTACCACCCACCCTTCTTTTATTTTTAAAGAAGTCAAAACGGTCCGCTGTTGAAAACAGCGAAGAACAGCCGGTGAAGCACAGCAGCTCCAACAACTCAGGTAACTGCTCAGACGCCGTTGTCGTCGTCGTCGGGGCCGGCACCCAGAGGTGCAGGTCAGGACTGGAGGTGGTGTGGAGATTTGATCCAGCAGTGCAGTAATGAGAGCAGGGATTAGAAAAGCTCCGTCCCTGTGAAGGGCTGTGGCAGCACTCATGGTCCCGTCTCCACCGATGGCTAGACTCCATCTGTCAGACACAGCAGCACTGGACATGGAGCAGAACCAGGCCCTCCTGTGCACGCGGAAGTTAGCCTGAATCTCGCCCACTGCTCTAGAACCCGTGTTCCCTCAGTGGACTGAGGACTAGACTGTGGTGGGGTGGGGCGGAGGGGGAGAGTGGGGGTGTCAGAGTACCTCTCAAGTCATTCTCTCACTGGTCAGTAAGCCGAGTGGCCTGATGACGGAGGAACACCCTGCACTGCAGTATAGACCTGTCCTTCCTCACGTGGTCCGCAAGCGCCACACGGGCCAGGCTACATACAGATTCTGCAGCAGTGCTGACGTTCTGCTCACGCCCCGTTCAGATGTCTGCCTTGGGTTCCCATGAGGGTTCCTCTGTTTTCTCAGCAGGATCCGGGGCCAGCTCGCCTCTCACATCCCCGTCCTCTCCAACGCCACCCTCCACAGCAGGTTAGTAATGTGGGAGGTCACTGCCCCTCTCTCTGTCAGAGGGGAGCTGGACTGGCCTTGGCCCAGGCACTTTAGGGGTGAGACCCCAGCTGTCTCCTCTGGAGGGACACATGACATCCAAACCCTAGAGGCGGCGCTCCTGAGCTCAGCGCCGGGGCAAGGGCTGCTTTCAGGCCCCTGGCCCTCTGTAGCTCAAGCGTTCTGTTTGCCGAGAAGCTTCTTGCAAGGCTCACTGGGTCAGAGCTTGTCTTAGGCCGAACAAATACACTGTGTCCTGGCCTTGGTCCTACCTCAGTTTCCTCCTCCAGACTTCCTCCTGTGGGCTTGTCATGTCAGAGCTGAATTTCCTGATAACATTTGTTCTCTGTCCTGTCCTCCAAAGCACATAACTATCTGGACAGTCATCAGTAACTTTTGTTCCACCTTGTGAACCAAATCAGATACTGGGAGGACTTTTTGGGGAAAAACAAAAACAAAAAACCTGACAAAGAATTTGTCTTTAGGAGTACCTACAGAAAGCCAGTTCGGGGAATACTGTCTTACCTTTTTGAACTAAGATCTTTTTTCGCCCCCCCCCCCCCTCGTGTCTAAGAGGCTGGTTCTCCCATTCAGTTCGTCACCGTCCTTGGAAGAGTCCTTCCAGCTGTTTGAAAGAGAACTCTGTGGCAGGGCTGGTTTGAGCTGGCAGTACCATATTCTTTAATGCTTATGGTGTTACCCAGGAACCTCCATGAGCTTTAGAGTGGCTGCCTTGAAATGGTTCTAGCTAAGGGAAAGCGAATACAAGAGGCCTGGGTCTGATCGACTCTCCTTGCTTGCTAAGAGGACTTACTGTAGAATGTTCCAGGGAAGGGGCCAGTTTTATGTAGCAAAGTGCCAGGTCATGGGGGTGAGTCTCTTGTTTCTGACTTTGTCAGCCGATTTCACAAGGAACTTCCAAATAGACAGAACTGTCATATGAAGATTAACTGTTTGGGCTAACCAGACATTTCTGGAAATCCGTTTTCCTATTTTGAGCCATTTTCCACATAACATGGTGTGATTTCCTATCATTTGTATGTGCTGAGGAAGTGGAGAAGCTTGTGAGACGTATCCTTGGTTACCAGGGAGATATCTGCTTAGTGTGCAGAGCACTTCCCTGTGCGAGCGGCAGTTCTGGGAGCCTCTTCCCATGCTTCTTCAGATGCCTTGCTTCACTCATAGTCTAGGGGCCCTCTAGGGGAACTTCTAGGTTCCTCTCTAAATGGGAGTGATATCATATAATAGCAACTTTTCAGAAACTGAAGTAACTTTGAGAACGAGAGAAGAGAACTGGAATTTTTTGTAGCACCAGTGAGTATGGGAAAAGTTCCATCTAAGGACAGGGGGTGGCAGGGAGCAGTGCTGTGAACTGAGGAGAACTCATTTTGAAGCTAAAGCACAGTGGCTGTCAGGAGAGGCTTCTGAGCCAAAGTAAGAACGGCTTTGTTCCTTTAATGGCTTTGCTGACAAAATTCCTGACAGAATGATTCACCCCAAAGGCCATACTCTGACCTCTACTGGTGGTCACTTGTAATGAATCTCAGAGCATTTGCCTCACGACCGAGCATTGTGGGTGCAAAGCCAGGTAGACACAGGAAGTCTGCTCACCTAATGTATTCAAGATACACTTATAGCTGCTCTGGAGTTCACCAGTAACCATGTCGCCTGGGTTACAGACAGAGGCAGACAGGCTCCAGCTCATGTCCCATGCCTCAGAAGTTATAAATTGCCAGGCCCAGTTTAAGTAGACAAAAATTTCTCTAAGGCCTGCTAATCTTTTCTTCCAGTAACTCCCTTGAAATAAACATTTTTATTGGCAGGCAGTGGTGGCATATGCCTTTAATCTCATCACTTGGGAAGCAGAGTCACTAGCAGACCTAACTGTGGGCAGCGGCGTTGTGGGGGGAGAGGCACTCCTCTTCCAAGGCTTCTCCTGGGCGAGGTGAGGGGCAGCTAGGTCAGGCCCTTCAGGAGGGACAGCAGCAGCTCAGTGTTGGCCAGCTGAGTTGAGCAGTGACTTCTGATAGCTTCAGTTTTAAGTGATCATGGTAACCAGATAGGGTCGTGTTTAGCTGTGTTTAGGATTTGGCAGAAGTGGCAGACATGTCTAACTGAAGAGATCTTACTAGTGTGAGCCTTGTCTAGCAACTGAGACCCTCTCTGCGGCTGGCTCCTTTGGGACTGTTTGAGATCAAGGCTAAATTGATGGGACTAATACTATTTCCCCAAGTCTAGTGGCAAATGGTGGAGTGGCATTCTCTCATACTCTTCAGTAAGGACCTGTTTTTTTGTTCTTGTTTTCTTTTTTATTTTTAGTTTTTCAGTGAGAAAATTTCCAATACTTTTCTGCTGTTCCATGACTCAAAAGACAGCCGGCTTTAAGATTCCTTTATCTCAGTGTACCTTATGCCATGTGCTACAAGGAACATTCATTCTCTGTGTTCATAGAGCTGGGTGTTTTTAAGTGTCCCAGTTGGCACACTTAGAAATATTCACGGTCACTGTATTTATTCCTTCTTTTATGTGCGTGTGCATGTGTGTGTGCTTACACACACACACACACACACACACACACACACCTGTGTCTTGTGAGAATTCTGGAGAGGTCAGTAGAAGTGGTTGAACCCATGGAGTTACAGGCAGGTAGTAGCCAGAGGTGGAACTCGGGGACTCTGGAAGAGCAGCAAGCATTCATAACCTCTGAACCAACTCTCCAAGCCTTGTGAGGTGGGGATTAAGATGGATCTCATGTAGCCCAGGTTGGCCTCAAACTCTATGCATTGGCTCGTTTTAGAAATAAGCTAAATAAACTTGAAACTCAGTTTTAATGATCACATCTAAGTGATGTGTATTCATTGTCTCATTTTTTTTTTAAAGAAATAGCCTTCTACTTTTTTGGGGGGGGATTTGGTTTTTTCAAGACAGGGTTTCTCTGTATAGCCCTGGCTGTCCTGGAACTCACTCTGTAGACCAGGCTGGCCTTGAACTCAGAAATCCGCCTGCTTCTGCCTCCCAGAGTGTTGGGATTACGGGCCACCACCACCCGGCTTACTTTTTTGAGATACACTGTAACTGTCTTCAGACACACCAAAAGAGGGCATTGGATGGTTGTGAGCCACCATGTGGTTGCTGGGAAGTGGACTCAGGGACTCTTAACCACTGAGCCATCTTCCCCGCCCCTCATGTCTTATTTAATCCTCAGCTTTCTTCCTCTCCAATGAGAGTGGATTCCAGTTTAGCTCCATTTTAGAGGAAAACTGAGCCTCTAATAGCATGGAGAACTTCGCCGAAGTCACGGGTAATGCAGATGCAACAGCCAGGGTCTGACTTGCTCTGCCTCTGTCGTTACCCCACTCGTTGAGTGCGCTTTCAGGGCGTACCCATGGCCCTTGTTTCAGTTACATGCTGCTCTGCTGGAGTGGTGACACTTCAGCAGGGCCGGGACACTCAGACCCACACCCAGCTCGCCCAGCTGACCGTGTGACAGTTCAGCTCTGGGCTCAGAGGCTGGCTTTTATTTTATTTTATTTTATTTTGCTTCAGTTAATGTTTTCTGATAAATAAAATTCTAATTAACAGAATGTAAGTTCAAAATGGTGAAGGCATGATAAAGGAAGGAAGCTTTCAGCATGGCAGTGGGCCTCGGTAACAGCCTACGAGTACTCTTCAGAGAGAGAAACGCTCTAGACAAACAGAAAAGCACGAGCGAGCGCCGTGACTCAGACCCTGTTGCAGGCTTCCTTTTTCTCTTCCAAGTAAAATCTCTCCAAACCGTCGTGATTTTTAATCTTCTCCAGACTCTCCACCTCTAGATGTCTGGAGTGGGAGGCTTGCAGATGTCTTCTTGTCTAGAGAGCTTTCTAAGAAGCTGGCTTTGGAAAGGATCCTTGGGCCAATGAGGCGGTTCAGTTGGGTAAACGTGCTTGCTACCAAACCTGACAGCCAGAGCTCTCTCCCTGAACCCACATGGTAGGAGAGAACTGTCTTCTGCAAGTTGTTCGCTGATCTCTACACTGTGCTGTGGCACTTGTACAACACACACACACACACACACACACACACACACACACACACACACACACACACACACGGCTTTTTTGGTGAAGTAGTGAGCACCCTTTCCTAGCCTCCTGATAAAACATCCTTGGTGATGAAATACGGGTTAGGTCACTGGCTGTACACAGAGAGAAACCATCTTTGCTCTTCAGATGTGCATGTCATGCCTGTAAATAAATAAAAGTAGCATCTAACTGGCTTAGAAAAGTGTGAACAAAGTGGCTTGTTCATTTGCTGTTTGTGTTTGTAAACCAAGGAATTTTGTGGTCAAGTGTACCCCAGTTTTGCAGTGAAAATACTTAGCATGCATTTCAGACTAACATTTTACTGTTATTATTTGATTAAATGACATTAAACTCTGAATAATAATAATTCTCTCTCTCTCTCTCTCTCTCTCTCTCTCTCTCTCTCTCCTGTCTTCAGTAGAGCATGCACCACTTTGAACGTGAATTTTCGGTAAAGTAAACTACGCTGACGTATCCAGCTTTAAAGATGCTGTGTTTCTGTGTGTGAAATTGTACCCAATGCATTTGTGTCACTGGTGAACAGAGCTGGAAGAACAGCGATCACTCCCGTTTTGGGGCATTTTAGTGAAACACAGCATCTTTAAAAGGCCCCCGTCACTTCATCCGTAGTCATTTCACTTCCTCCATGACCTTCCAAAATCTTCATCTTTCACTCTAGTTTCAGTTTGGAAGTATAAGCCCTAGTTGCATCAATGGCATCTGAGTGCAATTTTGGAAAGTGGTCCTCTCAAAGTCCTGCTGCAGAGACACTGGTTCCCAGTCACCGCTGAGGAGCACAGGGTATTAGGCCGCTGAGTGTTAGCTTAACCTCCTAGCTTTTGTTAATTAATGATAAATAGTTCATTATGACGCATGCTTGGGAATTATTGAGTAAGATGTCAGTCTCCTCATCTGCCTAAGGCCAAGGCAAAGGTGGCCCAAAACACTGAGGACTGCTGTGTCCTGTGGTCTGCTGTAGTCTAGTAGTCAGCTGACCTGCCCATCCTACAGAAACCTGGAAAAACAACTAGACTTGGCTCAGGACTAGGTGACTCCAAATGTCCTTTGCACAGAGGTGTTGTGTTGTGCCTGGCACAGCATCTCTCCGAGGTCTAAACCGCATGGTTTTTCTTTGTGAACAGAGTGCCTCCTCTTTCTGGCCCTCGGCTGACTGCCACATTCTTAGTGGATCTGGTGGAGGGGCTTCTGGAAAGTTAGGTCAGCGAGGACTGGGATTTTCGTCTGAGCGGACATGAGCTAGGGAGCTCAGGCCCAACGTGGCTGTCCCTGGAGGTGTATTTCTAGGAGCACGCCTCAGCCTGGTTGGGACCTCATATGCCAGTAGTCAAGCGTGGTTTGTGTGCTCTGCTCTCCTCTGTGCCTGGGATAGGTGGAGTATAGGTACAGAGAGTGCATGCACCCGGCACTCGTTCAAGGGCATGCTGTCAGCTTGTTCTGTCCCTTACCCTTTTCCTTTCCTGGCATTGCTGCTCATGGTCTATCCTTTACTCACTGACCTTCAAAAGAAGCTAACAGACTCCTAAAATGGCCAAAGACCATGCATAGATGCTTATGCTCAGAGATGAGCTCCCAGTGTGTCCCTGCCTCTTCCAGTTCTGCCCTTCTGTTTCTTAGGGCCTCCCCTCAACTTCCAGTATCTGGTTCTACCCCCCTTGTCCTAGTGTACATACCAAGGCCTGCTGTAATTCTGCCAGGTCTAATAAGGAAAAATGAGCGTCATGGGATATCAGGCCCTTTGGGGATTGGTTGGTCAGCTCCACTTCTCACACAGTCCCCTCTTCTGTTTGCTATACAGGCATAGGCTAGCCCACAGTCCCCGCTGTTTGCTATACAGGCACAGGCTAGCCCAGCTCCCTGTGAGCAGATATCAGGATGCTCATTCTTCTGTTTGTTATAAAGGCATAATACTTCAGATGGTATGTTGATATCAGTATCAATATACATATTGATACCTGAGGGGTTTGTTACGTGACAGTTTCAGCTTTAGAAAACCTAGAAAATGAAGATCCATGTACTGAAACCACCCCTAACTCCCAAACTCTAGTAGTGCATGTCTGGTTGTGAGGCCAGGTCAAGGGGTGGTTCCTGTGAGGCCAGGCTGTGGTATGGTGAGACTACCACTCTCACCCCTGAGTTCCAGACCCTGAGTCTGCCTCTCCTCCCTGCACCCTGGAATGGAGAGTAACCGGTATCGGGATGGTCAGTTTCAGGCATGCAGTTGGCCCCAGTGCTGCTGCAGGCCACTGCTGCCTTCCTGAGCTGCAGCCCTGCAGTGGCTCTTCAGCTAGGGGTCTGCCCACAAAGCTTGGGAAACCTACAGTTCCTGGTCCATACTGACCCCGACCATCTCAGTACACTCTCCTACCCTTTCCTGGCCATCAGGACAGTGCCTGGTGTGCTAGCAGCCATTCGTCTCCTCGGGCAGCCTTGGGACTGCATGCTGTCAGTCAGGAAACTCAGTTCAGTTCCAAGAGCTTCAAGAGAGACCTCCTCCACCCCAGCATTCTACTGGCTTTACCCAAATGCCTTAAGAATGGCTCTGCCCTCATTCTATCTGGGCTTCTGAGGTTAACTTCCTCTATAACCCTGATAGTTAGGAACGTCTTCCACAATCCACCCCAGCATAAAAGCTGAGTGTCATTCATTGTCGTTCATTTGTCTGTACTTAATCTTTATTTGTATTGCTTTATTATCAGTTTGAGAATTCCATGATTGCAGAGCGTGAGAATGTGTATTTGTGTAATTCTTTCATTTCAGCTGCCTTAGGTTGAGGCAAAGATATAAGGAAGGTAAGTGGATTTTGTGAATCAAAAGATTTTAGCCATTGCTTGTCACACTTACTGACAAGGAGGCACTTACTTGAGTATTTTATTGGTGACCTTGAACCATTCATTCTTCGTCCACATTTAGTGGACAGTGTCTTGCCCGTTATTCCTGCAGCTCATAGCATGGGAACCACCCATCAGACTATCTCCTGCAGTGGCCGGGAAGGATGGAGGTCAGCGTCAACAACGGATACGTAGGGGCGTAGAGAGCCAGTGTTCATGGCTGCCACACATTAAAGTCTAGGATAGCAGTGATGGTTCTGGACACTGCTTTGAAGTGGACAGTTTACTAAGTTAAAGAAAAAAGCAAATAAAGTCAAATTGCTAAATAAAGGGGATTGTTAGAAGCCTCAGCAAATAAAGGTGCAAGCTCCTAACCCGTGACAGCATTTAAAAATTACTATCGTGCAGGTCCACATGTTTCTGGAAGCTGAGGGATGTTTTGGATGCCCAGTTTCCCTTTGTCCAGGATCCAAGTGTTCCAGATCGACACACATGTGATGTGACTCATTCTGTTCTGAAGTTAGGCTGTGGTGAAAAGGAATAGTACCTGAAAGACTGCTTCCCCTTGAAAATGGGATCGCCAGGAAGAGCCCTTTTCTCTAAATTCTTCCTGACAAGTATTAGGGACATGAGTTAACACACTAGCTCCCTGTTGAGCATGCTGAGTGGCTTACTGTTCTGTAACAGGGCAACAGAAGCGTCTCCTGCTGCCGTCACCAGCTTGTCCCTGCTGCTCTCCGTGCCGTGGCTTACCTCCACACATCCAGCCTCAAGGCTGTCTCTCACTCATGCTCTGGCTTTCACAGTAGCACTGCTTCCAAGCCAAGACGCAGCTGTGTGGTGCTAAGAGATTGCTTCTCTATAAACCAAGCATGAGGACCCGAGTCTGGATTCCTAACACCAAAAATAAGTAAGAAATATCAAGGAGCAGTAGCACATGCCTGTAAAACCTCAGCTGGGTAGCAGTGCTCCAAGGAGCCAGTCACCTCCTTCAAACATCATGTGAGGAGACAGGGATTCTCCCTGGGTCCCTTTGGCCCAACTCTGCGTGCAGGTATGTTTCACCTGTGCGCTCGGAGGACCTCAGCCTAAGCCACACAGCTGGAAATGGAGTCAGAGCTACTCCAGGGAGAGACGTCACTGAGTGGTTTCATATACATTCAATTCTCACACGACTCTCATTTAAAGGAAATAACCATAAATGCTCCTAGCCCCTGTGCCGCCACCTTTGTTGCTTCTAGTTATTATTTTTTTTAAATCAATGTTTTAAGACATCCTGAGAACATTTAGTCTGAGTCCATTCTACCCTGGCCTGAGTGGCAGCATTCAGGGCAGGTGGAAAGGTGGATCACTGACCTTCTCCTCTTTCCTCTGCAGGACTGTCTTCAGCATTACCTCCACCTCCTCCACCACCTCCACCTCCACCTCCACCAGCAGGTCCCTTGCCAACCTCAGGCACAGAGATGCCTGCTCCGTTCCTGCCCCAGGCTGTGAATGGTGTGAACCGTGGGGCCTTGCTCAGCTCCATCCAGAATTTCCAAAAGGGAACTTTGAGGAAAGCCAAAACCTGTGATCACAGCGCTCCTAAGATTGGCTGATGCTTCTTGGTTACACTGAAGGGCAGGCTCTCTTCTGTCCCACCCCACCCCTCAAGTCCCTCTCCCTAGGTGAGTTCTTCCACAGCTTCCCTCAAGTCCCTTCCTGGGGAACCTTGCAGAGCCAGTACAGGCAGTCTTGTGGACACTCGTTAGGAGGCTTTTCAAGAGGGAAGTGCTCTCCAAATAGAATAAAGTG
The DNA here is from genome assembly GCA_002335545.1 of Apodemus speciosus. Lineage (NCBI taxonomy): Eukaryota > Metazoa > Chordata > Mammalia > Rodentia > Muridae > Apodemus > Apodemus speciosus. The sequence continues at coordinate 536,743 of BDUI01000018.1, forward strand.
GGGCCAGCACTGCTGCCTTAATATTTTGCTCCTTGTGATGCTAATGGGCTTCCTTTAGGGGCAGCATCGTATGGGTGTCATTTTCACCAGCGAAAGGAAAATGACAGAAAATCAAAAGCAATGACAATATTCTGTCACAGCAGCAAATGGCCTTTGTCACTCTGTCCTTCCCACTCTATTAGAAGTGTTCTCATAGCTCATTCCTCTGAAGCATCTTTGGTTATTTCTTAGGTAGCTCCCGTGTGTGCTACCCCTACGTCACCTCAGATGCTAACACTGTAACCAAGGCAGTTACACTCCCGAGGCAGAGAAGCAGGCTGTCTCCATTCTCCCGCACACAGGGGAGATGGGGGAGTTCCTCAGAGTTCAGTAGGAATCTCACTGCTGAGAGCAGCAACTCTGGCTTTATAGTTCTCAGCTACAATGTACCAGAACAGGATATTAACCACAGATAAAGCTCTTGCCAGTTAAAGGATTGTCTTAGTCCTCAGCAATCAAATCCAGTTTGGAGTAGAGGGATGGCCAACTTTATACGTGAATCTGGCATCTATAGTAATCACTTCTGATTTGATTTATTAAACGTCAGCATCTGTGACATTACTCAGTTATCAGAAATCTTTTATCCTATGATTTGCTTAAACCTTTTAAATTGCACTTTAAAGGATTATAAAAAATCCATTTTAAAATTCAAATACACACATCAGTGTTGGTTACTATGCAGAAAGAATGTTATTGTGTATAGTTTCATGTAATCTGTGATATATGTTTGGCTGTATTTTTTATTAAAATAAATCATGTCAAGAAAATATGTTGTAGCTTTGCAAGATATTTCAGAGGAGAACAAAGTGTTACAAAGTATACTCCAGTTTCTTTACCCTATCTCCTTCCATTAACTTGTTTAAGCCAGTCTTTCCATCAAGTTCTAAAGATAGTAAAAGGAACCCTTTGCTGGGGGGTACAGATAGATGTAACCCAGCTTGCCTGGCACTCAGGAAGTCCTGATCTGTCACCAGCGCAGTACCAACTAAGCGAGGTGGCTTGAGCCTATAGCACTTGGGACATGCAGGTTGGAGGGTCATCATCCTCTACTGCATAGTTTGAGGCCAGTCTGGGTTACATGAGACCCCGCCTTTGAAAAAAAATGAGGAAAGAATGGCTGTAGGCTGTGTGGACTGGTGACCCGGCTCTGGTGGGCTGTGTGTGTGCGACTGGTGACCCGGCTCTGGTGGGCTGTGCGTGTGGGGCTGTGCGCGTGTGGACTGGTGACCCGGCTCCGGTGGGCTGTGTGCGTGTGGACTGGTGACCCGGCTCCGGTGGGATCTGGGCCTGAGAGCTTCAGTTGTGCAGCTTTGGACAAAGTTTCAGACACAAGAATGAAAGCAATAGTCAGAGTCTGGGGATGAAGTTCCATGGTGGAGCACTTGGCTCGCATGCGCACGGCTCTGGAAATAAAAATCTTCAATTCGGGTCAGGTGTGGTATTACACACCTTTAATGCGAGCTCTCTGGAGGCAGAGGCAGGTAGATGGGTGAGATCCTGAGTTCTGGCCAGCCAAAGACAGTGAAATCCTCTAAAAAACGTAAAAAATCTACAGTTATATACAGCGTATCAGTTATTTGACACTAATGTATGTATGCATGCATGCATGTATTTTTCAAGGCAGGGTTTCTCTGAGTAGCCCTGGATGTCCTGACGCCCACAATATCCTCCAGGATGGCCTTGAACTCATGGATCTACCTGCCTCTGCCTCCTGAGGCTCACTCCCGAAAGCACTCCAAGACCATCACAGACATTCTATGAATATAAAAATACAATTACTCATAGGTAGGGATCCCCTTTATTCCCTATCAAAACAAACAGCAAATGTAGATGATATACTGTTAGACATATAAGTTATCTTTTGTGGGGGCATTCTTATCTTCCCCTTCTAGTGAAAGAGGACAAACTTTTATATTAATCTTATTCAAAGACTAACAACAGTAACAGACAAAGAAAGCAGAGCATCTAGGGTAGGGAGTGGAAAACACTCCACTCATAAGCACATTTAAACTTCTTACCAGTACAGAGACACCTGCTGTCACTTCAGCATTAACTTTATGACTACTAAGTCTCGCAGTACACATCAGGTCAAGTCCCAACAAGTATTTTAAATAAATTTCAATGATTTGACATTCAAAGTTCAAATTAGACATTCAAAGTCTTCTTTACTGCAAATATGATGTCTTTGACCTGAGGTATGGAGTTGTCTTCTAGGATCTTGGCGTAAGGCATAGGGACATCAGCACCAGTGACACGAACAGCGGGGGCATCAAGGAAGTTGAATGCTGGGCCTAGGGAAGAGACACAGCTCACCTGAAAGGCAGACTCGGGAAGAGAATACTAGTTACAGGGCTCTTCTATTTTTTGGCTTGACTTTTTAAGACATTTACCCAAAAGACAAAACTCTAGACTGACAAGTTGAAAATTCACTTGGTCACCCCTGGCTTTTGATCTCTTTCCAGTCAGTATTCAAGAACAGATACTTTACTATTCACTACAGCCTGACTTTGTTCTAAACCCAGGCTCTTTGAAATACCTTCCATAATTCTGGCACAAATCTCAGCTCCTACTCCAAATTGTGGCCAGCCTCCTTCCACAGTCACGAGATGGTTTGTCTTCATGACACTGGCTTCTATAGCTTCGATGTCCATTGGTCTGATGGTACGCAGATTTATTACCTAAAGACAAGGCGGGGAAACAGGTTTCATAGAATGAGAGACAAATATAGCCTTGACCCCAAAACACCACTTTTTGCTTTTGTTAATCTTTAGATCTAAGAAAATCGGAATCTGCCTATCAAAGGTACACAAATGTATCGACTAAGGAAAACCACACAGTACCACATACCTGTAAGCTCGCCACTCAGGAGGCTAAGGCAGGACGACCCCACGTGTGAGGATAGTGTTGGCTACACAGTGAGATCTTGTCTCAAACAAACAAACTAAAAGGGGGAATTTACAGCTAAAGCAGAAGCCTGTAACCCATCACAGGAAGCTTTGCTCACCATAGGATTTACTTATCCTCCTTGGTTTCAATAGCCTGCTCATCAAAATATATAGCAGAGTGTTTAATACGCACTGGGCCTACGCCGTGATACCCTCTGATGGGGGAGAATTCCTATGGTCCACATTTTTATCGCCTATGAAGCACAGCGATACTTTCCAAGGAGAACTACTTGGTAGGTTCTACACGGGATATTAGATACAAGTTACTCAGATCCAAGTCCGCCCCCAGTCTGGATCTTGTGTGTGTGAACAATCAGAAGAGATGACCTACAGTTCTTCCTCAGTTGCTCTCGGCCTTATTTTTTAGGAATGGTCTCGTGAATCTGGCCCTGACTGTTGGCTAGACTGGCTCCTAGCACAGCCCCCAGGGCTGGTAGCAGCTCATGCTGCCACCCACACCTGCCATGTTGTGTTGTAGGTGTGTATGAGTGCTGGGATCCAAGCGCAGGCCCCATGCGTGCAGAGCAAGCCTTCACTGAACGAGCCATTCTCCCAGCCTGACAAGACTGGATCTTAAGCTTGAGAGTCGGAACTTAAAACATCCGGATTTATGTGGTAAGCAGCCACCACTTTTGGCTGTAGGCAGAGACAGCTCAGGGTGGCCTGGAAACCATGACTTCTGAGTCTTGGGATTACAGGCATGAATCACCACTCATAGCTTCTGGATATAGGGTGTGTGAGTGTGTGTGCGCACAGTAGCATAGAGAAGCAAGCGGTGTAGCTGGGCGTGGTGGCACACGCCTTTAATCCCAGCAGAGGGAGGCAGAGGCAGGTGATCTCTGAGTTCTAGGCCAGCCCTAGTTCTGAGCCAGCCAGGACTACACAGAGAAATCCTATCAACAACAACAAAAAATTAAAGGGCTGGAGAGATGGCTCAGCGGTTAAGAGCACTAGCTGCTCTTCCAGAGGTCCTGAGTTCAATTCCCAGCAACCACATGGTGGCTCATAACCACCTATAATGAGATCCGGTGCCTCTTCTAGCTTGCAAACAAACAGATCGATGTATACATAAGTAAAAAAAATCTTCTAAAGCAGCAGCAGCATGGGGTGGCACACATGGAGAAGGCAGAAGACAACTTTCAGGAGTTGGTTCTAACTACCACATGGCTCTTGGGACTCAAGATTGTCAGGGCTTAGCAGCAACTTTACCTGCTAAGCTAACTCATCAGATCTTAGATCTTAAAAGGAGACTTTCTGATTTGTGGGGGAGTGGGGGCGGGGAGAGTGAAAGTCCACTTACCTCACATTCAATTCCCTCCTTAGACAACACTGCTGCAGCTTCTAGGCAGTGGCCCACTGGTCTTGAATGGGCAACTACAGTGATGTGGGTCCCTGAAATAAAGTGGTCACAGGTTAGGTCAATGGAACTGAGGTAGTACCAGTGACTGCAGCCAGCTACGGCTTGTCTTATCAAGCCCGCAGCTTATGTCAGTGAGCTGTCCAATGAGGCTGTGTTCATAGGCGTGAAATACAAGCCTAGCAGACAGACTCGAAATGCCCAACGAGCTCATTCGTTCTCTGCTTTAAGTGTAACTACACGGCACTGACTTCTGACCTAGGCAAACACAAGGGCTACAATGAAAATGATCAGTGCATACCAAGGCGTTCTTACCTTGCCTTTCAATTTTGGCTTTTCCAATAGGAATCAGGAAATCTTTTGATTGAGCTTCTGCCGGAAGTTCAAATGCAACTCCATACATCAGTTCGTTCTCTAGCATCACCACTGCAAAACATTATAAGCTCTCAAACAACAAACTACAGGCAAAATGACTACAAATGCATATACCACAAAACCATGCATCCTATGAATAAAAAGCCTGGTTTCTGTCTCATCTAGAAGCTTTAGGACGGTTTACACAGTCTGGTCAGTAGAGGTTAGGTCAAATGTGTGGGTAAACAACCAGCCCCGCAGAGTGAGAAGAAAAACTACACTTATGACTCTCTTTCCTGTTTATAAATCATTATTACATTAGACATATACTGTATCTAAGCTCCATGAGATGCCCTTCATGGTTCCTTACATGCAGAAAGTTCATGTCAGCTTGTTAATGTTCAGAAAGGGATGCAGGGGTTACCTGGATTATTATCACGAACGGCAGATTTAATAAGTCCTTTCGCATCCTCGGAATTCCAGGGGCTGACCACTTTTAAACCTGGGCAGTGCCCATACCATGCAGCAAAGCATTGTGAGTGCTGAGCAGCTACGCCTGCTGAGGCGCCATTGGGCCCCCTGAATACTATGGGCACAGGCTGAAGGCCAGCAGACATGTAGTAAGTCTTGGCAGCTGAGTTTATAACCTGGTCGATAGCTTGCATAGAGAAATTGAAGGTCATAAATTCACAGATGGGCCGCAACCCAGCCTGTCAAATGGAAAACATCAGTGTGAAAAAGACTAAAGAGAACAAGAAGAGTAGTAAGTAACCAGTCCACTCTTCTGACATATAAACAGCACAGTTTGGGGGTGTTTTTTTTCTTTTTTCTTTTTTGATTTTTGGAAACAGGTTTCTCTATGTAACCCTGGCCATCCTAGAACTCACTTTGTGGAGCAGGCTGGCCTTGAACTCAGATCTGCCTGACTCTTGAGTGCTGGGATTAAAGGCACCGCAACACGCAGTACAAACATTATTTTCAAAAAATATTAAAGGAAAGATCCTTGGATGAGCTTCATAAATAGTACATACCATGGCTGCACCAACAGCAATTCCAGCAAAGCCCATCTGTAAAGCAAACACCAGTCTAAGAAAAAGTCCACAGAAATTCAAACTGAGCACTTGACCAGCCCCTCACGGCTTGTCCAGAAGGCGCACCTCTGATATGGGAGTGTCTATGATCCTCTTGTCACCATATTTCTTCCACAGGCCTCTGCTAACCTACAATTAAGATTTAGCCGCATCACTTTCAAGTGGCGATCAGGGCAAATGGCTACTTTCCATTCTACATAAATTTACCTATTTCAGTTACCTTGTATGCGCCGTCATACTGGGCAACTTCTTCCCCAAGCAGGAAAACCTTCTCATCTCTTTCTAGCTCTTCATCCATGCCTTGATTAATAGCTTCACGTACTGTCAACTGTCACAGGCATATAAACAGAGAACATCAGGAGACTGCGGAGAAACTCCCTTCTTCATACTTACCTACGCTTCCCACAACATAAAACATAAATTTGACACTCATGCAGGCAGCCCAAGTTCCAAGAATCTGAGGAGGCAACATGGCCAAGTCTGATGAGTTTCATCTCCAGTTTCTACAAAGTGGAAGGAGGAAACTGGTTCCCTGGAAGTGGCCCTAAGTGTACATGTGTATGTTCACACACACAGATAAAGTAGATAAATACATACTATACACATCAAAGTTCCAAGAACTTAACAAGTAACACTTATGCCAAAAACTCCTTCAATAGATGTTAGTGACAAACTTCCAGAACACTTCTGCTGCACACAGTCAAAACTGAGCAACTGCTAAACTAGCTCACAGGCAGTTTCCTACATAGAAAACATGCCAGGGTGTTTTATCGATACACTTGAAGTACTACTAATAATGTAGAGTGGTAGAATCCTTCTAGATATTCATATGCCAAAAAAAAAGTATATATCTGCAAGCCAATGTTCTCAGCACCATAACAAATCCAAAAGTCATCCTTGAATGAATGTATAAATAAAACGTAACGTACAGAGGCTATGACTTAACGTTTCAAAGGAACAAATTCTGATGTATGTATTCTACAATATGGATGAACCGTGCTAAATAAGCCAGGCACAAAAGAACAAAAGATTCAACTTATATAACGTTCTAAATCGAACAAACTCAAAAGGAGCCAAAAAAAAAAAAAAAAAAAAAAAAAAAGTACAACAGCAGCTGGAATAGTGTGAATTATTATCGTGTAAAGCTCTGGAAATTGAAATAGTGTGTACAGTGAATGCATTCGATGCCACATTTGAACACATAAAGTTTTAAAGTTGTATTTTACCACATTTCGAGTGTGTGTGTGTGTGTGTGTGGGGGGGGGGGTTGTTAGACTGCCACCGGCCTCGAGGGGATGGTTACCAGTATAAATGGTACCAGGCGGGGTCAGAGGCAGCGTGAATCATCCGCAGGACGCGGCCGCTGCCAGGGTCCGTGATGCCACCCAGCCTTGGGGGAGACGCGACCCCGATCTCTCAGGCCTCCTCCCGGGACCCAGGGCTCCCTCCCGGCCTTGCCCGGCGTCGGGACCGGTTACCTGCACCGCCGCGGGCGCCGAGCGGTGAAAACGTCTCTTCAGCAGCCCGGACGCCTGGCAGGGAGAGAGAAAAGGGTTCAGAAAGGGTACAGGGCCTGCGGCGGGCGCGCCAGGGGCCGCTACCTACCTGCCGCAAGGGTCCCCGCACTAGACCAGCCACCGCCGCCATCTTGCCCGTGTCCTCTACTCGCCGCCGAATGACAACACAGAAGCGCCGCAGACCCCCTCTGGCGCAGCCAATAGTAGGGCGTGACAACTTTAGGGCCCACCTCTGTTCGGTAAAGCCAGTAGAGAGTGGTAACTGAGAGTCCCGCCTTCCCGAGGTAGCCAATAGAAATGCGCTATTTTGGAGGCCCCGCCTCCAGGCTGTGGCAGAGCGTGAACTACGGGCCCCGCCTCTGCATGCGTAGCCAACGGCCGGTTTAGACGCCTGCGAGCCCCGCCCACCTAGCGAGTCGCGGGCCTGCGGAGGTGACGTGAAGCTGCTGTTCCTCTCTGACCCGGTGCACTGGAGTTAACTTTGCGGACCGCCTGCGGCGGCTGTCACGCACCTATCACGCCCTGCACTCAGCCTTGACTGCTGGCTGCTCACGTGCTGGGACTGAGTCAATGCGGCCTGATCCGACCGAGGCTGCAAGGACCTTAAGGCCAACCCTTTGCGGGCACTGAGGGCTTTGAGCAACTTGTGAATCTTGCACACACAACCCTGGAGAGTGAACCTACCACTGTAATGAATGGGCGCTGTCAATTGAATGTAAACAATAGCTTTCATGTATGCACTAAGTGTCCACTGAGTGCCAAGTACTCTGATGTGCGCTTGATAAGTGCTTGTGAGTGGTTTCTGTTAGTATTATCTCCATCCAGGCGTGAAGAGGTGAGGAGGTTCTGATCATGCTGAATTTAGATGGCATACCCGGACTGGAGAAGAAAGCCGGAAGCCTGGTTTTAGCAGGACTAGAGACATTTGAGAATAGCTGCTTAGATGTGGCCTTTATATTCTGCAGTCTCGTCGACTGTAAATGGCATGCTGCCATCAGGTGGTCACCTTGTGAGATATATCAAATATGAGTCTTCTATCAAAATGTATATAAACTTATGTTTGGGACAAGGACTTCAAATACTTTTATCTCTCTTGCCTTGAACGACTTTAATGTAAATGGGTTTTGTTCTTGTTTTCCCCCACGAGACAGGGTTTTTATGTGTAGTCCTGGCTGTCCTGGCGCTCACTCTGTAGACTAGACTGGCCTCGAATTTACAGAGGTCCACCTGCCTCTGCCTTCTCAGTGCTGGGATTAAAGGTTGATGCCGCCACCACCCAATCCATAGTTTTTCTTTTTACCACTGAGTATTTTTCTATGGTTTAAAGTGTTCCAAATTTTATTTACTAGCAACTTAAATATTACATTCACTACATTGGCTTTAGTGTTCTCATCTATTCAAACTATGTAGTTTGTTTACATTAGGGTTCCCTACCTTCAGAGTATATTTCCTGTGAACAAGAATACTCTTTCTTGTAACCAATGGATATTCTGGAAATCAATGTAGACCAGACTGGCCTTGAACTCAGAGATCTGCCTGCCTCTTCCTCCTATAAGTGCTGGGATTAAAGGAACGAACCACCACACCCAGCTTTGAGCAAAAGGTTGGATCTTCCCTAAGCAGAGAAACCTTTGTTTATGCAAAGGCCTACTGCTTTGTTCTTGGAAATCAAAGCCTGGAGCAGTGGCCCTTTTCAGAGACACTTTTCCTTTTCCTCCTACTTTTCCTGAGTGCTGCATCTTCTCAGGGAAGCCATTGCATCAGACTATGAGGTCAGACTCAAGGCAACTCAGAAAAGACAATCACCACCTGAGTTAGAATGAAGATCAAATGGACTCCCGGTCTCCCTGCGTATTCCCTCTTTCTGAGAACACCCTCTTAATCAGGAGTAAAGTTCACCTTGTCCAGACACTTCAGTTGAAGTGCTGGTCTCTTTCATTGTGTCTCCAAACTTATTTCTAACACCTTTAAGCTTCGAGTTACCTCCAGCAATGGAGGAAACATCCAGTGTTTGGAATTCTTCTAGTTCCAGCTAGTTCTGTCCTTTTTAATGGGGAACAGATTGGGGCATTTTGTGTCTATATTACAAAGACACACTTGTACGCTCCAGTATCAAGGAGAGCTGCCTGTCCACGTTAATAGCTTAGCGCATGTACACTGTATTAGGTCTCGAACCCAGGACAGGTCTCATTCAATACCTGTGGCTCCTCTGAGCACTTCTCATCCCACCTGCTATCCTAAACCTCTCCCTCCCGTCTGCTGGGCTTCCCGGCTCCCATCCTGATCCCTATATAATGCGAGCCATTTGGGCTACAAGGGTCTCTTGTTCCCGGGGTCCTTTCTTGCTCTTCCTCCTCGCTCTCCTGTCATGGCCCAGTTTGCTCTGCTGGCTCTGTCCAGCCCTGTTCAGCCTGGACTCCTCCTTCTGCCTGCTTTCTCCCTTACGACTACAATAAAAATCTTCTCCACACTTGAGGCATAGCCACGTTCTCCTTTTATCTCCTTTTTCACTGGCGTAGTTAGTGATTTCCTTCTTCTGAGTCAACCCCTCTCCCAAACCCGACGTCCCTAGAGGATTATGAGGTGGAAACCGGAGAGGCTAACGAGCTTCGTTAGTGTGTCTGAGTCCAAACATCCCCAGAGTGGAGAACATCGGCAAGGTGGAGAGGCACAGATGTCACGCGATCCAGAACAGAAATACGGCTGACCTCTGAGCAGGGCGTGCGCATGCGCACGAGCACACACACACACACACACACACACACACACACACACACACACACCATCCTGCACACTATTTCATAGAACCTATTGGTAGAGGTGAAATATAATCCAGATTTCTAGAATGTTTAACTCGTTTCTCTCATTCCCAGCTCTGAGTAAGGCGCAGTTTTAAGATCAGTTCCCGTTTCTGCCTATTCTGTAAGTGACAAGGAGCACCAGAGCTTGCCAGCATCCCCACGAAGTCCCCTGATTTCAGGTGTCAGTCCCTGTGGACTCTTTTTCCCTGTAGTAGTTAGTTTTTGTCAACGAGACACAAACTAAAGTCACCTAGAGGAAGACGGAATCAAAGTTGAGGATTTGCCCATCAGATTGGCCTGTGGGCGTGTCTGTGGTGTGATTTTCTGGACTGATGTGGGAGGGCCCAGCCCATTGCACGCAGTGCCATCCCAGGACTTGTGTAGGAGCGCAATTGGGGCAAACCATGAAAGCAAGCCCATAAGCAGTGTTCTAGTGTGGTTCCTGCCTCTGCTCGGAGGTGAGCTCCTGCCCCGACTTTCCTCAGTGATGCACCATGACATGGAACTATAAGTCAAATAAAACTTTTCCTCTCCCAAGTTGGTTTTGGTCAGCGTTTTATCACAGCAACAGAAAACAAATTAGGACAGTCCTGTTCATAGTGATAATTTGATTTAATTGTCTTCCACCCAGCATTCTGTGATCTGAATTACAAAGCCAAAGGAGACATCGAGGGGAATAGAATCTAGAGTCGAGATGTGTTCTTTGGCCTGATAGTCACAAAAAGAAAATAAAATTGTCAGTGAACCCAAGTCAGTTGAGCTAGGTGAGGAAGGCATTGGGTTTCACGGGCCTCAGATAGTTTTCTATTAAATAACGGCCGTGGTCATTTTAGATACACAATAATTGGTAGAGTTGCTTTCCTTTCAAACTGGCTGATTTGGAAAGGCTGAGCATAATTTCCTGTTTTAAAAACACAAACAAAAACACTGAACTTTAAAATCATAAGTTCTTAAAATGAACCTTTGTTTATATGCTCACTAGAGTTTATAGAAAGGCTTTGAGATGTATAAATTGGCCATACAGTTCTCTCTCAAAATCAAATCTTTGAGGGTAAGAAGAAACATTTGTCCTCAAACGCTTGAGGTCTTTTTCTGTTTTTGAAAATTTTTCTTTACCCAAGGTTCTTTTCCCTATGGGTTTGTCTAACTTGGGGTGCTGTTTTGGATTAAAGAGGAGTCTCGTTCTGTGTGCAGCCCAGACTTGCCTGAAGTTCACTGCACAGACCAGGATGCTCTCAAAGGTTCATTTGTCCTCTTGAGTCTCCTGAGTGCTAGATTGTGGGTTAAAAATGGGGTCCTGGTCCGGCCCAGAGCTCAGGCCACTGGGCGGAGCAGGACACGGGAAGTTTGACTTGCACTCACCCCACGGAAGGCCCAGGATCCCGCTCTGGGGGTGGGGAAGCTGCCGGAGTTGGGCTCAGGGTCCCTAGGCTGGACGGAGGCTGGGGACAGCAGGTTCTCAGTCTTGGACACCGCAGATACTGCTGGATGTATCTGAGAATGGGGTGGGAGGCCAAGGGGCGGGATATAGCCCAGGGCTGAAGGGGAAAGAGGGAAAGGAGAGCTTCTGCTGGTCCCCTCAGGGAGTGTCCTTGGCTTGCTCCGTTGGGCAGCTTGGCTTGGTGGAAGCCCAGGGGGGCCACCTGCATGAGACTAGATGCGGCTCTTTAGAGGGAGACCTGCTCCATTGTGCCATCACGGCGGGCTCAGAGGAGAGGAGGCAGCCCATGGCTTTAAAGCCTTTATTGTTGGTGGAGAGTTGTGATGACTGAAAAGCAGATGCTGGCCTTAGGCATGTGGAGAGAGGGGAAAGGGAGAAGAGCCCAAGAGGGCAAGAGAGTAAGAGAGGGAGGAGGGGGCAAACAGCGCCTTTTTTTGTTTTGTTTTGTTTTGTTTGGATTTTTTTTTCGAGACAGGGTTTCTCTGTGTAGCCCTGGCTGTCCTGGAACTCACTCTGTAAACCAGGCTGGCCTCGAACTCAGAAATCCGCCTGCCTCTGCCTCCCAGAGTGCTGGGATTGCAGGCGCGTGCGCCACTACCTCCCGGCTCAAACAGCACAGCGCCTTTTAGAGTCTCGGCCGGCCCACTTGTCTGTTGCCAGGTAACTGTCCGGGTGGAGTCCAGGCAGAATACCAGGGGCTTGGGGCATTGTCCTACGTGACTGATGGCCACAGAATTATGGAGCTGGGGCCTCGTGTCAGGAGCCTGGTGTTTGAGAGCACGGCAAATGGCTTTCTGTTCCTTCGCGAGTTATCTGGTGTGTCTCCAGGGTTTAAACCTATCTCGGCTAGAAAACAGGCTGCCTTTGACGGTCCCACACTAGATTGCTGGGATCACAGATTTGGACCATCACACCAGTGCTACTGCTATTTTTCTTTTTTCTTTCCTCCTTCTACTCTTTTTTTTGGGGGGGGGGGGTCTCAATATGCAGTCCTACCTGTAGAGCAGGCTGGTCTCCAATGCACAAAAATCCTCCTGCCTCTTGATCTCAAATCCTGAAATTAAAGTTGTGTGCCACCACGCCCAGCTATGTACATTATTTTATGTATTTATATATTCTAACCATATGTGTGCTTGTGTGTGTGTATTGTCCCTTATAGAGAGGTTCATGTAACCACCAATCCAATACAGAATTATTTCATAACCACAAAGAAATATCCTCTTGTTACCTCATGGTTCTCAACTCCCAGCACCTGCTGATATATTTATTTCAAATGACTGTAGTTCTTCATTCTTTTATATTCTGGGCATAGCGTTCATCAGTAGAGCATTTATTTAGCATATATGAGGGCCTGGATTAGCATACACATGCACACACACGCACACACACGCACACACACGCACACACACAATGTTATATGAATGAAATCATACAATATGCAACCCTCTGAGACTGGTTCTCATCTTCAGAGCAATGCAAATCAGTGTGTGCCACATTTCTGTCTGTTATGTAATAGCCATGATTAAATCAGCTGGCTCACTCATTCTTCAAAGGACATCTGGGTTGTATCCAGTTTTCCATTCTTAGCAATAAAGCTATTAAAGACATCAATTTGCAAGTCTACATGTGAATTTAAGTTTTCATTTCCCCAAGGAAATACCCAGGACTGTGACTGTGGTCAGTGCATCGTTAACATTTCAGAAGCTGCCAGGCTGCTCTTGAAGCCTGACACATGTCATTTCACTTCACCTCCACAGGAAGTGAGATGCGGGTCTAGTTGCCTTCCGTCTTCAGCAATATGCAGGGACATCATCAGGCTTTTGGGTTTGAAACAGGACTTTGCTATGCCCACAGCCCACAGTGGCCCCGAACTTTAACGCTCTTTCCTGGACTCTTGTGTGCTAGGATTCCATGTGTGTACCGCACACCTAGTCGAGCCTTTGCGTGTGTTCTAGTAGATATGCAGTGATATCCCTGATATTTTAGTTGAGTTCCTCTAATGGTTCATGGAGGTGACGGTCTTTCATGAGCCTGTTGACCATTCATCTCGGATGAAGTGTCATCCTCCTCTTTGGTGTCATGCTTTCATCTTTGGTGAAGCTTTCTGACATATTCTAATCAGATTGTGTCCCCAGGCCTGCGGCGACACGGAGACTAAGGGTCTCAGACTCTTGGACATCCAGACACTTTGGGGAGTCTCAAAAGAGCAGAAAATGGAGTCTGACCCAAGGACTGGGGACAGCAACTAGCCAGGGGCTATGGGGTGGGGTGGGGGGAAGGGGAGCCCTGGCTTGTCCCACCAGGGTGATTGTCCTTGAAAGAGGCGGGGCTTGGTGGTGGTTGTGGCTAAGAGCACAGAAAGGCCTTCTACGGGAGATGATGTTTTGGCTCTGTAGGCAAAGGCTTTCCTCATGGCTTCCCACAGTGGATCTTGGTGAAAAGAGTTCTAAACAGTTTACTGTCACAGCAGAAAATGGCTGTGTAAGACCATACCCTGCTTCTCAGGGTGGTTAAGTACCTTTTGCAGGGAGGAATGTCTGGGAAGGGAAGCTGATTGGCCAAGCCCTCTGAGCCTCTAGGTACCTCATTAGCATGGAGACTTCTGTCTTGAGCTGACACCATGACCTGTGGTCATGTCCCTTTTCTGTGAGAAGCATGGCTCGTGTCTAAATCAGGAGTCTGGCAGGGAGCTGGGATTCGCCTAAGCCTCCGGTGTGTGTCCACCGAGTCTCAGGGTCTCTACCTCCTCTACCTTACCAAAGTTCCTGGTGTGGTTTTTACGTTCCACAGCTCCTCCTTTTTCTTTTTATAAAGGAGAGACATCACTGGAGTGACTCTGTCATTTGTAGTGAAAAATTTGGGTGAGGTGGAAGTATCAAAATAAAACACAACACAGGTCAGAGGGGTAACAGGGGGGTGGGGTTAGAAGATAAGGGATTACTGAACCAATTGTTCCAGGGGTTGTACACTTTGTGGTACTAACATTGGTTTTAAACAACATTCGATTAATCTATATAGACATCATGTTTTTATGATGAAAGTTCCTATCATGTAACTTTCCCCAAGTTCAGTAGCCATTTGACGTCGGCAAGAGAGTTCATCTGTAGCTGGCAGGTCCCAAGTCTGTCCTCTGTGGGTCTCAGCTGTCCTCTGTGGGTCTCAGTGTGCTTGTGTTGGGAGTCTTCAGTCAGATGAGTCTTCAGTCAGCTTCCCAAAGGCAGCTTCATTGTCCCGGGGAGGTCCAAGGAGATGGTGGTCGGTCTTGTCTGGAGCTGGGCCAGCAGCTTTGTCTTTTTCTTTTGTAGAGATGAACCTGTAGGGTGATCACAACAGAGGAGCAGAACCCCAGAGGCAGGATGTCTGCATAGGGTGTGTAGTGTGTATTAAGCCTGTAATAGTTTGCTTGGGAGCACATCATGGTTCGTTGTTATGATCCTAGAAAAGCAAGGGTATTTCAGAAATTTAGTTCTGGAAGACATCCTTTAAGTCGGCTTTGGATGGTTGAGGAAGAAAATATCGGGGGCTGGAGAGATGGCTCAGTGAGTAAGAGCACCAACTGCCCTTCTAAAGGTCATGAGTTCAAATCCCAGCACCCACCTTAAAAGAAATTTTAAACAAATTGAAAATTTTTAGGAAAAGATTTTTGGTCAGAAGGCACAAATGCTAGGAAGAAAAATAAACATTTAAAGAAGCATGAAAAATTGGGGTTGAAAGGCACGAACATTGTTTTAGGTGTTCCTGTTGGGAGAACAAGCATTTAAATAAAGAAGCCTGAAAACTTTTGGGTTAAGGGTTTCAGGTGTATTTTTCTTTTGAATTCTCAGAAGCAAGATCTTATCCATTGTCTTTGTCTGGCAGGCCTAGGTGTGTGTGTGTGTGTGTGTGTGTGCTGAGTGCTCGAGGGAGGGGGTTGGGGGAGAGGGCGGGGCCTCACCGCTTGTTTTTCTCGTTTGTTTTTTCTTGGCTGGTACATCCTAAATGTAGAGTGGAGGGAGAAGAGACCTCGAGCCACCTACACTGGGTGAGGGTGGATCTTTCATAGCACACGGACTAAAATGAAGTAGACTTTTTTATTCACTCAGCACAATGACTTTAGATTAACCCAATATCATATGTCAATATTAATTTCTTTCATTACCTTTTATTGCGTGAGTTACCAAATGTATCTTCTTTAGTCACTCGCTGAAGGAGATTTTAGTTATTCCTATTTTTGCTGAAAATGAATAGAACGAACTTTTTAGAATGCATGTGGTTATGAATGTTTGTGCACATGCTATGGAGGTGCATTCTCACATGCACATGCAAAGGGTAGGAGTCAGCATTCAATGTCCCCCTCCTTCTGCCCTCCTCACCTTAGATGTTGAGACAGGATCTCTCTCTCCCTGAACCTGAACCTCACTGATAGACTGGAGTGGCTGGTCAGAGAGCCCCCAGGGTCTTCCTGTGTCCCCGCCCCACAGAGTGGAGACCCAAAGGTACAAAGAGAGCTGCAGTAGAAAAATGTAATCCCAACCTGGGGTTTCTACCCTGCCTTTAACCATTTAGTTCCTGGATAGAAGACACACAACCTTTATATTTACAATAAGCATTTAGCATTACAATACACAGCAGGAGACCAAATCTCAACAGAGAGCAGATTGGATTGTAGAGGGTGAGCAGCTCAGTACCCTGGGTTGGAGGCAGGGTGTGCAAGCCAGGGGGACCTGGGAACATGTAGGGGCTTAGAGACGTGCTCTTATTGTTCACTAGGAAGTTGGCTGTAGCTCAGTAGGAAGAGCACCCCTAGCATAGAAGGTCTAGAAATGTTCCTCATTTGCTGAGTCCGTTTATCATGAATGTCCATTACATTTGGTTAGAAGACTTTTCTACTCAATTTACTTGATCATGTGATTTCCCCTCCCCACTCCTGTCTAACTTGGTGTATCACATGATGATGGTGCTGATGATGGATGTGTTTATGAAAAGATAAAGAGAAGAGGGATATGTTCTATGGAGATGTGGTGAGGTGTGGGGGAATGGGTTGCCTCAGTGGGCCCATGCTGAGGCATCCCTTCCCCCTGAGGGACAGCCACATGATAGTATGGTATAGAATAGAGTTTATTCAGGGCATGGGGAGGGGAGTCAAAAGGGTAGTAGAGGCAGAGAGAGAGAGAAAAGAAGAAGAAGAAGAAGAAGAAGAAGAAGAAGAAGAAGAAGAAGAAGAAGAAGAAGAGAAAGAGAGAGAGAGAGAGAGATCAGCCATGAGCATGTGGAGGGGGGATGGGACAAGAGGACAGAGTGAGAGCAAGAGCAAGAGAAACTTAATACCCACCCTCACTGCATAAATGCTAGTCACAGAGTGCCATGTGTGTCATGTCTTTGTGGGATGTTTTCATGTCTTTTTTATTTTTTTGAGATCTGTCTATTCAAGTCACTTCCCCTCTGTGTAATTAATTTTGTTACAGAATGTCCTGAGTTCTTTGTGGATCCCGGTTAGTAGTCATTTTCTAGATACCACACTAATTATTTTTTGCATCACTGTGATCAGAATACCTCATAGAAACCAAAGAAGGGGTCGGTGCTTTGATTTATTTTGGTTTTGGTTTACGATTCCCACTCTCCGGTCCGCTGTGGCCAGCTTTGCCTGAGCAGAGCATTGAGGTGGTGGGGATGCTGGGGGATGTGGAAGCAGCCGCCAGGCTTCCCAYGGTGGAAGACAAGCAGGAAGAAGAGAAGCAAAGGAAGGACCTAGGGCAGGATGCAGTCCAAGGACACAAAGACATGCCCCCAGCCCCCTACCTCCTCCGAACAGATCACACCTCTACTTCCCATCTCCCCACACACAACAAAATGAAATCAAGGGATTAATCCAAATGACCTGGTAATGATCTAGTTACCTCTGTAAAAGCCAACATGACACACCCAGAGGTGTGTTTCAGTAACTCCTTGGAGCTTTGGTCAAAAAAAAAAAAAATC
>BDUI01000018.1:558721-590561 GCA_002335545.1 Apodemus speciosus
TCTCTCTCTCTCTCTCTCTCTCTCTCTCTCTCTCTCTCTCCATAGACTGGAGTTAAGTCTGGATGTGAGAGCAAAGAGAAGAAAGGCTGAGACCTCAGACTCACGTGAGTTGTGGTGGAATTAGAAGGTTTATAAATCCTCTGGTTTGTTGAGCTAAATAAGAGAGGATGCCCTGAAGGGCAAATGGCTAGTCTGATCAAACATTATAAAAAATCTGGGCAGCTGTCATCTGTTAAGCCATGATTCAGTGTCCCACAGGATCACTGCCAGATACGCAGGTCTTCTTTTCTCTCCTTGAGAGTACAGAGGGTAAAGGGGTGACAGGTGGAGCAGTTCAGATCTTCCCAGGAAACCTCTCCTACGCTATCTTAAATTGAGATTTGTACAGTGGCTGTCCAGAGATGTCACCGCTTCTCTTGGGGTGCAGTCCTAGTGTTTGAGCCAGCTGTTCCTGACTGGGTTCTGGTCGGCGACGTTGCTATCGAAAGGGGCAGTCTTTTAGTTAGTTCTTACTTCGGTCTTGATGTCTTTTGCAAGGATGCTGACTCCTGAAAACTCCTCCGAAGCAGTCTGTATCTGCTACGGTTTGCATGTAAAGCCATCACAGGCTCATATGTTTGAACACTCAGTCAGTCCCAGCTGGTGACAGTGTTTTGGGAGGTTGCAGAATCTGTGAGGTGGGGCCCAGCTGGCAGAAGTGGGTCACTGGGGCGTAGGTTTTGAGTGGGCACGGCCTCACTTCACACCCAGCTCTGAGTTCGATGGTTTCTGTTCTTGAGAGATATGAGCGAGCGTTAGCCGCATGCCCCTGCAGCCGGGGAGCTGCCCGTTTGCAGCTCTTTCCTTGCCAGGATGGATCGCACAGGTTCAAATCGTAGCTTACGATGTATCCTTTCTCCCTTCAGTTTTCTGCCAGGCATGCAGTTACGGTAAGGAGAAATATTTTCCCTTGCAGTTACAGCAAGGAAAAATAACTAATAGAGCCTCTTAATATCAAATGCTGTTTTGGAAGCTTTACTCATGCAGCTGTTTCAGAAGCCCACTGGAGGTGAACACCCACTTGACTTTTCTCTTGACTTTTGTTCTGGATTTGATGTGTGTGTGTGTGTGTGTGTGTGTGTGTGTGTGTGTGTGTGTGTGTGTGTGATGGTTTGAATGATAGCGTCTCCCATACGCTCATATGTTTAACTGGGTCCCCAGTTGCTGGAACTGTTTGGGAAGAGTCAGGCAATGCAGTACTACTGTTGGAGGAGGCTTGTCACTGCGCGTGCGCTCCAAGGCTTCCGAAGTCCATGTGAGGCCCGGTTAGCACTCTCTGCCTCATAACTGTGTCTCAGGGTGTGATCTCTCAGCTGCAGCTCCAGCGCCATGCCCTCCCGCCTGCTTCCATGCATGCGTCCCACCATGATGGCCGTGGACTCTAACCCTCTGAACCTGTAAGCCTCAATTAAACGCTTCTTTCCCTCCGTAAGTCAGTCATGATCTTGTCCGCAACACTAGGAAAGTAACTAAGACAACATGTTTCAGATTTTGAATATTTTCCAGGGTTTGAAATGTTTACACACACATAATAAAAAAAAATCTTAGAGACGGGACCTGAGTCCAAACCAGGAGTTAATCCATGTTTCATAAACACTTTATTATGGTATTTTATTGAATACTTTTAGGGCATTTGTGTTTTGACAAATCATATGTGTCAAACATTGCGCTCTCCACTTATGTCTTTAAATAGAACACTCTATTCACTTACCAGTGGTCAACATTTTGGGGTTGGGAGTATTTGGAATTTGGGGAGTATGACCTCCATGCTGCTGCTCAGAGTTGCCTATAGAGGGTGCTCTCTTCTCCCGACTGTGGCTAATGCCATTGCAAGTGTGAAGACCTGTTACCAGCCACTGCGGTGTGACTGACTAACACCATGTGTGGCCTTTCCAAAATATTAACACTTATGTTCTCTGGCCTCAACCACATTTTTTGTGGGTTGGAAAGCTCAGATGCAGAGCCCACATTTGGACTTTGTAGCAGCAGGCTGAAAGAGGAAAAAGTCCGGAAAGCTTCACCCACATACTGAACAAAGAACTTTGAGAAGATGATAAAATGACCTATTTCCAGGCACAAAGGCGACATTCCTTAGCATCCCAAACGTTTTAATACCAATTACTTGACTATATATTTATCTAGGACCGAAGTGGGGTGGGGTTTGCTTAATATGTTAGAACTGACTTTGTGTTTCTGGGGTTCAGAGAAATCTATGAATTAACTAACAGAAAGCCTTTCCCGTGCGTCGCTCAGAGCCTGAGGGAGGCAACATTTCACCTCATTATCTCTGGATCTATGCAAAAGCAAATGAAATTAAAATAATCAGAAAGTTCTTTTAAAATATTTTTACAGGACCCACAGTAAGAAAAAGGAAAAATACATTTGTAACAACACTGCTAGGTAAATGGTTAACTTGCATTAACCAACTAGAGGTAGTGTTTTATTACTGATAACTATCTACAGTAACTTGAAGTAGACAAACCTCTTTACCAAAGAGAATTTGTATATAAACATCAAGTTTCAAGATTTTGACCTTAAAAATTTATACATTGGTTTAAAATACAGCATAAATTAGTAATAAACCATAGCTCTTAGGAAAACCAGTGTTGCCACCTTAATAAATTTGTACTCAAAAGATGTATAAAAACAAAGGGGAAAGTGAATTATGCATAAGGTGATTCATGACTATTTGTAATAACATTTACAGCATGGGGAGAATGTAAATATCCACAGGTAATGTCTGCACTAAAAATATGTATGCTGTGCTTATAAAATGAAATAATCTGAAAACAGAGGGTAAGCAGCTTTCTGAGCATGGAGCCATTGCTGTCTTCACTGGAACCTCTGCACAATGGTTACAGATCTGAGAATCAGGTGATATTTTCAACTACAGTTTTGTCGTTTAAAAGTTCTGTATTGAAACAATTATTCACAGTGGTTGCCGAGTTAGAGAAGCCCCCTGGTACCTGATATTTAGTGTCCTCAGTGGTGACCGCTCTCATAAATATGTCACAGAGCCCAAACACTGTCATTGGTGCCAGGGTGGCTTGGGTAAGTATGGCTCATACAGGCTTATGCACTTGGATGCTTGGTCATCAGGGGGTGGCACCGCTCGAGAAGGATTGGGAGGCGTGGCCTTGTTGGAGGAAGTGTGTCACTGGGTTGGGCTTTGAGATTTCAGAAGCCCAAGCCAGGCCCAGCGTCTCTGTCTTCCTGCTGCCTGTGCATCTGGAGGTTGAGCTCTCAGCTACTTATCTAGCACCATGTCTGCCTGCATGCTGCCATGCTCCCAGCCCTGAGGATAATGGATTGAATCGTCGAAACTGTAAGCCAGCCCCTAATTTAAACGCTTTTCCTTATAAGGGTTGCTGTGGTCATGGGGTCTCTTCACAGCAACAGAACAGTGACCAAGACAGACACCATGTGTATTTTGTGCTATCGTGTTGCATCTGTGGACCTGGAATTGCATAACCACCACCACAAAGAAGACATAGAACAAGTAGATCCTGTGAGACGGGCGAAGTGGGTAAAGGCACTTGCTACACAAGCCTGATGATGTAAGTTCAGTCTCTGGAACCCACATGTGGGCAGAGAGAACTGACCCCCACAGATTGTCCTCTCCATTACATGAGCATGTGCACACGTGTACACACACACACACACACACACACACAGACACACACACCACAAAATAAATTGGAGGAGGAGGAAGAGGAGGAGGAGGAGGGGGAAGAAGAAGAAGAAGAAGAAGAAGAAGAAGAAGAAGAAGAAGAAGAAGAAGAAGAAGAAGAAGAAGAAGAAGAAGAAAGAGAAGTATTCAGTCATCACAAACATTTCCTTCATGTTGCCCCAACATACTGGTCTTTCCTCTGCTTTTCTTTCTTTCTCTTTTTTTTTTTTATAAAGATTTATTTATTATTATATGTAAGTACACTGTAGCCATCCTCATGCACACCAGAAGAGGGTGTCAGATCTCATTACAGATGGTTGTGAGCCACCATGTGGTCGCTGGGATTTGAACTCAGGACCTTCGGAAGAGCAGTCAGTGCTCTTAACTGCTGAGCCATCTCTCCAGTCCCTCCTCTGCTTTTCTTGACCCTGGAAAATATCAATCAGTTATCTAACTCCATCGTTTTGTTATTTTGAGAATATTATGTAAGTGCACATTGTATGTGGTTGGCTTTTCCCATGGAGAACAGTGCGGTTGGCTTTTATGACATCAGTTTGTTTCTTCTCTTTGTTGGATGCTACTTACTCCCTGCCGTGGTTATACTTTGGTTTAATCATTTACCTGCTGTAGAATTCTTGGGTTGTTTGCAGTTTAGAGCTAGTACCAAAAGAGCTGCTACAAACAGTCCTGTACAGGTTTCTGTGTGAACATAAGTCTCTGTTTCTCTGGGATGAATGCCCAAGCACCCTCGCCAGGCTGCAGGATGAGTGTACGCTTCGTTGTTTGAGAAACTGCCAAGTTTTGTTCCAGAGTCTGCACCACTTTCATTCCCAGCCACAGTTTTCTTTTTATACAAAATGTTATTGACTACTGTGAGCAGTGGCACTAGGCCAGAGGCACATGGAGAACTGAGCCACTTCTATTCTGTTAAGAAATTCAGTGTGATATATCTTAGCGAGTAAGAGAAAGAGAGAAAGGTGAGCGTGAACTCTGCTTGCCTGCAAGGTCTCGCACTCGGCTCTTGGCTTAGGAAAATGGTCACGTCCTCACTATCACGCTAAGCTGCTGTTTGCATAGTCTGGACAAGCAACCTCGGCCACCTGGCTGTTTCCTCGGTCTCTGACCCAGGCTGATTTGGGAATGGTAGGTCCCCAAATTCACAGAAATATAGCCATATAGGGATCTTGGTCATGTTAGAGCTAGCCCATACAGAGAACATCGTTCCTGTGCATCCTAGCCCCCGCCCCCCAACTCTGGGTCTCACATTCAGATGGTCTTTGAGTCTGGTCAGCCGTTCTCCTGGGTAAGCCAAGGCTTTTCTATTTAGAGCTCAAGCCTGAGGCCACCCTTACCTGTGTTGGGAGTCTGGACTCCAAGCCAAGTTGCGCTTCCTGGTGTTCAGGAGAAGATAGCCATTAAGCCTCTTTCCTCGCCTGAACATCTGAGGGGATAGAGAGCAACAACGCTGCCTACCAGGACCGCTCGGCCATTCTTCAAAAGACATGGGCTGCTTCTACTGTGGGCTGCTAAGGATAAGGTGGCAAACGAGGAATAGACTTTGTCTTGAAGAATCTTTTTTCTGTGGGGCTGGAGATGGATTCCAGTGTCTTGTGCAAATACCCTAACATAATCTATACCTTTAGACTTGATATAGTCAATTCTTATCTATTATAATCATATGTCAGTTACAATTAATTGTTAGGAACTGAGTGTTCTTGTCCCGTTACTAAAGTCAAATCAGTTGCTCACCAAAGGCGCCCATTTATATTTGAAACCTGGGATTATTTTCTAAATTTTATATATTAAACCTAAGACCCAGGGAGAGTTACTTGATGTAAACATACATCTTTGAGGAGAAAACCTTTTCATGTACTTGCAAAACAGTCATTTGTGATGCGTCTGAAGGTAGGCAGATCATCAAAAGCCACCCACAGCAATAAATAACGATTTCATTTTTTTATAGAAGCAATGCATTACATAAATACTTAATCAGAAGTATAACATTTAGGAGGGAAAAAAACCTTAGAACATATTAATTTTTAAATCCTTAAAAATGCCAAAATGTTGGCTGGTGAATCCAAAACTAACTAACAAGGAAAATAATAGGGCAGGCCAGGTATGGTAGCAGGTGTGTAATCGAAAGGCTTGAGAGTCAGAGGTAGGAAGGTCACAATTGGGAGGCCAGCCTTGGATTCAGTCTTAAAACTACAGCAAGGCCCAACCAAGCAAATAAACAAACAAAAGCCAAGGGGTAGAACACATAAACTGAAAAGCCTGAATTTGAATGAGCTTCACTTCGCAAACTGATCATGAGCAGACCGGTCAGCAGGTAACCTGTTCATTAGGACACACACCCTGGTCAGAATCATGCTCTCTTGAGGCAGAACTAGGGACAGATTGGGTACATAAGGAAGGAAAATGATCCCCTTCCCCAGATCTCCCTAAATTCTTATTGGAGTAAACCCCTGAAACAAAAACAAATTAATAAAAAATAAAAAAAAAAATTAATAAGAAAAACCTGAATACAAGTTTATTAACTGAGATGTTTCGTACATACATTGGAAGCCAGGTCAGGAGTAACTCTCAGAAGGGGCTGTGAATTCTACCTTATACATTTATTATCCTGAAGGGAATGGCAATGGTGATGAGAGTAAGATACTGGGGTAAAAGTCTGTACAGGGCTAGTACAGTAGAGAAAAGATTTATTAGAGACATACACTGCAGGGACTGAGAGACTGCTCCAGCACAGGCACGAGGGTGGGAGTTCAGGTCCCCACCAGCTAAGTTAAAACTGGGCCTGTGTGTCTGCATCACTAGCACTGGTAGGTAGAGGCAGGTGGATTCCTGGAACTCACTGGCCACCAATGAACAAATTCAATGAGCTTCCAGTTCAGGGAAATATAGGGTCTCAAAAACTGAGGAAGACGCCTATGTGGTTAAGAGTGCTTGCTACTCTCCCAAAGGACTTAGGTCGCTAGCATCCAAATTGAGCCACTCACAGTCACCTGCAGCTCCAGTTCCAGGGTATCCAACCCCCTCTTCTGACCTCCACGGGCATCTGCATGCGCATGTACGGACACACACAAGTGAAAATAAATAATGTGGAGAGTGACCAGGCAGGATGACACCTGATACTGACCGCTAGCCTCCACACACATGTATGTGAACCCAACCCCACATGTGTAAATGCACATACACGCAAACACACACACACATACACATGCACACACACATACACACACACACACACACAGAGAGAGAGAGAGAGAGAGAGAGAGAGAGAGAGAGAGAGAGAGAGAGAGAGAGTTTTAAGGAGAGACATGAATGCAGCAGGCCAATTCTTCTTTCATAACAATTGAAGGAAGTGATCTTACGTACCATTTGTGTGGGGTCCACATCAGGACAGTTGGCGTCTCCCTATCTTGTCTGGTAGATTTTACTGCATCAGTTGTCAATGGGAATTAGGGTTTAAATATTTGTATAAAACACGTATCAGTGGAGTGAGGCTCTAAATAATCAGGGTCTGGTTGTTAAAGGATAGACATTTTTGCTTTCAATTTTGGCAAAAAAACAAAAACAAAAACAAAAACAAAAAAACCAAAATCACCTCTCCAAATACCATTTTTTACAACTGTAAACTTTTGGAGAATTGAGTGACAGGACTAAGGAAGGAGGCTTTGACTCTCTGGGCGTGGTGACTCATGGGAAGGTAAATCCGTGGCAAATAAAGACTAGCTTGTCTATGACCTTCGACCAAGTGGCTCTGGCTTTAGAGTCAAGAATAGAAGGGACTACTGGGACAGTTGACGCTGGTTAGCTGAGGCTAAGAGATTAGCGGTGATTAAGAAGAGACCAGCATCACTGAGGTAAAATCTGGGAAGTGTTTGCTGAGAGCACAAAGCAGCTATGCTCCAGACATAGCCAAGGTTGTACCTCATGCTGGTTCCTGAACTTGGTAATGGATAAGAGTCAGCCAGGTGGTCCTGGTCTTGAAGGTATGAAGGGGTCTTGAGAGCAGTTGAGGCTTGGCACTGTGGGAGGTCAGGGAAGACCATTGGTAAAAGAACAGCCTCAGTTGCAGTTGACAGCCCAGGACTGAAGGGGTCATGCAAAGGAGTTGAGGCTTGGCACCATGAAGAGAGCCTATGAGAGGCTGTTGGTGAAGCCTAGATGCAGCAGAAGACCCCAGAGTATTAGAGATGCCAATACTGTGGGGTGKCCACCAAGAACAGCAGCAGCAGTGGGGTGGAGTCAGCCAGAGTCTAGAGTGCTACAGAGGGAAGAGCTGGAGAAGTGACCCAAGCCCTTTGGAGGGTCCCAGAAGACCACACATGATGTGTGGGTCCCAGACACTGGAACAAGAAGCTGTGAGGTTGATGTTGCCCTGGATATCCCAAGATGTTAGAGGTATCAGAGTCATAGGATACGTGCATAGGAAAGCTGCTCACGGGGAGTGGGACCAGCCCAAGAGAATGGAGTATGCTGCTGCTGAGGGCCAGATCTGCCAACAGCAGTCAAAAGGATGAAAGGGGCTGGGGATTTGAAGAGTGCTTTGACAATGGACATGGAGTTTGTCCAGCTGGTTTTTGGTTTTGCTTTGGTCCAGGATTTCCTCACTATGATGTTTTGGAATGGTAATGCATATCCTGATGCGGGAGATATGTGATCTGCTTTTTGATTTTGACTGTATATGGGATTACAGTTAGTTAGGTGATTAGATGAATCTCAGAAAAGACTTTGAACTTTTAACGTTGTTGAGACTCCTATAGACTATGGGACTTTTCAAGTTGGACTAAATGCATTTTGTACTATGCTATGGCTGGGCATGGCCCCAACAGATTCATGTGTTTGAACAAGCCTATGGGGGCCAGGGAGTGAAATGTGTTTGTGATGATGTTTGCTCCAGGGAGTGAGTGGCGCTATTAGGAAGTGTGGCCTTGTGGGAGTAGGTGTCATCTTGTTAGAGGAGGTGTGTCACCGAGGAGGTGGGTTTTGAGACCCTCCTCCTAGCTGCCTGGAAGTCAGTCTTCTATTTGCCTTTGGAAAAAGATGTAGAACTCTCAACTCCTCCTGCACCATGCCTGCCTGGATGCTGTCATGCTCCTACCTTGATGATAATGGACTGAACCTCTGAACCTGTAAGCCAGCCCCAGTTAAACGTTGTCCTTATACGAGTTGCCTCAGTCACCGTGTCTGCTCACAGCAGTAAAACCCTAAGATATAGATTCCTTGGTGTCATTGCCAGGACAGGAACAATCTAAGGTTGTCTTGAATGCTGTCTTTGATCTCCCTGGTAGAAAACGGGGTGAGCTACCTCTTGCCTTTGCTTTTGCTTTCAGGAAAGCTGAGCAAGCGCGAGTGCACCCCCACATTTGCCTCTTGTCAGTTGCCTCCAGCACCACTGTCTATGCTAAAGATTCATATTTGGGGTGATCTCCTACAAATATTACCATAGGGCTTACTGGCTTGTCCCACCGACTCGGAGAGCATCACACCCTTGCTTCCGGATGGTGGTGGGAAGCAATTGGGAACATGTTTGCTGCGTCCCGTCATGACCCACAGGACCACAGAGGCTTTCAAGTAACAGTCAAAAAAGATCCAAGCCAGGACTGCCGTCACAGCTCACTGGCCACTCTGCAACGTGACTTATTTGCCTGGGGTTTCCTAGCTCCCTTTGACCTGAGTTTACTAACGCGTAAGATGCCACAGGGAGCCCTGCAAGCCCTCTAACTGTCCTCGCAGCAAGAGCTTTCCCCCTGCTCTGATCTTTGACCTTTCAGATAGACTTAGGGAGCCATTTTGTTTCAGGGACTTGAACATATCGCAGGTTTTGCTCCACAGAAAGGTCTAACGTCCCACAGCCCCATTCCCCTGGGCTCTCAGAATGTAAATGTCGTGGTGATGAGCACACTGATGTCTGGCTCTGGCTGCTCAGCCCTCGCAGTGCACCAGCGGAGCACAGGGCCTCCTCTGGGGCTTGAGCCTTCATAAACTGGGGCTTAAGGGCTGTTGGTCCTGCTTTAGAGAGATTTGCTTTATTCGTTTTGCTTCTGGGAAGGAACAGACCTTCACAGCAGGCTTGGGGGTTGACGATGAAACCTGAGCATGCCACCCCTGTGTACTCAGATGGAGTCAGATGTTTGTACAGAAGGCTGTGGTGTCAAATCCACAGCTTCACAAGCCACACGCTTTCCTCACCGTAAACAGAGACGGTGTAGCTGCCTGACGGTTTTAATTGCTGACTGCAATCTCAGCACTTAACAAGGCTCGAGTGCGAACTGCAGCAGACAGCAGCAGTGGGTTTTTTTGTTCATTCGCGCTCTCTCTTGTTTCTTCATCTGTGCTCAAGCCCACACCAGCGACCTCTTGGACCAGGCCCCTAGGACACTCTCCTAGTGACCAGTCAGTGACTTCATCGGCTCCGCTACTCCTTGCTGGCTGTGTTACCCACCCCGTCTCCTGGAACAAGCAACTTGGAATTCTTCATACTAGTGGAAACAGGTCTGAAGCCCACTCCACAACTCCAGTGGGTAAGAAACAAAGCTTGCTTTCCTAGTGCTAAACTGAGCAGACCTCCACCTTGCTAGTCTGAGGTAATAGCGGTGACTGTGRACTGTCCTGTGTGTGTGTGCACACGGGTGGGTTTCACGTAGTCCTGGGAGGGAGGCGAGGCCAAGGAAGGGGAGAAGAAAGCATTCTCTTTGGGTCACCAGTCCATGTAGCTGGTTGAAGTGTCTATCCTTCAGCGAGCCTCTGGGCTCCAGGGCCCGTCCCTGCTACGGCCCTGCCCTTCTGAGGCTGCCCAGATGCCACTTGCCACACCTTTCACAGGCTCCAACTCTAGACAGTGTCCTAGAGCTAGCTCTCTGTCTCTCTGTCTCTCTGCCTCTGTCTCTCTCTGTGTGTGTCTCTCTGTCTCTCTCTGTCTCTCTGTCTCTGTCTCTGTCTCTGTCTCCCCCCTCTCCCCCAGACCCTGCTATCTAGCCAAGGATAATCTCTAACACAGTATGCAGCCTAGGTGCTGGCCTTGAACTGCCCTTGATTCTTCTGCCTCTGCTTTCCATGTGCTGTAAAATTCAGGCGTGGGCCACCATGGCTGTCACAGCTTCCTTCTTCATTGGAAGTGAGGAAGGCAAACACAGAAAGAACCAGCAGTGTGGGTCCACACCTTCCGCCATGATCCAAGTCTGGTGCCAGCTCTCTGATGCCAGCTCTGCGCTTCCAGATGGGGCACTGGAGCTATCTACTTAAAATAACAGGAAATTATCTTCTAAGTGGCTGAGAGCTCAGTTGGTAAAGCACTTACTGTGCAACCACGGGACCCAAGTTCTGATTCAGTAACACTCACACACACACTCACACACACACACTCACACATACACTCACACACACTCACACACACTCACACACTAACACACCCTCTCACACATTCACTCACTCACTCTCACACACACTCACACATACACTCACACATACTCACACACACTCACACACTAACACACCCTCTCACACATTCACTCACTCACTCTCACACTCACACACACTAGCATACACTAACATACACATACTAACACAAACTTACACACTCACACACGCATACACTCACACACTAACATGCACACACTAACACACACATTCACATGCACCCCCACACTAACACACCCTCTCACATATTCACTCATTCACACACTCATTCATACTCACACACACTCACACACTCACACACACTAACATACACTAACATACACATACTAACACAAACTTACGCACTCACCTACACACTCATACACTCACACACTAACATACACACACTAACACACATTCACATGCACTCACACACTAACACTCTCACACATACTCACACCAACATACTCACACTAACATACACACACTAATACACACTTACACACATGGGAATTATATTTGGGAACAGAGTGGGCACAGAGTCTGCAAGGAGCAAGCTGGCCATATCGTATCAAGAGGATGAGCTGTCTCTTAGCTCTTGTAAAAGGAAGTGATTGGCTTATTGGAATAACCCTGTGGATTTTCTTTCTCAGAAGTGAAGACCACTTTTCAGGGATAAGTAGAAAGCATGCCTGTTACCTGTATAAAAAAAGCTGATTGACAAGGGACCTTAAAAAATTATTTATTTATTTATTTATTTTACATCCCACCTACTGCCCCCCCACCCCTCCCATGGCACCCCCTCCCCTACTCCTCTGAGCAGGTGGAGTGCCCTGGGCACTCCCCGACCCTGGCACATCAAGTCTCTATGAGGTCAGGTGCATCCTCTCCCACTGAGGCCAGACAAGGCGGGCCAGCTAGAACATATCCCATGGACAGACAACAGCTTTTGGGACCCACATGAAGTCCAAGCTGCACCTCTGCTGCAGATGTGTGGGGAGGAGACAAGGGACCTTAGTAAGATGTGTCCCCTAATTTTTATCAGAAGTTGGGGAATATATAAGATGTAACTTTAATGTTAGACCTTTGTATGCCATAGGAATGAATCTCCATGTTTCCCACCATCTATCCATCTGTCCATCCATCCTTTTGTCAAAGCGGGCTAAGTACCAATGTCTCTCTCTCTCCACCTCTGCTCTCTCACTGCCCCATTCTTTCTTTCCCTCTTGCTTCTGCTCCTCTCTCTCTTTCTCTCCTTCCTTCCTTCCTTCCTTCCTTCCTTCCTTCCTTCCTTTCTTTCCTTCTTTCTTTGAGACTGGCTGTCTTCAGTCTTGAGATCTTCCTATTAGAGCCTCCAGATGCTAGAATTAGAAATGCATGCTAGTGTACCCAGCAGACTTGGTTTTTTGATGATGTTCAATAATCCATAGTTGTTTGTGCATGGTCAAGATTGATACCAGCCCTTCCAATCTTGTTACCAACTCTTCTTCGCTAGTGGGCGGCCTGAGGGGTGCTGGAATATGCAGCCCTCCAAATCGCTTCTGATGCTGCTGAACTGTTATAGCCTTCCACCAAAACACTGTCTCCTCCTGGAGCCATCATCAGATCCATCATCGGCCAAACCCACCTTCCTCCACATCCCCACACTGGCTCCTCTTGTTAGCCCAGAGTCTTGTGGTCGTGGCCCCCGTGTAGGTGACCATGTTCTGCTGTCTGTGACTGTGTGCCCTGGTGACCGTTCCTCATGCTTTACTGTTACTGATCTTACCCACACCTCTTCTCGGCATCCACCTCACTCTCTGACGGCCAGGGTTCCCTCCTGCATGCTTCTCCGTCCCTTTCAGTGCCTGGGCTGTGGAAGGGACAGTCCAGCACTTTGTCATGTTTCTAAGGCGTCTTTGACATGTTCTTTTCAATTATTATTTTCCAGAGAGAGAGAGAGAGTGTGTGTGTGTGTGTGTGTGTGTGGTGTCCATGTTGTATTTGTGTTTTTGTATGAGTGAAGGCACACATGTGTGTGCATGTAGAAGTTTAAGTTGGTATCAGGAGTCGTTCTCTATAGCTCTTCCAGTTTATTCAGTTGAGGCGGGTTTCTTATAAACCCAGAGCTTGACACAGCTAATCCTTGCAGGCAGTTTGTTTTCCAGGATCCTCTGTCTTTGTCTTTTGAGAATAGAATTACAGGTGGGCCTACACACACACCTGGCATTTATGTGGCATATATGGCAAGTTCTATAATCATTGAGCAATCTCCCTAGCTCCCCAACACACACACACACACACACACACCACACAAACACATACACACCACAGACACACACACATACACCACAGACACACCATACACATACACCACACCATACACACACCATATATTTTACACACAAACACACACCACATAAACACATACATATCACACACACATACACCACACACACACACCACAGACACACCACACACACACACACCACAGATACACCACAGACACACATAAATACCATACCACAAACACACCCCCCCACACACACACATATACACGTTTTTTGAGAAAAGATCTTACAATAATGCCTAGACTGTCTTAGAGCTTACTGTAAAGTCTAGACTGGCTTCAAACTCATTGCAATCCTCCTGCCTCAATCTCCTGAGTACTAAGATTAAAGTCATGAACGAATATGCCAAGCTTCATAGTTGATTTGCATGGTTAATTTACTTTAAGAACTGTTTATAATATATAATATATATAATATAAAATGACATTTAAGTAGAATTTCTAAATGAACATTTATCTAACATCTAGCATATAGAAGACACTTAGTGAAAAATGTCAAAATGTCTCAGTGGACATGAAGTTTGGATTATGTTTTAAAGGCTATGTATTGATGAATGCACTCTCAGGGCTCATAGGAACCATTACTCTTGCTGAATGGAAACTTGCTGTTTTACTGGTACCAGTCACGTGTAGAAAAATGGATATCTCATTTTCTATCTGTGTTGTTATTCATCATGTTTTTTTTGTTGATTTGAGACAAGTTCTCTCTCTCTCTCTCTCTCTCTCTCTCTCTCTCTCTCTGTGTGTGTGTGTGTGTGTGTGTGTGTGTGTGTGTGTGTGTGTGTGTGTGTGTGTGTNCACTCTCACACACACTCACACATACACTCACACATACTCACACACACTCACACACTAACACACCCTCTCACACATTCACTCACTCACTCTCACACTCACACACACTAGCATACACTAACATACACATACTAACACAAACTTACACACTCACACACGCATACACTCACACACTAACATGCACACACTAACACACACATTCACATGCACCCCCACACTAACACACCCTCTCACATATTCACTCATTCACACACTCATTCATACTCACACACACTCACACACTCACACACACTAACATACACTAACATACACATACTAACACAAACTTACGCACTCACCTACACACTCATACACTCACACACTAACATACACACACTAACACACATTCACATGCACTCACACACTAACACTCTCACACATACTCACACCAACATACTCACACTAACATACACACACTAATACACACTTACACACATGGGAATTATATTTGGGAACAGAGTGGGCACAGAGTCTGCAAGGAGCAAGCTGGCCATATCGTATCAAGAGGATGAGCTGTCTCTTAGCTCTTGTAAAAGGAAGTGATTGGCTTATTGGAATAACCCTGTGGATTTTCTTTCTCAGAAGTGAAGACCACTTTTCAGGGATAAGTAGAAAGCATGCCTGTTACCTGTATAAAAAAAGCTGATTGACAAGGGACCTTAAAAAATTATTTATTTATTTATTTATTTTACATCCCACCTACTGCCCCCCCACCCCTCCCATGGCACCCCCTCCCCTACTCCTCTGAGCAGGTGGAGTGCCCTGGGCACTCCCCGACCCTGGCACATCAAGTCTCTATGAGGTCAGGTGCATCCTCTCCCACTGAGGCCAGACAAGGCGGGCCAGCTAGAACATATCCCATGGACAGACAACAGCTTTTGGGACCCACATGAAGTCCAAGCTGCACCTCTGCTGCAGATGTGTGGGGAGGAGACAAGGGACCTTAGTAAGATGTGTCCCCTAATTTTTATCAGAAGTTGGGGAATATATAAGATGTAACTTTAATGTTAGACCTTTGTATGCCATAGGAATGAATCTCCATGTTTCCCACCATCTATCCATCTGTCCATCCATCCTTTTGTCAAAGCGGGCTAAGTACCAATGTCTCTCTCTCTCCACCTCTGCTCTCTCACTGCCCCATTCTTTCTTTCCCTCTTGCTTCTGCTCCTCTCTCTCTTTCTCTCCTTCCTTCCTTCCTTCCTTCCTTCCTTCCTTCCTTCCTTTCTTTCCTTCTTTCTTTGAGACTGGCTGTCTTCAGTCTTGAGATCTTCCTATTAGAGCCTCCAGATGCTAGAATTAGAAATGCATGCTAGTGTACCCAGCAGACTTGGTTTTTTGATGATGTTCAATAATCCATAGTTGTTTGTGCATGGTCAAGATTGATACCAGCCCTTCCAATCTTGTTACCAACTCTTCTTCGCTAGTGGGCGGCCTGAGGGGTGCTGGAATATGCAGCCCTCCAAATCGCTTCTGATGCTGCTGAACTGTTATAGCCTTCCACCAAAACACTGTCTCCTCCTGGAGCCATCATCAGATCCATCATCGGCCAAACCCACCTTCCTCCACATCCCCACACTGGCTCCTCTTGTTAGCCCAGAGTCTTGTGGTCGTGGCCCCCGTGTAGGTGACCATGTTCTGCTGTCTGTGACTGTGTGCCCTGGTGACCGTTCCTCATGCTTTACTGTTACTGATCTTACCCACACCTCTTCTCGGCATCCACCTCACTCTCTGACGGCCAGGGTTCCCTCCTGCATGCTTCTCCGTCCCTTTCAGTGCCTGGGCTGTGGAAGGGACAGTCCAGCACTTTGTCATGTTTCTAAGGCGTCTTTGACATGTTCTTTTCAATTATTATTTTCCAGAGAGAGAGAGAGAGTGTGTGTGTGTGTGTGTGTGTGTGGTGTCCATGTTGTATTTGTGTTTTTGTATGAGTGAAGGCACACATGTGTGTGCATGTAGAAGTTTAAGTTGGTATCAGGAGTCGTTCTCTATAGCTCTTCCAGTTTATTCAGTTGAGGCGGGTTTCTTATAAACCCAGAGCTTGACACAGCTAATCCTTGCAGGCAGTTTGTTTTCCAGGATCCTCTGTCTTTGTCTTTTGAGAATAGAATTACAGGTGGGCCTACACACACACCTGGCATTTATGTGGCATATATGGCAAGTTCTATAATCATTGAGCAATCTCCCTAGCTCCCCAACACACACACACACACACACACACCACACAAACACATACACACCACAGACACACACACATACACCACAGACACACCATACACATACACCACACCATACACACACCATATATTTTACACACAAACACACACCACATAAACACATACATATCACACACACATACACCACACACACACACCACAGACACACCACACACACACACACCACAGATACACCACAGACACACATAAATACCATACCACAAACACACCCCCCCACACACACACATATACACGTTTTTTGAGAAAAGATCTTACAATAATGCCTAGACTGTCTTAGAGCTTACTGTAAAGTCTAGACTGGCTTCAAACTCATTGCAATCCTCCTGCCTCAATCTCCTGAGTACTAAGATTAAAGTCATGAACGAATATGCCAAGCTTCATAGTTGATTTGCATGGTTAATTTACTTTAAGAACTGTTTATAATATATAATATATATAATATAAAATGACATTTAAGTAGAATTTCTAAATGAACATTTATCTAACATCTAGCATATAGAAGACACTTAGTGAAAAATGTCAAAATGTCTCAGTGGACATGAAGTTTGGATTATGTTTTAAAGGCTATGTATTGATGAATGCACTCTCAGGGCTCATAGGAACCATTACTCTTGCTGAATGGAAACTTGCTGTTTTACTGGTACCAGTCACGTGTAGAAAAATGGATATCTCATTTTCTATCTGTGTTGTTATTCATCATGTTTTTTTTGTTGATTTGAGACAAGTTCTCTCTCTCTCTCTCTCTCTCTCTCTCTCTGTGTCTCTGTGTGTGTGTGTGTGTGTGTATGTGTGTGTGTGTGTGTGTGTGTGTGTGTTTGTGTGTGTATGTAGTCCTGGCTGTCCTTGAAATAGCTCTGTAGACCAGGCTGGTCTGGAACTCACAGATACACCTGCCTGCCTCTGCCTCCCAAGTGCTGGGATTAAACAGTACTCTCTGTGACACTACAGTCCCCATCTGCTGGTGAGCTCATGTATCTTATCAGAAACACTGAACCAGCTAGTTTTCCTTTAGAGTTTATAAAAATTTCCCCCTTTACTTATTAAAGAATACATCAGGCTATCTCACAGTTGTCTGTATACCATCTGAAGCTGTGTCATATGCCATGTTTGGGAAATGCTGGTCGACAGACTTTGTGATTAAAAAGCCACTTGCCACAGAGAATGCAATGCTTGTGTTCTCCCACCGGAATGAGAATTCTATTAGCAATGGCAAAGCTCTCCTGACAGACAACAATCCAGAGAGTGCTCGCCCAGGACCGGACCAAGGCACAGAGGACTGTAAACCAGGGACTTGTTTAGATCGGTGGAAAGGCTGTAACACTGGGACATAGTGTTGGTTGCGCAATTGCATACATTTCAAATGAAACCAAACTAGACAGTGGTTATTAGCGTTCTGTCATTATGATAGATGTCTGAGAGTGGCGATTGGGAGTGCGACTTCTAGAGGAAGAGGTCGTTTCTGATCATATGGCTTTGGAAGGTTCAGCCCAATGTGTTTACCTGTTGCTTGGGGGTCTATGATGAGGCAGTACTGTGGTGACAGTGATTGGTGGGACAAAACTGCTCATCTAGTGTCCAAGCAAAAGAAAAAAGCCTGTGTGTGGGGGGGGAGGGGGGCTGTGGGCAGGTAGGAGGGTCCTGGGGGAGGGAGGCACACGTCCTGACTGAAAGGTATACTGCCAAGCCACACTTCTTAAAGGCTCCAGCACCACATAATGACAACAAGACTGGGACCACCATGCCTTTAATATAGCTCTGGGGAAAGTTCTTCAGGAAGGAGCATGAGGGACTGCTGAATGCAGTGATGTTTTATTTCTTGACTGTATGGTTGCAAAGGGATGCTCCCTTGGTGAAGTGTTACTGAAGTATATCCCTTTGTGTTTTGTGCATATTTCTTTCTCAAGTCTACCCCCATAACAAAATTTACTAAAACGTATCCAGCCAAGCGAGGATGTCAATTCTCCCAGCTGTTACTTAAGTAGTTAATGAAACGGAGTTACTACTTTCTGTCTTATTACTTTGTGTAATTACATCTCGCTACCAACCTGTTTTCTGATGTTAAGGGCTCAGGTTTTGTGTGGTTTACTACAGAACGAGTTATAAAAAGGTATACTTCTCTAATCACAGAAGGGCCTCAAGAATGTCACGGGAAGCCATTGTCCCTTAATTATTCATAGCAATTACCAACATGGACAACATTCAACGACCAACCAAAATAAATGGATGTTTCGAGAGGTCTGGTTGGAACAGTCAAGTCATCAGCCCCCTCTCAGCCCGGTTCCCCTGCTGCCTGCCAACGCTTCAATTCTATATTTATCCTTTCAAATCAGCAGTACAGCAATTAGTTATTATAATAAGAGCCACCAATTTTCTGTGCACCGACTTCATGCCAGGCGCTGCATTATTAAACTTTTCCATTTCTCAATTGTCCTAGTTGACTGTCCTAGCCATCCTGAACAGGAGTTGTTTATTCAGGTCCCCAGGTGAAGAAATTGAGGTTGACAGGCTTCTACGTGGGTCTAAGTCTGTGGTGCCGACGGCAGAGGCAGAGAATGAGCTGCGATCTCACACAGTCATCTCCGACTCAATGTCAAGAACAGGAGAGAAGTGACCTGTGTGTGAGATGTCGGAAACCCGAAACACGGCTCTTCGGCAGTTACTATAGTTACAGTACCTCACGGTGCGCTCGTTGCTTGTGCAGGTGACAAGGGGTCCACTGTTAGCCACTGAGGAAACCAACCCCACCACTATCAAGAATCCCCTAGGACATGCCAATAGGTGCAAAGTAGCCACTGTACCTCTAGTTCAGGAGCTCCAGGAACACCGTCAGAGTCTATGCTATGACAGCTTCACAAACATTGTCTATTGTGTAGGTGCCTGCAGAGTAGGAACGTTCTCTTTCCTTTTGTCCTGTGTAGCAAAAGACAGACTGACAAGAGTAAAACACACCCATTTATTTCATGTATGCTTTCTGTGATGAGAGAGCATCAAAGAAATGAAGACCTGAGGGAATGGATAAACCTGAATTTCTGTGTTGTGGTTTTTGTGTGTATGGATGTGTGTGTGTGTGTGTGTGTGTGTGTGTGTGTGTGTGTGTAGACAAGAGGTTGATCGATGCTGGATGTCTTTTTGAAAGACCTTTTGTTTTCTCACCTTTTTTTAAAAAAATAATTTTTAAAGTTTATTCTTTGACACATCCGTGCATGTGTACACTGTATTTTGATCAGAAACACCTTAGCTTGTCTTTTGTTCCCTTCCAACTTTCTCTGGAATCCTTCCCAATACATCCCCCTCTTATTTTCAAATCTTTTAAAAACAGAACAGAACAGACAAAACAAAACGAAACAAAACAAAGCAACCCACCGAGTTTAATTACTGTTGCCCGGCATACAGAGCTGTAAGGTTATTTACTGACCCACTGGCAACTTGCCAGTTGGCTACACCCTTGGAGAGAAATGGCTCTCCCTTCCCCAGACACCATTGGCTACAGATAGTAGTGGATGGAGCCTCGTGTGTCCCTTCCGTATCCGCTTTGGAAATGTCACTGGTTTGAGCCCAGGTGACTAAGCAGAGCTGCCATGAGTTCAGGAGAGAACTCGGGTACGGTGTAGTGTCCTGAGCACAGTATTTCACAGCGGCTCCTCATCCTGCACATCTTAAAATCATTTCCCCCATTTCCCTGGTCTTCCCAGAGCCTTGAGGGTGGGGTTTACGGTCCATGTCTTGTTTAGAGTTGAGTGTTCAACAATCTTCTGAGTTTTTTGTTGTTGTTGTTTGTTGTTGTTTTGTTTCCTTTTGTTTTTTCCAGGCAGGGGGAAAAACCTGTGTAGCCCTAGTTGTTCTAGAACTCGATCCATAGAACCGGCTGGCCTTGAACTCAAGAGATCCTCCTGTCTCTGCCACCTGGCGACAGGCAACAATCTTAATTCTCAGCACTTTCGCTAGTTTTGAATCTCTCTGCCCACTGCAAAAAGGAACTTCTCGGATCAAGGGCAAGAACAGCACTGATCCATGATCTGTGGGAATTAACATGACTATTAGAAGGCAGTTTTACAACATTTAGCAAATAGATTTCCCCCCTGTGTGCCTGTGACCTATGACCTTTTTAGCCTTGGGGTTTTGACCTGGTTTACAGCACGAGGTATGGCTTCCTTCTTGCTCTTAAATCCAATACAAAAAAAATGGTTGGTTCACCCTATAACTTTCAAGCTACTGTTTTCAGCAGTTGGCACACCTTGCTGGGAGAACAGGTATAAATTCAGGACCCACGCCAGCTATGAACCACTGATGACTTTTCCCCCAGCAGCCTACAATGGACTTCCCAGAACTATGAAATCTAGCCAACAGGACAGTTTCCAGATTAGTTCTGCATTGATTTCTTTTCCCATTGGTTTCTGGTTGGCAACAAAAATGACAACAACCTATATTGTTTAGGGGGGTCACACTGATGTGTCTCGTGCCTGGCATTATTTTTTGTTTTGCTTTTGTAATAATAATAATAATAATAATAATAATAATAATAATAATCTATAGCTTGTGGGAGAGTATTATTTACCCATGATGTTTACCTCCATTTAAACTTCTTTACATTTTTTTAAAACTTAGCTTGCAAAGTAGTGGATGTCCTTAGGACTTTTCATACACCCTCAGTTAGTCAATCCTTCCTCTCCCCCATCTTCCCCTACTCCACCCCACCCCTGACTAAACCTTCCTAACCCAGTATTTCCTCCAGCTTCATCCTCTCCTCAGCCCCTGACTCCCACCCCACCCCCAGATTCCCCATCTACTAACACATCACTTGCGTTCTGTTCCCTTTTAAAGTCCCTTTCCCCTCCCGCCCTTAGTAAGGGGTTTACTGCTGTGAACAGACACCAGGACCAAGACAACTCTTATAAGAACAACATTTAATGGGCCTTTCCTAGCTTCTTGACCTCTACAGATACCCAAGACTAAGCAACAAATCTAAACATTTGAAACTAAGATCTGTCCATGGGAAAGAAAGCCTGTATCTGCCTTTCTTAGTCCGGCTTTTTCCAGTTCATAATTTCACTTCTCTTTGCAGCGGAGTTAATATCCCGTCGTGTATCTGTTCATCAGCTGATGGACATCTAGGTGGATTTCATTTCCTAGCTATTGTGAACAGAGCAGCAGTGACTATAAATGGGCAAGTGTTTATCTCTGTGGTAGGATATGGGGGCATCAGGCCTCGGAGAGAGCAGCAGTGCTCTTAACCACTGAGCCACCTCCCTGGATATCGCAGTTGAGAAATCTTGGTTCAGTTTCGTGACTCACTTTCCCCACTGGGTTGTTGTTTTCTTGATGTTTAGTGTGAAGGTCTGAAGATACTTGGCCTAGGGAGTGTCACTATTAGGCAGTGTGGCCTTCTTGGAGTAGGTGTCTCACTGTGGGTGTGGGCTTTAAGACCCTCCACCTAGTTGACTGGAAGCCAGTCTTCTCCTAGTGGCCTTCAGATGAAGATCTAGAGCTCTCAGCTCCTCCTACACCATGCCTACCTGGATGCTGCCATTCTCCCACCTTGATGATAACGGACTGGACCTCTGAACCTGTAAGCCGGCCCCAATTAAATGTTGTTCTTATAAGAGTTGTCTTGGTCCTGGTATCTGTTCACAGCAGTAAACCCCTAACTAAGACATTTAGTCTCTTGAGTTTATTTTTATTTTTATTTTTTTACTTTTGAGATATAGTTCTCTGCCAGTTGTTTAGATGACAAAGACGTCTACTGCTTTACTTGACAGTTTCTCTTGATGTATAGAAGCTTTTTAATGTCATGTGGTCCCATTTGTTGATCATTGGCTGTATTTACTGAATGGGTTCCCATTCAGAAAGCCCTTTCCCACGTCTGTATGTCCAAGTGTACTCCTGGCGTTCTCCTTCAGTATTTCCAGAGTTTCAGGTCATTTCTTAAGAGCCACGTTCCATTTAGAGTCGTCCAGATCTGTCTAGTCTCATTCTCGTATGTACAGGGAGCCAGCTTTCCATTTGTTGAAGATGCTGTACTTTCTCCAAAAAGGATTTTAGGCCTCTTTG
Source organism: Apodemus speciosus (assembly GCA_002335545.1). Taxonomy (NCBI): domain Eukaryota; kingdom Metazoa; phylum Chordata; class Mammalia; order Rodentia; family Muridae; genus Apodemus; species Apodemus speciosus. Next base: position 581,280 of record BDUI01000018.1, read on the forward strand.
TAAAGCATCAGGGGGCTGTATGGTGTGGACTTGCTTAGATCCTCTGTTCCAACCCATTGACATCTATGTGCGTTTTTTGTGCCCGGAGCACCCTGTCTTTATTGCTTTGTGATGTAACCAACGCAGATGTGGCAGTCCACCTTCAGCCCCGCTCTCTCTACTCAGGATTGCTTTGGCTTTCTGGGGTCTTTCATAGAATTACAAGGTTTTAGTTTGTTTTATTTTATTTCTGCAAAACCTGGTCTGGAATTTTGGTTGGAGTTACACTGCATCTATCGGTAACTTTTGGTAGGATTGCCATCTTTCACAAGTGGCTGTAGCATGCGTCTGCTTGCGTTTGTTCCTCCAGCATTCCCTGTAGATGACTTTCAGCCCTTCGTTAGGTTTATTCTGAGCTGCTTCGTTTGAGGCTGCCATGGCTTGAAGCGTTGCCCTGACTTCCTTCTCTGTATGTCGGTGTGTAGGAAAGTCGCTAATTTTTATGTGTTAACTTTGTATCCTACACATTCCTGACAATGTTTGCCACTTCTAATTAAGTGCTTAGCTTTCTTGTGTAAAAAATCCTATCACTTGCAAATAAAGACACTTCACAGTTCCTAGTTGTATTCTTTTTATTTGCTTCTCTTGCTGTAGTTGATATTTCCAGCAGCATATTGAACAATATTTAGGAAGGTAGACCTTATTTTGATGAAAAATTATATGAGTTTTTCTCCCTTTAAATATGATGTTGGATATAGGTTGTTGTTTATAATCTTTGGCTAGTTGAAATAAGTTCCTTTTATTCTGAATTTCTCCAGAACTTTAACATCAAGGGGTGTTGAATTTTTGCCAAGAGTCTTTTCTATGTCTGTCTAAGTGACTGTTTGATTTCTGCCCTTGAGTGCCTTCATGTAATTTGTAACATTTATTGATTTGCATATATTGATCCATTCCTGCATCTCTGGTCTAGAGCTATCTTGATCATGAAGAATGCTCTTTTTGATGTGTTTGCATTTGTTATTGTGAGACGGGTTGTCTCACAGACCCTGAAGCTTCTCAGTTTGCCTCGACTGGCTGGCCGGTGAAGAAGCTCCAGGGCTTTGTCTCCTCTGTCTCCCTCTGCGCCAGCACTGTGCTCACAAGCACACACCACCCCCCACGTACGCGCCTCATATGGGCTGTGAGGATCCAAACTCAGGCCCTCGTGCTCCATTGCCATGTGTGCTTTATGACGGTTGATGAAGAGTAAACACGTTAGAACGGGTGCTGGGACAGAAGGGTTTGAGCTTCAGGTAGTCAGCTCTTCGGGTGCCTCACGTTTGGGACACAGAGGAGCTGGCTGTTCTTTGGGGCAAAGAGAGAACAGTTCTGTCACGTGGTGTTTAGAAAGTGCCTTGGGGAATCAAGAGCGCCCCTTCCTATACCTGACTCTTATGTGATTTCATCTGGAAAGCTGGGCACAGTAGTGTGCATTTGTAACTCTAGCACTCGGAAGGTACAGACTGAAGGATCTGTACTTTAAGGCTGCTCTCAACCACATGGTGACTTTGAAGTCAGCAGAACTACTCGAGACAAGACAGGGGCTGGAGAGATGGCTCGGCGGTTAGGAGCACTGACTGCTCTTTCGAAGGTGCTGAGTTCAAATCCCAGCAACCCCATGGTGGCTCATAACCATCCGTAATGAGATCTGACGCCCTCTTCTGGGGTGTCTGAAGACAGCTACAGTGAACAGGGCTGGAGTGAGGGGGGGCAGAGTGAGAGCTGGAGAATTGGCTCAGTGGTTAAGAGCACCACTGCTCTTCCGGAGGACCTGAATTCAAATTGCAGCCATCTGTAATGAGATTGGATGCCCTCTTCTGGGGTGTCTGAAAACAGCTACAGTGCACTTATATACAATAAGTAAATAAATCTGAGAGAAAGAAAGAAAGAAAGAAAGAAAGAAAGAAAGAAAGAAAGAGCAAGCAAGAAAGAACAAGACAAGCTGGGCGTGGTGGCGCACGCCTGTAATCTCAGCACTTGGGAGGCAGAGGCAGGCAGATTTCTGAGTTCAAGGCCAGCCTGGTCTACAGAGTGAGTTCCAGGACAGCCAGGACTACACAGAGAAACCCCGTCTCAAAAAACAAAATGGATTCCTTCAGCCAAGGTGCTATACCCTGAACTCCACAATAACTGCTTTTGTCTTATTTGTCTATATGACAATGTGATTTGACACTGTCATATAGAACTCCCGCATTGAGGTGTCGAGTGTGTATGGGTGGCCCTTGCTGCTTGAGCAAGGTCATAAGCACACAGGCAGAAAGGGGGAATGTCAGGATAGATGCAGAACAGGCAAGTGCGGGGCTGTGGGAACGGACTCATTCTTTCGAAACTAACGTACAGTGGGTTGGGATGGACGAGAAGGCAAAGCGAGGCTGAAAACGTGGGGCTGACATGTGCGTGGGTTTTGGAGCGGCCTGGGAGGAGACTCGGAATCTGGAGCTCTCACAAGTCTTCTGCAGGCCAGCTGGCGATGCCGTGACGTGACCAGGCAGCGTCAGTCCCTGGGCGACATGGAAGGCCTGTCAAGACCACGAGACACGTGGAGACACTCGCGGGGCTAAAGGCCAGATCTTAAGAGTCCTGGGCATTCTCTATGATTATGGAAAGTCATAATGGTAAAGAGGATGATGGCACCCAAGGACACCCACAGGCCTCGCTCTCACCCATACCGGTGAGAACCAGATTCCTTTCTCTGGTTCTGTAGCTCCCCGCAGAGCTTTGGAAGCTGATTAAAGAGAGGGCTGGGAACAGCAGGTAATTAGAAATCTTATAAAAAGGAAAAACACTCTTGTCAAACTCACCTAAGTGGCTCCACGGCTGGAGGTGGGGGAGGGGTCGGAAACTGCTGCCTATTGGGTTCCTTCTGCCAGGAGGGTGTCCTGCTGGCGGGCACTAATGCAGAAAGGGCCTGAGACCAGCAACCCACCACAGAGAGAGGGCCGCGTAGGAATTTATTTCTGAGTTGGAACAGCTGGAGGACACTTACCAAACTTAGTTGGTGAAACCATTAACACCAGGAACAAAGAGACTGGGGAAAGGGGGTGGGGTGGGGGAGAAGAAGAGAGGAAGAAAGGAGAGAGAGAGAGAGAGAGAGAGAGAGAGAGAGAGAGAGAGAGAACTGCAGAGTGGACCTTGGACCTGGCTTTCCCGCTTGGCTGATGGGTAAACAGAAGCTGCTGACCCAGATCTTGAGTCCAGAGAACCCATGCACAGCTGCTCTAGTGGGCCCTCTGCCTCCCGGGGTCCCGGGGGAGCCTTCAGCTCTGAGGGGCTGTGGGGGGTACTGGGAGCCGCTGTGAGCGTGTGGCTTGAGCCATCTGGTCACTGTCTTGGATTTCCACGGCAGCTTGGCCCCCCCACGCTTACCTCTGGGAGTCCCTCCCCACACTGCCATCTTCAAGGCCTTGTGCCCTCCCCCACCCCCACCCCCGTGAAGCCTGCCATGCTAATGCTCGTGCGGCTGACTTGGAAAACTGAAGCGACCCAGACACACTCTTTTTGTGTCATTTCTGCCTCACAGGGACCTTGAAGTTCTGAGGCAGAGGGTGGTGGGACTAAGAGACAGACACAAAGCTAACGGAGCGGGGGGTGGGGGGTGGGGGGTGGGGGGCGCTCCATGCAGGCAGCCATCTAGAGCGCTCTGCCTGATTCACTCGTGGGCTCTTTAGCGGCCTTCTTTGCATGCGTCTTTCTTTTTGTTGCCCTTTATGCTTCTCTCCTGTGGACCAGACCACCTCCTGGGCGCCCAGGTTGTTCTGGATGAAAGAGGCTCCTAATGAAGACTAGGGCCAAATCCAGGCTACCAGCTCTCACTGGCAACAGATGACATCAACACACAGGCACAGTGTGTGCTTGGAGAGGCTTGCTGGGGGTCAGTTTGGGAGCCTGGGGTCGGGGTAGAGGGGGAGCAGGGGAGCCATCTTTTCTTCGTCCCCTTCATCTCTAGTCCCCTTCTTCATCTCTATCGCCATTGTTAGACAAGCCGCCAGGTTTTGCAGGGGTGCTGATTCCTGATGTGGCCGCCAGCCAGACAAGATGTATTTAGCAGAGTGCTTGGGCATACCCATATTAAAAACGTTGTTTAGCTCCACTCCAAATTGAACTGAGTGTCCTGCCTTCATTTGCTAAATCTGGCAGTCCACATTGCTGATGAATGAATAGGAGTTAGCCAAACGAGCAGAGGGAAGGGAACTGTAGACCTGGAAGTGCTTGTGGAGGTGCTGGAGGTGACGGAGGTGGTGACAGTGCAGGTGGAGGTGATAGTGACAGTAGCAGGGGGATTGTCCCAGGACTCGTTTAATGAAATCAACCCTCCCAGAGGAAATGTCTCCTCTGCTAGAGTGTGAGGCACCTGAGAAAAAAGAGGAAGGCAGAGAATGCCCCAAATTGTCATGTGACTTTTGAGTATGTGCTAATTACCTAGCACTTGTGTGGTGCTGTTCTAAGTCACATGGAATCAGTCTTTGCCTTTTGGGAGTTCCCAGTGCATCTGAAAAGGAGGGAGGCAAAGAGAGGGACGGCAGGCCCGTGCCATAACTCATAGTGCAGGACCTGAGACTCCCAAGACTCACTGGAGGTCAGAAGTGACCACGTGATGAAGGGAGCAGAAGCCGTGAACAGAAGTTCAAAGGCTGAGACACGGTGTCCTGGATAGAGTAGACAGCAGCAGGTGTGCCCATGATGTCCCTGACGTGGACAAATGGGCAGGTCTCAGAAACTAAACTGTGAGAGAGGCAAGGGCCCAATCAGAAGGAAGGATGGAGAGGAAGAGGCTGGAGGAGTGAATGGGACCAGATTCCACCGCAGGGTGCTAGGTCTGGGGAACCACTTCCGGAGGATAAAGCAGGCAGGGTGACACAGGCAGTTTTGTGTGGGTGACTCACACTGAAGAGACAAGGACAGAGGGAGGAAGACCAGAGAGAGTGCTTCTGCAGATGTCTGTGATGGAACTCTCGGTGGCCTGGCCTGGCACAGTGGGTGGTGCATGGGAAGACGGAGGAGGAGAGACAGGAGAGAGGGATCCTGGCTATGCTTAGGGGGAGCCTTGGCAGGCCTGTGCTTCCTGGCACTGGGAAGTGAGGGGGAAGGAGGAGCAGGCGTGACTCAAAGCTGCTGCTTTGGGCAGATGGCAGGACAGTGGTGCCATTTGCTGAGCTGAGTGGGGGCTGAGGAGGTTGGGGGTGGAGGAGGGAGAGCTTGGTTTGGTTTGCCGGGATCGAGGAGGGGGGTGGTCTGGCAAATGGCGGGCCGTGGGAAAGGAGAAAGCAGCTGAGCAGAGATGGGCATGAGGCTCCTTTGCATTCCGAGCCGCTGCGGCGCTTACTCCTCACGCGTACGGTACGAAGGGGAGACCAATCTTCAGAGCCGTTGTGGCAGCCCTAATGACCCTAATGCAGGCTCTAATGACCTTCGCTACTGCTGTTCATGTCCCTTACAGTGTACAAGGGTTGGTCTGTGAGACCATGCCTCAAGGGCAGGCCATTTTTGAGGGTAAGTTAGTGAGATTTGTCAGGAGAGGCTCATGTGACAAGGAACTGATGCTTTGTTATAAAAGTCACATGAATAAGGGGGTGGATTTTGCAGTCTTCCTGAGGATCGCAGCCCCTGGTGACAGTTAGACTGCCAGCTCTTGACCCAGGAACTGTAAGTGATGAACGGGTGCTGGAAACCCCTATATTTTGAGAGGATTTGTCACCAGGCAAGAGACAACTAACTGTAAAATAGCTAGATGTACAGCAAAAGAATAAAGGGAGGGGACACGAGGGAGGTCAAAGGAGACGTCTGCCGGTCAGTGTCAGGAAGAGTCCTGAGGCTGTTTCTCTGGAGAGCAGAGGCAGAATGCAAGAACTCAATGCAGGGACTGAGGGCTACAGTCCAGAGGTCTACATGTAGGAACGGACCCTGAGAGCCCTGGCCCGGAGGACCCATTAGCCACCTTCGATGGAAAGGACAGTGTAAGGTCCACAAATCCAGAGCAGTAGGAGAGGGATCCTGGGACTCAGTTGGAGATAGGACATCCTCTGACACGTGGGAGGCGAGGTCCCCCCCGCCCCCTGCCATCAGTGGGGCAAGGCTCAGACTGGCAGACTGAGTCCCACATTGGAAGATCCTTAGCTGTCTCGCTGTGTCTTCTCAGCAGCCTGCCGGTCTGGATTCCCTCCAGTAGCATTTGTGGCTGTCGCAGTAACAACCTCTTCCAGGCTGCCCAGCTGTGGGGCAAATGTGACCATCAGGACTCTCTTCACCACAGGAGCCTTGATGCCTAGAGGCTAGCAGGGAAACAGAGGCCTAAGAATCACTGAGGGCGGTATGGGTGTGTGGGCTGGGATTTGCCAGCCCGAAGCTGGTGTTCCCCCTCAGGCTGACAACCCTGAGCTGTCCTGAGTAAAACAGTTTCCAGTGTAACCTTTCCATCCTCAATCCCCCAAACCAGGAGCTCTGGATGGTTTATGGAAGGAAACTACAGAGAACCCAGTCAGAGAGAAGCTGCCATCTCTTAACCAACCATCTCTTAACTTAAGAGGAGGGGTTGAGGGGGTTGGTGGGGGGCTGGAGAGATGGCTCAGTGGTTAAGAGCACCGACTGCTCTTCCAGAGGTCATGAGTTCAGTTCCACATGGAATCATCTGTAATGGGATCCGATGCCCTTTTCTGGTGTGTCTGAAGAGAGCAATGGCATACTCATAAACATAAAATAAATAAGTCTTTTAAAAACAACAACAAAAGCCGGGCGTGATGGCGCACGCCTGTAATCCCAGCACTCTGGGAGGCAGAGGCAGGCAGATTTCTGAGTTTGAGGCCAGCCTGGTCTACAGAGTGAGTTTCAGGACAGCTAGGGCTATACAGAGAAACCCTGTCTCGAAAAAAAACAAATTAAAAAAAAAAAAAGAAACAACCCCCCCCCACAACAAAAATCCAATTTATTTAAAAAGAAAAGAGTCTCAAACCACACAAGGATAGAATAATACAGAAAATAGGCTTATCTCTTTCATAACTATGGAAGCCAAAAATCTAAATAAAATATTAGTCAAGAGAATCCAGCAATATAGTGAAAAACTAATACGCCATCAAGAATGCATGGATGGATTAACAATTCAAGACTGGAACACATTATATTAGCATCCCCATAGGAAAGCAAAGCTTCCTAACTCTACAAACATTGCTCTGTCAAAATTGATAGCTACCGCCATCCTTACTGATGACATGTTAGGAGTAAAGGACTCAGTTAATGATGCCTATTGTCACAGGTGGTGTTCAGCTCAACGCAGGTGAGCTTAGTCAGCATAAAAATGAAAAAAGAATTAGATAAAGACTGGTAGGAACTATGAACAGTCACCACTTTTGTACTCTGTGGTTATTTATACAAGAAATCTAAACACACCTCCAGTCTTATTAAATCTAAGAGTTAAGTGCGTTGAGTAAAATGTTTTTATACAAAAATTAAACTGACTGCATTAAGCCATAAACTTGAAAATATAATTTATATTATCTATATAACCTTTAAGAAAAGAATTATCAGACCTATCCAAGTGTGGTGGTATACACTTTTGATCCCAGCACTCAGGAGACCGGAAGATCTCTGTGACTTCGAAGCCAGCCTCCTGAGTGCTGGGATCAAAAGTGTGTACCACCTTGGTACTTGGTGATAACCTTACCTTATAAATGAATAAACAAATAAATAAACAAATAAATGTCTTAATTTGGAGAAATATGAGAGGTGACTTTTCCAGAGACACCAGTAAATCAAAAGTAGTTCAATTGTAGTGGCGCCAAATCCTAGAGATGTTGATCTTGAGTGATTTCTCTGTTTTCTTATTGTGGAATACATTGTGGGACAAGGTACAGTTTAGCAGTACAGTGTTTAGTCTGTGCTGTCCTGGATTCAATCTTTAGTACCACAAAGACAAACATCCATACTCACTGTATTTTTCTGGCTGTAAGTCCAATATCCACATGTTATAGAAAATAAAATTCAGAAGAACATTAAGAAGCAATATGTAGAGGCTGGAGAGATGGCTGTACTTCCAGAGGACCAGGGTTCGATTCCCAGCGGCACATGGTAGCTAAGCACGCCATCTAGAAGGTCAGCTCCAAGGGCTGAAGCGCCATCTTCTGGCCTGCACAGGCATTGAAGGTAGCACAGGGTGCATCCATGCACATCCATGCACATAATTTTTGAGAAAATCTTTTTTAAAAGTTAATAACAGTTGTATCCTGTTACCTTGGAATACCATGTTCAATGGCTTATTCATCAAAATTTTTGTTTATCTGTACTCCTTAAAAAAATCAGTGTTAGTGGGGGTTAGGGGGAGGGTCGGGAGGGTGTGTGAGGAAGTGGTGGCGCACCCCTTTAATCCCAGCACCTAGGAGGCAGAGGCAGTCGGATCTCTGAGTTTGAGGCTAGCCTGGTCTACGGAGTGAGTTCCAGGTCAGCCAGGCTACACACAAACAAACAAACAGACAGGAAAAAAAATCAACATTAGGATATCGTATGTATATTTTGTGTACTAATTTGCAGAAGCATTTCCCCGTATTCGAACTTGCCTTTTTTTTTGTCTACTGGCGGCTTTCTTGAGTGTTGGGACTCGCCTCGGTCGGGGTGGCTGCTGGACTTTCCAAGCCCTGCATACGATGAAGTCTATCAACTTAGTGAAAACAGCTGAGGAGAGACAGCTGCAGAGGCGACGGCCAGGGCGAGCGGGTAGGGGACCGCTGGCGGCCGGGAGCACCGCCGGAGGGCCGAGGGGAGCTAGGGGCGGGGCCTGGGCGGAGCTTCGGGCGGGAGTCCTGGGCGGGGCGGGGATAGGAACGGGCCGGAGGCGGGGCTTCGGGACTGCTGCAGAGCCCGCCTGACCACGCCGACCCGGCAGCGCCCAAAGTGCCCGCGGCGGTCCGGCTTCCCGGCCTTCGCCCCGCGCCGCCGATAGGGGGCGTCCGCGTTCTGGGCGCCGCGGCTCTACTGAGAAGGCGCCGCCCGCGCCGGGCAGCTGGAGCCGCAACTCCGGGCGCCGACTCAGTCGTCCCCTCCGCCACCGCCGCCGCCGCCGCCGCTGCCGCCGCCGCCGCGGGGCGCGGGCTCGCTCGTCCCCGCGCTCGCGTTCTCGGGCCGCCGGCGTCTCCCGGCCGGGTCGCCTCCGCGCTCGCGCAGTGAGTGGGGCGGGAGCGGGGCCTGCGGGGCCGGGGCTGCGGGAAGTCGGGCTGAGGAGAACGGCGGGTGGCGGCCGCGCGTCCCCGGGCTGGCACGAGCCCGCGGCGGGGCCTGGGC
>BDUI01000018.1:591059-609972 GCA_002335545.1 Apodemus speciosus
CAATGTATGGGAATAATGCTGGGGTAGCACAGGCCTAAATCCAGAAGTGTTTGCAAAAGTAGGCAGGTAGGTAGGTAGGGTGGAAGAATCACCCTTTGGATGAAAACCAGGAGCCCACATGGATTCTTAGTTTTTTGTAATGCCTAGGTAGAAAGATAGCCATAGATGATACCATAATAAGTTTTGTGTTTTGAATTTTCTTAAAGCATATTTTAGCTGAGGGAATAGCATGGAAAGCAGTCTTATGGTCACTCTATGAATCCATCGTCGTACCCTGGATTTTAATAGTTGGGGGGTCTATTTTAAACAGAACACGTTTTGTGTGTGTTCTGCTTTATCTTGGAGACAACCCTGAGTCATGCTTTCTAGAAGTTCCGAGAGCTCACGTGTCTGTTTGTCTCTGTGAACGCTGGACATCATTTTACCTTTAGTTTTTCTTACCGCAACTGCTGTGGGAACTCCGGGAAAAGGAGGGTCGGGACAGGTGGGGAACACAGACTGGCCCTCACCTCCAGGTTTGCCCACCGTGTCTGACTTAGTTACTTAAATTTTGGTGATGCTGCCAGAGCGATAGTCCTTTGCTGGCATGCTGCACGTGACTCCAGAGCTYCACTCCTCACTGCCCTGTCAGCCAGTTTTATGTCCATTGTGTTTAGCTGGTGTGGTTACTTTTGGGAAGACCATAATACCCCATTTAGTGGAAACTGAGGGGAAGTAGACTTTTATGATTTTTGACTCTGACAGCACTTTAGCTGGAGAGTATATGTTCTTCTTGTTTGATACTGTCAGAAGATTCATAATTTCTCATAAGACTTTCTCCGTTTTGCCGACATCTCCTTTCTTCTAGCCCACGAGGCTGAGAGAGGGGTTTAGTTAGTGGTAACTTAGCTTTATAATCCCATTATCCTTGTGCGCTCGGCTACTTGTGCCGGCCTGTACGTTAACTCAGAAGACGCCTGGAGATGCCACTGAACCAATTACTATAAAAAGTATTTCACTTTCAAACTCCCACGTTTCCAAGAACAGAGAAACTCAGTACAAAGGCAATTTGGAAGGTAAGTATAGGTGGAGAGAGAAAATTTTCCCAGTCTTCATTTTGGGATACCAGGCACAAAGGTTTCWGTAGGAAAGCACTTGGAAGGGTTACCCAGAAACCCTGGGACGGAAGTGTCCACAGCTGTACCCTCGTCTTCAGATCTAAAGGTTAGCATTGCAGCACATAGACTGTTTGTTTCATGGGAGAGGGTGTTTGCCCCAGAGCTTCTTACTCAATAAATAGCAGAAGTCTGTGTAGAATATTTGTGCTGACTTATAACCCCTAGAATAGCTCTGCTGTGGGAAAGAGGGCTCTCACAGGTTAAGTTGTTAACTTACTGGATTGTGCAGTCTTCAGATTCGCTAGGTCAGTAAATTAGTAACTTCTTTTGAGGCGTCTAGAAATTTTTCAGGTTATGTTTTTCTTAACTACCTGCTATCACACTATCAGAATGTGTACATTAGTTGCAATGACCTTTGCAGTTCAGCACTGATATTCTTTAGGACCGTGATTTTATTTGAATCAAAGGTCAGGTACTTTCAGGTAAACTGATTTTACAAAGTCGGAAAGCCTTTCTTTGAACTTTATAGTCGTCGGTTGTAGTTGGTTGTAGTCATGACTCTAATGAAAGATCTTTAGTAAGGGAAAGTCGCTTGGCGGGAAACACCTTTAAAGGAATCTTATGAGGACTGTCTCACAGATTTTATGAAACATTACGCATTTCTCTACCTTCCCCTCAAGTAAGACAGGCCTGTTTGAGGCCCCCTTGAAGGCCTCTGTCGCCTGGCTTGTGGTTATTAAACCTCTCATGAAGCCCGCCACTGGCGCTCATGCCGGACGGGAGAGAAGATGAAAAGGAAATGAATGTTAGCGCCCTGGAGGAGGATGTCTGGAGAAGCTTCACCTCTCGGGAAATTCTTTCTTCTGGGTTGTGTTTTATTGTCCCCGTCTCTGAGAGCTTCCTGATAGGCATCAGGACAGAAGCTGGCTGTTGGATAAGCAAGAATCTTGCCCCTCTTTTCTCTCTACATTTTTCTCTAGATGCTTCTCTGTAGATGTTTACAAGCAAGGAACACATACCAGTTTTAAATCAATCAAGACTACTCCTCCCATTTTGACTTTATTAGTGACCAATTTAGTATAATTTTTTTTTATAGATTTTGCTAGCTTATATTGGAAGTGACTAGTGTTTTATTTTGATGTATTTTACGTCTGACTATGAGGCCTTGAAGTGTTTTTTAAGACACCTGGGCTTGGCCAGGTGGTAGGGACACATGCGCTCCAGGAGACAGAGGCAGACACATCGCTGAGTTCTGCGTTCAAGATTAGCTTGGTCTGCCGGGCGTGGTGGCGCACGCCTGTAATCCCAGCACTCTGGGAGGCAGAGGCAGGTGGATTTCTGAGTTCGAGGCCAGCCTGGTCTACAGAGTGAATTCCAGGACAGCCTGGGCTATACAGAGAAACCCTGTCTTGAAAAGTCCAAAATCCAAAAAAAAAAAAAAGATTAGCTTGGTCTGTGGAGCAAGTTTCCAGACAGCTAAGGCTACACAGAGAAACCCTGTCCCCTCCCCCGCCCAAAAAAAGAAGAAAGGAAGAAGCCTGGGCTTGGGCCATGGAGCTAGTTCCCTAGTAAAGGTGTGCATCGCTGCCTGCACGTCCCACGGGCCTCCAACCATACAAATAAATAAAAATTATGAACGTGTGTATATACATATACACATTCCCATGACTGCTTTCCTAAATTATTAAGCTCGAGGCTTGCAATGTGTTTGTAGCCAGACCTTGGCTTTTGCTATAGAAGAGATTCAGAAGCATCTAATTTTTTTTGATTGTATATTTTGATGATTGCACAACAAGTTACCGTGTTTTGATTTAGGCATGAAGACATAAATGTGAAAGGTTAGTGCTGGCATAACCTTTCACATTTTCTTCTTGTGTTTTGGGCTTCCAGTCTTCATTAGTCATTTGACTGCTCACGAACCAGAATTCTTTCTGTCACTTGGGATGGGACAGCGGTCATTATTCGCGCTAATGAGCAGGTTGCTGCCATTTTTTACCTGGTGGTAGGAATTTTTACAGGCTCATTATGACTAGCCCAAGTTTTTGTTAAATTGTAAGTAAAGCGCTAGGTGGGTAGGGGTAATAGTTGGTTATGGGAAGTCTAAAGTTGGTGCTTTTCAGTTGTTTGGTTTTTGGATTCTGTTCTTTGAATTTCTACTTGGGGAGGGAGCTTTTGTAAAAATCTAGATTAGGAATCAGCAAACACAAGTTATTGTTCAGGTATTCCCCAGATGTGGGGCTGTGAGCAAGTCTTGTGGTCTATCCTGCCTCTTAGTCTCTGTCTCTGTCTCTGTCTCTGTCTCGGTCTGTCTCGGTCTCTCTCTCTCTCTCTCTCTCTCTCTCTCTCTCTCTCTCTGTGTGTGTTTATGAGCAGGAAGGCTGTTTCATCCCTACCTGTTTAAATTGTTGCTTGAGTCTAAGAGTCTCTTCTCAGGTTGGGCACTTTTTCTTTTACTGCTTCACTGAACAAGCTCTTTGCTGAAGGCCTCCATTTGCCCCTGTGGAGTCTAGGTCTCTTCCTCCTGAGAGCCCCTGCAGTCTATCCTATTATATAGCTCTTTGGAATTACATTGTGGACTTCAGTTGTTACACGTTGCCTTCCATTGTAGATGGAAAGCCCCATGAGGTCAGGGTTATGTTTTCTTACTCCCTTGTATCTAGATTTTACATGGGCTCCCTTGCCCCGTGATAGTGGGCCTTACGTAAAGTTTGGCTGAATGGGTATTGAGGTAACTGGGAGAGAATACTCTGAGTGCTGGGAACTGCCCTTAATTCACTTCATTGGTGGTGTGTTGTTGCCTGTAATGGGTAGCTGGGTAGCTGGGTAAGGCCCATTTCCTCCCGTTCCATCCGATGGGGTTTGTGGAGTAAGTAAGAGGCATGAGAAGGGATTGGTAGCTCTGGCTTCACATCCTGCTATCTCGCTCTAGTCCTCAGGCCTGTCTGCCTGCAGCCAGCGGCCTGGAGTACAGACAGGCAGAGACTGCCTCTCCTCCTCGGGACCACATTTTAGCTTGTTTGCTTTGAAGAATTTGTAAAGGTAGAGAAATAGCTGCTGCGGGCTCTGATTTCAGCCCCTGCTGTGCTATGCAAATGTTCTCTACATGCCTGAGTGACCTTTTGAGAAAGAGTCTTTGTGATCCTCAGTGGCCAGGGCTTGTTCTTGTTCTGGAAATGGGGGCCAGATTCCTCTAAAAGTGGGCTAAGCGGATCTTCACAGACCACACACAGAGCCAGTGACTTTCCTGGGTGAACACGGCAGGTCCTCCGCTCTTGCCTTCTGTGCTAGCGATTTTGAAATCGGCTCTGCAGTTTGCTTAGGTTGATTTGGGGAATAGCGTGTAAGAGAGGGAACTAATGAGAGCAGCTCAGTAGCTGGGCAGCTGCTGGCATGCCCTTGAGTTGTAGAGAAAAGCACATTGAAGCCAGCATCATCAGTGCACGGGCATTTGCCAGTGGCCTAAAACTGGCTCTCCTTGGTGCTGGCTGGATGACCCACAGCCAGCTTGTGCCTTAACAGTTTGTCATTTAAGTTGATTTCTGTTTGTTTTTATGTACAAAGAGAAATACTTCATTATTAAAAGCCCGATTGATTTTTTTTATATATTATAAGATAATAATATTCTGGTGTGTTTCTCTTGGAAAACGACTGTTACTTTCAAAGCTCGTGATTTTAAATGCTTTTACTGAGATGTTTAGTTTATACAGCTGGCATGCTGGTCCAAAGGAATTCCCATCCTTTTCCCTTACATGACCTTTTTGATGATCAAAAATTGGTTATGAAGGTCATAGACCTAATCATGATGTTCTCTGAAAATGTAAAAACTACATCTCTGGGGAGGGGGGAACAAAAGTTTTTTATGACATTGTGTGTGTGTGTGTGTGTGTGTGTGTGTGTGCATGGGAGTGAGTGTGGACTCAGACGACACATGTGGAAGTCAGTTTTCTCTTTCCACCATGAGGGTCCCAGGGATCAAACTCAGGTTGTCAGGCAAAGCGACTTTACCTGCTGAGCCATCCGGTATGCACAGATGACAGAATCTGAGTGGTCTCTTCCTCTCTGTCTAAGTGTAGGCTAGTTCTTTGTGCCCGGCGGGCTCCCGAGGGGAGGACAGAGCAGGACCTGGCTTTCTGTCCACATCTTGGGCCTGCAGGTTCCAGTTGACCTTACATGAGGAGTTTTCGTGTGGTCCGACTAACCGTTCTGTCAGGACAGCCCCTATTCRCCATTTCACGGTTGTGTGTGTGTGTTTCTCTTCTTCCAGAGTTCCCTGGCTCCTGGGCTCGAGGACGCAGGGCTGGAGCAGATGGATAATGGAGACTGGGGCTATATGGTGAGTGCTTCTTCTTCACTTTAAGACTGGCAAGTAATTTTGATGTCTTTCTCTTCTTGCATTCATAGGCTTGTTGTAAAAGGATGAAGACTATGAATTCGTCCAGCTTTATCTAATTTCCGTAGATGTATTTGGGGAAGGGCATTTTTATTTGGTTTGACGTTTTAGTGGAGGACTCAATGCATATTCTCCAAATAACCTTTTTAAAATTGTTATGTGTGGGGGAAGCCGTGCATGCAGTGCCCTTAGAGGCCAGAAGAGGGTGTCTGATCCCCTGGAGCTGCTGGGAGGCACCCGAATGGAGCCCGTCCTCTGCGCTCGCACATGGCTTTTAACTCCTGACATCTCTCCTGCTCCCCTAGGAACTATTCGTGATCACTGACTTTACATACACCATGTTGTTTCCATCTTTGGTGTATATTGCTTTTTAAATTCTCTGTTCATGGGATGGTGATGTTTGAAGGGCCAATGGATAATGGAATGGAGACTTCTTTATTGTAGTAAAGGGATTAATAGTTAGAAATCCTTTCTTCTCACCTGCAGTTCTCACATGTGCCCATGTCTCCTTATTTTCTTCTTTATCTGGTAAGACATATTTTGCTTTCTTGGTACCTGAAGACCATTTCTTGTTTTTTCCTAAATAGGATTTTATTTATTTATTTATTTATTTATTTATTTATTTATTTAGTTTTTTTGAGACAGGGTTTCTCTGTGTAGCCCTGGCTGTCCTGGAACTCACTCTGTAGACCAGGCTGGCCTCGAACTCAGAAATCCACCTGCCTCTGCCTCCCAAGTGCTGGGATTAAAGGCATGCGCCGCCGCCGCCACCACCACCCGGCACCTAAATAGGATTTCTAAAGCTGAAGGTGTGTTATTTTGAGAAGCTTGCTTCTCTGAATTAAAGGTCAGATTACAACATTAATGTTATAAAAATGGCTACACAGTCAGATACGACATTTTAAAGCTGATCCCAGCCCTTCGGCATGTGGTAGTTTGGGGCTAGAAGATGGGCTAGATTGGGTTCACCAAACCATGCATTTTAATCTAGTGTTTGCAACTTATTCCCTGGGCATGGTGGCACAGGCCTGGAATCTCAGCTCCTGGGAGGTAGAGGCACTAGGCTTGTGAATCTCTGGCCTGCTTTATCTACATAGTAAGATGCTCTCACAACAACAACAACAGCAGCAACAACAACAACAGCAGCCAGAAAAGAAGAAACTGTTGCTTCCATAAAAAAATTACTAAGATTGAGTCTAAACAAATTTTTATTTCTAAAATACATTTGGGTCTGGAGACAGGGCCAGCAGTTAAGAGCACTTACACTCTTGCAGAGGGCCTTGGTTCCGAGCACCTACTCAGCGCGTCATGACCATCTGTAACTGCCAGTTCCTAGAGCCAGCCCCTGGGCATGAAGGCGGCACACATACATGCACACAGACAACACACTCACATAAGAGAAATGAATATATGTAATTTTTCCCACAGCCGGGTGTGACAGTGCACACCCGTGACCTTAGCACTGCCCTAGCAGTGAGGCAGAGGGAGGGAAACCAGGAATTCTAGGCCATCCTTAGCTACACAGTGAGTGTGAGGCTGGCCTAAGTTACGCCAGACTTTGCCTCAAAAAAAAAAAAAAAAATAGATCTCGACTCCTTTGAGGAGAAAAACCCAATGGAATCCCTAAATCAATTAATTATGGTTACATTATCAGATTATTTTTATATTCTAGCTTAGGTTAAATTTAAAAAAGCTGACGGTTTTGCCAAGGGTGGTGGCACACGCCTTTAATCCCAGCACTAGGGAAGTAGAAGCAGGGAGATGTGACCCAAAAAGCTCCTCAGATTCTGGACTTCACTGTGTGGCACTCAAGGTCACACTTGGCAGGCTTATAGTAAACTCTTGAAGGATTGGACTTGTTCTGTTTGAAACCAAGAAACAGGTTTTATCATTGGAAGTAATGCCATTTGGTCCCCCAGGGCTGCCAGATAGATTACCTTGAAAGGGTCTTATGCTTTGCTTGTTAGTATTGATTTTCTTAATTTGTTAGTTAGGATTTTAAGGTTCCAGGTAATTAATTGGATTTTTAAATATTGCAGATGACTGACCCAGTCACGTTAAATGTAGGCGGGCACTTGTATACCACGTCTCTCACCACGCTGACGCGCTACCCGGATTCTATGCTTGGGACAATGTTTGAAGGTCCCCACAGCCCAAGACCCTCAAGGCAATTACTTCATTGATCGAGACGGACCGCTTTTCCGCTATGTCCTCAACTTCCTACGGACTTCAGAATTGACACTCCCCCTTGACTTTAAGGAGTTTGATCTGCTTCGGAAAGAGGCTGATTTCTACCAGATCGAACCCTTAATTCAGTGTCTCAATGACCCCAAGCCTTTGTATCCTATGGATACTTTTGAAGAAGTCGTAGAGCTGTCTAGTACTCGGAAGCTTTCTAAATATTCCAATCCTGTGGCCGTCTTCATAACCCAATTAACCATCACCACAAAGGTCCATTCCTTACTAGAAGGCATCTCAAACTATTTCACCAAGTGGAATAAGCACATGATGGACACCAGAGACTGCCAGGTCTCCTTCACCTTTGGACCGTGTGATTACCATCAGGAAGTCTCTCTCCGKGTCCACCTGATGGAATACATCACGAAGCAAGGTTTCACGATCCGAAATACTCGGGTGCATCACATGAGCGAGCGGGCCAATGAGAACACAGTGGAGCACAACTGGACTTTCTGTAGACTGGCCCGCAAGACGGACGACTGACCGATGGCTGCCCTCAGAGAGCTTCTCGCAAGCTCACGTTTGGGACACGGGGGAGACTGTTGTTTAGTGTGGGCCCTCTTTTTTTTTTTTTTTAAATTTTTTCTTCAGTATTTGTATTTATTTGAAGGGATTGAGGACCAGAGGGAAGTCTCGTGTGTGAGCAGTCTCCTCCCTGTTTTGTTTCCAAGTATGCATGTGCCTGTTCAGAGTCTCTAGAAACCCTTTTTATAAACAGAGATCTGAAAATCATTATGATATATAATCTACCTTTAACAGTGCTGAAATGATTTCTGATAATGTGGTTCCTGAATTGACTTGAACGCTAAAAACACAGGAATAAAAAATTAAAGAGGGTATTCATGATGTCTTTGAGAAAAATCAGAACATCATGTAGGGTGACCTAGTTTCCAGGCCAGTAGGCAGTATTGTAGTATCAGGAAGACTGGCCAGTCATTTAAAGGTACTTGTTAAGGACTGCTTTCTACAGTTTTGACAACTGTTTCTTTCTATGCATATAAATCAAGCAACCAAATATCTGTAGCTATGGAAATGTCTGACTAGAAATATTTATATTGGATTCTCAATACAAAATGTCCCTRTGGTAGAAACCTTATGCCTGGTACAGTTTCATTCTTAAGGGTACTGTCTACCAGGAAAGAAAAATTAATAAAAAGTGGAATATGAATATTAAGGGTTGTGTTTATTGCTATATAAGGGGAACATCATAGTCTTCATTGAAAGTGTACATCGTTTATGTCCCAATTAAACTGCTTATAGCAGATTTTTAATAGGGTTGACAGGACTCAGTGGAACATTAGATTGTAGTTTATAACGCCAGCCGTGTAACCAGAGATGGGCGTTTTTGTCTAAAGAATGCAACACTGTTTTCAGGTAGGGTTTGCAGTGAATATTACAGGTTTTCAACTGTCACAGCTCTGGAGATTACTCATTCCAGTTTGTGCTGCGTATGAGGACAAAATGAACCCGCCATTTTATCCTCAGGAATCGTGGTAGCTACAAATGTATGTTATTATGAAGCGTAAGTTCAGTTCTGAGAAATAAATCGAAGTGAAGGATCAGAAACGCTTGGGGAAATGTGTGTACATTTGCTTATTTCAGTGTTACCTGGTTTCAGAGTTGGTGTGATCCTGTTGCTTGAAAGTTACAGGAAGCAGAGAGGCTTTCTGGTTTGTGAGCATTGCATGGTGACTTCCCTGTTTCAGGGGAATCGTAGACCTCTGCGGTTTTGGCTCTAGGCAAGACAAGACACCCTTTTCCTCTTCTCTGTGAGACTGTTCCAAGAACAGTTTCTTTGAAAATTTAAGATTTGA
The DNA here is from genome assembly GCA_002335545.1 of Apodemus speciosus. Taxonomy (NCBI): domain Eukaryota; kingdom Metazoa; phylum Chordata; class Mammalia; order Rodentia; family Muridae; genus Apodemus; species Apodemus speciosus. The sequence goes on from BDUI01000018.1 coordinate 600,599, forward strand.
TAAATTACCCCCCCCCCTCCCCAACCCCATACAAACACCACCACCACCACCGAAACTCAAGACTACCTCATCTTCAAGCTTGGATACCTTAATGTTAGTGGCAGGTTGCTATAGCTTTGGTGTATTGATGAACTGGTGAGAAGAGGCAACTTTCCATACATTCCATATTGGAATATATGCTCCAATTGTAAACTAATAAAGGGTTTCCTAAATAAAGACCCCGATTAGTCATGAGCAGCGGAGTCAGCTAAAATCATCGTGAAGAAAGATGATGTGGGTTGGAACTGTTGTGGTGCTGGAGGGAATGCCTCCTGGTGCTCTGACACACGACTGGGATTCGGCCCCCAGGACCATCATTAACACTTACAACCACTTGTAACCACACTTCCAAGAAGTTGTGAAACCTCCGACTTCCACTTATGCGTGTGCGTGTGAGTACAAACCACACACACACACACACACACACACACACACACACACACACACACACACATTTTTAAAGTTGTGGAACTAGGAGTAATATTAGCTCCAAGTTTGTGAAAAAGGAAAACTTTGGAGTTCTCTTCCTTGTCCCTTTCTCCCAAAAGGGAAGTCTGCTTTTGGTAAATTTTCTCTGGCTTACTAAGTATCAGCAGGTAAACGATTGCTTATATGAACAACAACAGGCAGCAGGATGTTCAGGTTTTGTTTTTTCCCTCAGTCCTAGGGGTGGACCAGGGCCCTGTTCATGTTAGGTAAATGTTCTGTCACTTAGCCGCAGACCATGTCAGAACTGCTCTGTGTTGTGTAATTGAAAACGAGATGAAAAAAAAGTGTAGCTTGGTTGTATTTGGGTATATTGCATAATTCTGTCTCTTCATGAAATCTTAAGTTTTACTGCAGAAGAGTTGAATTTTAAAAGAATGGTATGTTGCATTCCGAACATCTATATTTGGTTTAGATGATAGCACACCCGGGCACCTTTGAAGGGCTGCATGTGTGTCTGTGTGAAGCCCACCCAGGGCAAGCGAAAGGTAAGTGGGCCACAGGCTAGCTCAGTGGTAGAGTGCCTGTTGACATCTTTCTGACCTTTCAGTCCCAGCATCCCCCTAGACGAATAAGCAACACACGTAGTAACTAACACGTTTATTAGCTTTTGCTGTGCTTAAAGCAAAATTCTAGCATTTGGCCAGATCCATGCTACAACCGGACAAGGGAAAGTTTCAGACGTAGGCAGTAGCGGAGCAATATGAGGAACACCCATTCGTGTTCCTTTCACTCACTGACTTGAACAGGCGGCACTCCGCCCTGGGCTTCGGGTTCTTCCTGTGTGTGTGTGTGCCTTAGTGAGGATCTCTGTCCCGAGTCCTTAGCCTCTTCACAGCTTGGGTCCCCAGCTTTGCATCAGTGGTCTGATATACTTCTTGTAGGCAGGGTTCTCCTGTGTTTATGAGAAGCACATTATTAAAAGAACACTTTCAGAATTAATGACTTCATTCTCAGATGAAGTACTCCACTTTTAAAAAGTAACATTACCTAAGAGTTTTAATTTTTCAAATTATTTTTGAAAGTCTCGGTGTGAACATATGGGAAACACTTTTCCGAGAGGCATCCTTTGTGAGGTAGATTTTGTGCATGCAGGTGGCTGATTAAGAGGAGAGCCTACAGCGTCTTCTTCACTCTTGGCATGTAATATCAATCAAAGCCTTTTGCTATTTGAGGGTCTTTGAAATTGAACACAAATCACAAAGCAAGGAAGGAGAAAGAATCAGGCAATACTCTGTGTCAGAGCAGGCTTTCCCATTTTCTGCTTTCTTTCTTCTATATGCAGCTTCTAAGTATCTTTTGTCTGTCCGTCTGTTTTTCCTTTTTTTTTCTCTTCCCGGTCCTCCCTTTTCTGTTTCCCCCACGCCCCCCCCCCCCACCTCCGTCTGCTAGGGCAGATCTCCCATGGGTATCAACCAAACCTGGCATATCGAGTTCCAGTAAGACAAGGTACCTCTCCTGTATTAAGGCTGGGCAAATCAACCCAGTATGAGGGAAAGGGTCCCGAAAGCAGGCAGAAGTGTCAGAGACAGCTCCTCTCCCACTCTTAGGAGTCCCACAGGAAGACCAAGCTACACAACTGTAACGTGCAGAGCGCCTAGGCCAGCCCCAGGTAGACCCCCTGGTTGTCGCTTCAGTCTCTGTGAGCCCCTGTGAGCCCAGGCTAGTTGACTCTGAGGGTTTTCTTGTGATGTCGCTGACCTCTCTGGCTCCTACAATCCTTCCTTTCCCCTGCTTCTGCAGGATTCCCTGAGCTCTGCCTAATGTTTCCATCAGTTGCTGGGTGAAGCCTCTCAGATGACAATCACCAGTCTATGCATATAGCAGAATATCGTTAGGCATTGTTTCCTAGATTTTCTTTCTTTCACTCAGTAGTTCTAGCCTAGGTCTCTGGGCTATCCAGCCTCTGGGTCCTGGGCCTCCAGGCAGTGTCAGGGCTGGGTTCCCTCTTGCGGCACGAGTCTCAGGTTGGACCAGTTACTGGCCACTGCCACAGTTTCTGTACCACTTTTCCCCAGCACCTCTTGTAGGCAGGACAAATTGTAAGTTGAAGGTTATGTGTCTGGGCTGGTGTCCCAGTCCCTGTACTGGAAGTTGTGCCTGCTTGCAGGAGATGGTCAGTTCAGGGCCTGTATCTCCCATTGCTAGGAGTCTGGGCTAAGGTCACCCTTGTACATTCCTGGGAGTTCCCATTGCGTTAGGTTTTTAGCTCGTCCCTGAGATTGAGCTCCCCCAATTCCAGTGGTTTCTCCCAGTGCTCTCTCCCTCTATCCAACTGAAACCTGCTCCTCTGGTTCCTGTCCCCACCCCCACAGCCCTCACACGGAAATTCATGCTTCACCCATTGAGTCCTCCTTGTTCCTTAGCCGTTCTAGGTCTGTGGACTGTAGCAGGATTGTCTTTTACTTTACAGCTAGTATCAAATAAGAGAGTACATACATGCTTTTCTTTCTGGGTCTGGGTACCTCACTCAGGATGATTTTTTTTCTAGTTCTATCCATTTGTCTGCAAATTTCATTATGTCATTGTTTTTAACAGCTGAGTAATATTTCTTTCTCAGCCCATTTATCATTTATATATATAGGAAAGCTAGTTTTTTTTTCCCAGCTACCTTGCTGAAGGAGTGTATCAGCTGTAGGAGTTCCCTGGTAGAATTTTTAGGGTCACATATATATACATATATATATCATATCATACATGTGATATGTATGATATATTATTATATATACTATCATATCAACTGCAAACAGTGACACTTTGACTTCTTCCTTTTCGACTTGTATCCTTTTAGTTGTCTTATTGCTCTGCCAAAATTTCCTATATTGACTGGATACGGAGAGAGTTGACAGCCTAGTCTTGTTCCTAATTTTAGTGGTCCTATTATTTTCAATGTAGTGTCTTGAGTTCTTTTCTTCATAGCTAAACCCTAGTCTTCCATGCTGTCTTCTTGTTTATTTCCTTTGGCCTATCCACAGTAAAACTATGAGGTCCTTAGCACAGGTCTACACCACTGTTTCTTCCACACCAGCAGTACACAGTAAATACTCTTTGAATGGATGAACCAGAGGTGCGTAACACTTCTCTGTTCCTTGGACATGCTTTTATAGTAGAAAAGGATTTTTTTCTGGGGTGTGGCTAGGTAATCCTGGCTTTTGGAGGGTAGGAATTCAAGGCCAGCTTGTAATACTCAAGCCCTTCAGGCAAACACTAAAAGAGGGGAGGGTCCTTGGTTTGAAATGGCCCCTGATGACTCCTCCTTGTTCCTTAGGGAACTACATGGATGTGATGTCACGTGAGGAGGTAGATCCGTCTGTGGCAGTTTTCTAGATCAGTCAGAAAGCCAAAAGCAGGGGTCACAGAGTATATACTAGGGGAGCTCTTACCCTCTTTAGGGAGAAAGCTCAGCACAGCCTGCCCCACACAGAGAGACTCCGTGGAGCTAAAGCGTGCACGGTAGCACATAGCAGCACTTCACTTCCGGCAGAACACCAGTGACATATAATCCCATGTGTACTCTCCTGTCCATGGGGCGTGTTTCAACATAGCTGTCGTTAACTTACTTAAAATATCCGTAACACACCTTCTGCAATTGTAAAAATGTCTGCTGCACCTCAGAATTATGGCAAATCAAAATTATTTAGACTTCAAAAATGTTGGTGCTTTTCAAAGGAGCCAGAAGTGGAAGCTCATGTGGCTGTACATTAGCAGCCAACCAAGTGTCATTTTGACTAAATGAAGTCGAAGTCATGTGTGACCTCACATTCCTAAACTGCATGTAAGAGCCACACTGTCACCTGTCACTTTTAATGAGGTAGTATAAGGCAGGCCGATGAGTGTGTGTGGCATCAGTATGCACTGCTGCTTTTGTGCCATTATGTAGGCCACAAGAAGCGCCATCCTTGGTCAAGGAAGTCGTCAGAGGAACAGGATGAAGTACATCATCAGTTTACAGAGGCAGCCAGGGAGGTCGGGTGGCAGATCTCATTTCTACAAACCTGCTATGGTTCCCAGACTAAAGGCTTAAGAATGAAGAAAAGCGAGATAGCCCACTCGAGTCTTTAGTGACCACGAGGCATCTAGGGGAGAGGAATGTTTTCCTGTGCCGCCAATTAGACAGGTTTGAGCTATGTCTCTGCATTTGCTGAGAGGTGGATGGTGGGGGTGGGGGCAGTGTGATTCTATGGGGTACCAAAGGATATACATCTTCCTTGAGACCATGGGATGTCGGCTTGTTTGGGAAGAACTGCTTTGATTTTGTGCCAGGATTTAAACACTAGCAAGGACAGAGGTTCTTTAGTAATGTACTAGAAGTAGCTTAACTGTAAGGAGCAGTAAACGGGTAAGTAAGTGGTTTCTGTTTCCTTGAGCTAAAACAATGTCTGCTTGTGGATGGTGCTTGACTGAGATGGACCGACTTTGTATCTGTCAGCCATGCTGGAGGTTATGACTTTAGATAATAATGTTAAGCTAAGCTCTGATGTGTGACAATACAAGCTGTCTAATAACACCTGGTAAAGTGCTAGTGAACCGAGTGTTATCACTGCGTTCTCCGACAGCTTTCCAAAGTTGGACTAAAGAAAAGGTTTCGCCATGTGAAAAACACTGCTTTATAAATTCTAATATACCCAGCTCTGTGAAACAATGTGTGTGTGTGTGTGTGTGTGTGCGTGCGTGCGCCCGCGCGTGTGTGTGTTTATCTGTGTACCTCTGCTATTCACTATGTGCTTCCTGGATTTGAAGTGCGGTACCCAGTGATGTGCTTAGATTTGCCCGGCGAGGCTGGCGTAGCTGGCCTTCTCGTATTCCCTCTGCGGACGGTCTCATTGCCATCCCCTTACGATGGCCCTGCCTTCCCTGTCCACTGATGGAGGTACCTCACATCTCCCCGTCACCTCTGCATGTGTGCTTATCTACATAGAACAGAGCTGAAAGGCTAGAAGAAATAGGACGGTTCGGGCACTGCTGTGACTTATCTTAGTTTTGTTAATGTAAACGCCAGCTTGCTGCTGTGAGTAAATGCCTTTGGGTATGCCAAGCCACGATTTAGAAATGAGCCTTTCTCCTAATGCCCTTTCCATGTTTTGAGCTGTGCATTTTGCTGATTTCAGTTCCTGCCAGGCCACACCCCTGGTTTCTTTTATGTATCCTCTGAAAGTATTTTAAACAGAAGCACTGTGCCAAGTGATTTTTCAGCCTAAGAAGAATCGATTACAATGGGAAAAACACTGAGATGTATTTACTGCTTGTTCTTTGCTGTCTTACATAATTTATAATGGGTTTCACTCAACTACCTGAGTATTGGCTGGGGAGTTCTGAGCCCACTCAAACAGGCGTTCGTAGGCGTGTCCGTCGTAACAGCCGAGTGCTGAGTTTAAACAATGGTCTGAGCAGTCAAAAGCATCGGTTAACAAGATGGCATCCTTCCTGAGAGAGGAAACAAATTGTGAGCATTTCACCTTGCTCTTAGTAATCTAATCAACCCATAGGAAGCAATTAGAAGTTGAGTCATTATCGACTATTTAAATAATTCACCTTCTTATTTGGGTTTTATTTTTGATCAGGTATGTATCTGATAAAGAATCAAAGAGTTCTTTAAGGCTTGTTACTTAAAAACTAGGGCTTCCCTAGTGGGCATAAAGTCTAATTCCCAACACTGGAAAAAATAAATAAATGAATAAATATCCTATCTCCCTGTGTGCTGGTTAGTTTTTATCAACTTGACCCACATTTGAGTCCCTGGGGGCGAGGGAGCCCAACTGAGGAAAGGCCTCCATCAGATCGGCTGGTAGACATTTTCTTGATTAATGGCTCACGTGCGAGAGTCCAGCCCCCTGTGGAAGGTTCCACCTCTGGGCAGGTATAGAAAGGGCGGTTGGACAATCCATGGCGAGCACGCCAGTCCGCAGCATCCCCCTGCGGCCTCTTCTTCAGTCTCCGCCTCTAGATCCTGCCTTGATGACGGACTGTAACCAAGAGCCAAGTCAACCCTTTCCTCCCCAAATTGGATTTGGTCATGTTTTTTATTGCAACAGAAAGCCGCGGGGACACCCAGCAACTCTATTCCAGCTTTCTTCTCCCCAGAGATGTTGTTAGTCTTTTAGCTGATAGTTACGCAAATATCTCCATATATGAATGTATGTATGTATGTGTGTGTGTGTATGTATGTGACCGTCTGTCTGTCTGTCTGTCTGTCTGTCTGTCTGTCTGTCTGTCTACCTACCTACCTACCTACCTACCTATCTGTATAAATTGCTAACAACTTCTTGATGCTTCAGTTTTAGCTGTTATCCATTGACTATTATAAAAGCAAAGGTTTTCTTGTTGGGGAGTAAATCTTACCATTTACCATTTGGGGACATAATCTTACCGTGCAGTCCGGGCTGTCCCAGAACTCTGTGCAGCCCATGCTGGCATGTAATCCCCTCCACACCCTCCCCCCTATCCCCTTCCCCCCTCCCTCCGGCCCTCCAAAGCCTGGCGGCCTTGACTGCAGATACATTCCACACACTTGGCTGGATTGTCCTGTCTCCTAATATAGTTGTGATCTTGACAAGATTAATTAATATTCAGTATTGACATTATGATGACTGTATAACATAGAAACATTTGAAGTAGCTAACATAATATACTGAATTATATTTGTAGGTTTTAATTTTTTTATTTTGTTTTGAGACACGGTCTTGCTTAAGGTTGGTCTGAACTTTCACTTTTTTTTTTTAAGACAGGGCCTCACTGCAGCTCTGGCTGGTCTAGAACTCATTATGTAGCTCTGGCTGGCCTTGAACTGTACACTCCGTGTGGAGAGTCAGTATTCCTTCCACACACATGGCTCTTAGGCATCAAACTCACATCGTCAGCCAAGGAATTGAACTCATGCCAGTCTGGGCTTCAGGTACCTTTGTCCGTCAAGCCATCTTGCTGGCTTTTAATACTGGTTTGACAATTACGAATGAGCCTCCTGTTTCGGCAAGAGCTAATGAACTGCATACTTCATATCCCTTATGACCCTCGTGGTCTCGTTTCGCTCTGCGGTCAGCGGAAAGTCCATGGACCATCGTATATTTCCTCCTTGTTTTCACTGGTTTTCTGCCACCTTCTATGTGATCATCTGTGTCTGGAGAGACCAGCTACACCGTTGTCCTAAGAGCTCAGATAAGCCGAGCCACAGCCTCACAGCCATGCTCCACTGCTCTGGTTCACTGACTCACTTGCCCCGTGGTTATTTCACAGTCTCTTCTGTCTTCACATCTACAGCATCCACCTCCTCCTTCCTTACCAGAGTGACTTCGCATCTGACCAAGTAAGTGGAAGTCATAAGGGCCTCCCACAGGTTCCCACCTCTGAGCATCGTGCACAGAGCCCCTCTTAGTACCAGTCATCTCTGCTCTCCTGCTTCGAGTCGACCCATTCCTTGGTCTGTTAGATGCCTTGAGCCTTTGCCTACTGGAGAACAGTACTCCAGACAATACTTTTCCTTCCTGTGTCGTATCAGAAACCCTCAGGGTCACTCCATCAGTGTGACACTTGCTGTCATCTCTCTTAAGACAAGGTGACTGGAGACAAGGCTCAGTGGTTAGTAGCATTTGCTGCTCCTGGTTTAGCTGAGGGCACTTAGTTGTGGCTCCTAGCTGTCTGTAACTCCTCAGCCACTGCACACGCGTGGGGCGCCTACATCTGTGGAGGCATACACTGAAATTAAAAACTGAAGTTTAACTGGCCAAGTGTGGCTACTTAGCGCCTCACTCTCACCTAAAATCAGACACTTGGGGATCACCAGGGGAAAGCCCTTAATCTAAAAGACAGAGAACCAGTAATCGAGAACAAGACACCTTGAAGGATACAAACAAACCTGCAGGGAAAGGAAAACTTAAAAATAGAAAATAAACATTTTTTTTTAAAATCTTCAAAATCTTCAAAGAGCTAAGAAGGTCAAGCAAGACACTGCAGATATGAAATACGATAAAAAATGCCAGTAACATCCAGAAAGTAGAAAAGGGATTCTGAAATTAAAAAAAAGATTATATATACATACATACATACATACATACATACATACATATATATATATATATATATATATATTCATCCAGTGTCACCTGCTTCTGGCACCTGTACTAGTTTTCTAACAGGCTTTTCCAATGCCCTGAATACCTAACCAACTCCTGATTTTGTCTGGCTTATCTTAACCTGGCCCTGCTGTAGCCTTCCACCTTATGATACATGGCCTGACTTCCCTTTCCTATCCTGTGCCATAGCTAAGTGTCAGCAAACCCTCTCCTGTTTTCAGAGCATGTCCAACTATTGTCCACTCCCACTGCATCAGCCAGCGTTCCCTGACCATCTCTCACCTGGATTACTGTCTGAGCTTCCAGACCCGTCTCCTTGCTGCTATTTATTAGTTATTTATAATGATTAACTTAGGGGCTGCAGGTTAAACCTACGCCGTACGCACACTACCTTCAGCATTGTACTCCCAGCCCTGCATTATATTATTCACTATTTATGTGTATGAAGCAGGAAGATGGTTCAGTTGAGAAAATGCTTGAGGGCCTGAGTTTGATTCCCAGAACTTACATAGGGGGTGGGGGCCAGGCTAGGCGTCTTGTTGAGCATTTGTAAGTTCACGCAGATGGAGACAGGTCGACCAGTAGGCCTCACTGTCCAGTCCATCTAGCCTGCTTGTGGGTTCCAGGACATGTACACCCACATATACATACAAAACAGAACAAACCCCCATATTAAAAAAGTGTGCAGAGCCGGGCGTGGTGGCGCACGCCTGTAATCCCAGCACTTGGGAGGCAGAGGCAGGCAGATTTCTGAGTTCGAGGCCAGCCTGGTCTACAGAGTGA
>BDUI01000018.1:617003-639776 GCA_002335545.1 Apodemus speciosus
CACACACACACCCTGCATCATGCTTGTGAGGTGTTAAGGATCTTATGTGTCCGATCATCACTGGCCAGGACCAGGTGACTTTTTTTCATGTGTTTTTAAAATGCTAATCATTTCAGAACGTTAGAAAGTTAGGTCAACTTGAGCTTGAACTATGTATGTAGTACTAATTACACCCTCAGTGTCCCCCTACTGGATCAGCGCTTTAGGGTAAGTTTAGTCCCTGGTATAATTGTATTAGGTATGCTTTTGACCGTTTTTGTTTGTGTTATTACTTATTTACTTTGCTGGGGATGCCATGGGATACGGTTTGGAGGTCAGAGGATGACTACAGAAGCTGCTTGCTAGCCTTCCGTCACATGGAGTCAAACTCAGATTGCTGTGTTTGGTTGGGAGCCTGCGAGACATCTCTCCAGCTCCATGTTTGATGGTTTAATTGAACAAACATTTATGAGGCACTAGCCATCAGCCAGGTGCTGACATGTAGCCACAAGGGCTTCTTAGTACTACATTTTAGAAATAAAAAAATACTTGGTTGATTTTTTTAACCTTGTATGAAAATCTTTACAAATCTAAATTTTTTTTACTGATAATGAGAGCTATTAGGAGTTTTGGGGGAAACGACATTTCCCTCCACACAAAATAAGCATTATTAATTTTATTTTATTCTATTTTTTACCTAGAAAGGTTTCCTTTCTAGGTTGTGTTTTCAACTTTTTTTAAAATATATATATTATACTGACACTAGTAAATAATAGTGTTTAATACCTATTTCTTCCAGTAGTCTTGTCAGGTCAGACTTCAGTTTTGATGTAGTCTTAAAGTAATATTTACTTTGCATATAAAAAGATAACAGAATGAATACTGCTGGGCTGGAGAGATGGCTCAGCGGTTAAGAGCACTGACTGCTTCCTAAGGTCCTGAGTTCAAATTCCAGCAACCACATGGTGGCTCAAAACCATCTGATATAAGAGATCTGACTCCCTCTTCTGGAGTGTCTGAAGACAGCTACCGTGTACTTACATATAATAAGTAAATAAATCTTTTTAAAAAATGAATACTGCTTGTATTCACGGCTCTAAATTTTACAGGATCAGCTTTACCTTTAAAAGTATCGATTACTGCTTTATAAATCAGTATATAAATTACTAAGTCTAAAAAATTATCTTGAGGCTAAGGGAGTATCAAAACACAATAATTAGACTTGGTATGAATTTACGTAAAGCACATTCAACATGGGTATGCATAACATATACCTAATGCTAAACACACAGATAATAGTGGGTGGTCAGTGGTCAGAGAGCTCTGCGTGTTGTTTCTAATTCCTCTGCCTAATCACCCACGGTGCATAAGCTCACTCATAGAAGCCTAAACTTCTTCCTCAGCAGAACAGGGAGATTAAGTCCAATTCAAAGGCTATATGGATTAAATGAGATGATGCATAGAGAAGTACACAAACCTCACTAAATGCTGGCTATGATTGAAATTAGCATTGGCATTCTCATATGTAGCAGCCTTGATTTTATTCCCACTCCTTAGACATTGCTCCTTGCCAGTGTTGAAGAGTTCAAGTGAAGGACTAATTTGTTATTTCTTTTTTGGGGGGTGCAGTTTCAAGCCAGGGTTTCTCTGTGTAACCCTGGCTATCCTGGAACTGACTCTGTATACCAGATTAGCCACAAACTCATAGAGATCTGCCTGCCTCTGCCTCTTGAGTGCTGGAATTAAAGGCATGCACCACCATTGCCTGGCTCTAAGTTATTCTTAAGCACGTTAATTTCTAATTTTCTCCCAATTCCTCTAAAGTTTCTCTCATTAAGTCCTAATGTGTTCTTTTGGTATAATTGCGCTAAGTGCCATCTTGTCTAGACACCAAGTTTGCAAGGTCTCACTTAGGGCGAGAACTGGCCCGCGCAGCAGGGTCTACCGTGGTTTCAGGGACCGCTCACTCACCGGATCAAGGGAAGCAGGTCTAAGAAGGCTCTTCTTGCCATGTCTACTTGGGCCCCAGACAGGAAGCCGTCATGCAGGAAGTCCCCTGAGTTAGTCAGAATACCGTGTAAGGCATAGAGGTGACAGAGGCGTTGGAGCACACGCTGAATCTCTGGCTCGTTATCTAATTTTTCCACAGCTTCCTTGAAATTCTTCACAGTGATGAAGTAGCAGTGAGCCTATGAAGACACAAAGATGCACCGGCCACTGATGCTCATTCCTAGCTCCACAGATCATTCTGGAAGCTTGGCGAGATGGCTGGAGTACGTGTATCTCCTGGAGGACTGGTGGTTGCCTTTTGTCTTGCTCATTCCAGGTGTGACTGGTGGTGTAAATATGTGTAATTGCATGTGAGTGTGTGTGTGTGTGTGTGTGTGTGTGTGTGTGTGAGAGAGAGAGAGAGAGAGAGAGAGAGAGAGAGAGAGAGAGAGAGAGAGAGCGAGCTTTGGGGGGCTGGGTGAAGTGTGAAACTTGGCCTTTGGATCCTCATTTTGCTTGAGATGGCTTCAGGAGCATTAGAAAGTAGAAAGAATACATGAGCGTTGGAGGCTAGCCTGGGGTACTTGAAGGGCAGCAGCCTCACTTTTCCCAAGAAAACAGCTACTTACTGTTTTCCATGTTAAGGCAGTGTGTGCATGCACATGTGCACTATGGGTGTGGCTTGAGGTGTGTGCTAAAGGTATCCTAGCTAAAGCACACGCCCCTGGATGCACACAGCGCCATTAGCTAGGCTGTGGGAGAGGCCCCGGCTCTGCTGGCTCTTAACCACTTAGTATAGCGTGCGCCAGTGACCAAGTGACCACTGCCACAAAACCTTGGCTCTTCAGGCTCCTTTCCCAGGGTTCCCTCTCCACTCCACCCAGCATCTAGAGGATGAATGCCTGCCCCCGTGGGAGGCCTTCAGGACCCCTGTCATTGTTAAACTGTTTGAATGTGGGGCTGTTTCGGAGTCCATCCTTTGTGCATGCCGTCTGTGAGTTCTCCCAACGGGTGAGAGGAGACACTAACAGCAGGCCTCTCCCGGGAAACGCCGAGGACACACTCGGGCCTTTGTGGCACAGGAAAGGATGGTGCCTGGGCTCCTCTGTTGTGCTCTCCACGTTAGAAAGGATTCTGTTCGCTTTCCTTATGCTAGCTGAGGGCGCCCTGGCTAGGAGAGGCAGTATGTTTAAGGTCAGAGCAGAGGTTCAGAAGACAGGCAAATGAACACTGAGCAGGTGTGGCTCTTTTTCTGGGATCTGAGGAGAGTGCACAGTGCTGGCTAAGCCTCTGGTTGGTGGCAGTCCATGCACAGTGGGGCAGTAGAGTGGCACAGACACTAAGGATAGCAGAGTTCATGACAGCCCTGGTGTGTGTGTTTGAATGTTGAGTCACCAGGTGGCGTTCCTGACGGCCTGGCCTGAGTGTCTCTGTTGGTGCTTTTCAGGACTACTGTTCTGAGAGTTTCCCAGGCCTGGGTCTAGGGAATGAATGCTCCAGTCTTCAGTTGGTGACTGACATCCTAGCTGTCCCAGCTTAGGAGGCCTTCTTACTTCTATCCCACCGTGTGACGAGACTTTGAGTCCTGTGTCCCACACCACAGTATTTCTGAGTCTTCCCGCTCCCCCCACAGCCTGCACCAAGCTCACGTCGGAGCCACCCCCAGGACGGACCCACCCTCAGGACGGACCTGACTGCCTCTGATTAGCTTCCAGACCTTTCCTCGCACCCTCCCCCACCTCCAGCTCCCCGCCCCCCTGCACCATGCATGGCTCTTCTAGAAAGAAGCTCTGATCACTCCTCCCAAACTGGGCAGTCTCTCCTGTCTAGGAAAAGGGCTAGCCATCTTACCTTGCTTCAGAAGGCCTCCGGCCTCCCAACCTCCTCCTCCCTCCCTGCTCTGCCCAGGCATCCCTTCGGGAAGATCCTTGCTGCCTCCCAGCCCATGGAGGTGCTTGGCCTTTTCTTCCTGCTCTGATACCTTTGGTCTCTTTGCTGGGAAACCCCTCCCAAGCTGCTACCCCGCTCAGATAGCAGACTGCTGCATGAAGTCTTAGCCCGTTCACCCACCCCGTTCTTCAGGAAAGTCCTCTGGGCTCTGCAGGGAGTGTGGCCAGCAGCCCTTTCTTCCCCTATCCTGGGACCTCCTTCGTGATAGCTGTCTGTAGGCAGTGTCTTCGCTGTTTTGTATCAGCCTCGGGTGTGAGAGGAGGGCAGTCCCAGTGAGTGAGGCGGGGGCGAGGAAGAATGTGAACTAGAGTTTTCTTAGCACAGAGTCCTGCTGGGGAGAGGGAACACACCCCACAGGGTCAGCTGACAGGCAGCTCACCTTAGCAGCTGCAAGGTGTATGACAGCAGTCTGGTTCCAGGCATCATGCTGGTCAACCCCAGATCTCACGAGGGTCTGTGTATGGTGGGCTGCATCTCTTATGAGCCTAGAGACCAAAGAAAAGAGAGAACTGAGGGGCTGCTGGGGTCTCTCCAGAGTAGAAATGCTCCCACTCACCTGTCTGAGAGCTAACTGCTTCAGAAGTGTCTCTTGAAGGGCAGGCGTTCCCAATTTACAGTGGGAAAAACTGAGTCCCAGAGAGGTTCATTAACATGTTCGGGATCACACAGCTAATAAGGAACAGGGCTAAGGCTTTCCTTTTTCTCTTTTGAGACAGTGTATAGCCTAGAGTGACCTAGAACTTTGCTTTAGCCTCCTGAGGATTTTTTTTTTTTCTTTAGGATTTCAGGTAACTTCAGGCCAGTCTGTTGGTTAGCTCCTATTGCCAGACAAGGAGAATGTGTTTTTTTCTTCAAAGGGCAATTATGTTAGAAGTCCTACTTAGGTACTGAACTACAAAACTAGAAAACCACCCTCCGCCCCGTGAACCGCTAACCTCGTCATTTGCCATTCTATTAACCTGCACTCTGTTTTCCATTCCCTTCGTGCCTGCCTGACCCTTTGGAATCTGGTTGTAAAACAAATAAACTGTTTGTTAAGCGACGTTTACTCTGCTCTGTCATGGGACTGACGAGCAGATGGTACACCGAGTTCTAGGCAAGGAGGCACAGAATGATGACTTTAGTCCCCAGCAGCCGTCTTTCCCTTCCCAGCTTCCTGAGCTCTGTGTGTCCCGCGTGTTTATGGGGCTAGTTCCTGGCAGATCCCCACTTCTCAGCGCAGGGCCTGGCACATCGTCGTAAGCATTAAAAGGTACTGTGTAAGGAATAAGCAGATACCTCAAGTCGCCCGGGTCCTAAAGTAGCTGGCGCCCTCCCCGGGACACAGGTTGCTAGCTTGCTTGGTGGATGTTGGAAATGTTTTTCCCAGCTGTGGCATTCTGGTCTGGGGCAGACTTCAGAAGTTCTCCCTAGGCAGTTGAATCTCTTCAGTGATGGCGATTGTGATAGTGTGTTTCCTTTCCTGGCGTCTGGACACTCAGCCACGTCTGACATGTAGTCGGTATTGGTGACACTTGTTAGTGGCAGAATGTACAAATGTACAAGTTCTTGGTTTTTTTTTTTTAAACAGAATTCATGTTCTGGGTTGGAGAGATGGCTCAGCAATTAAGAGCACTGGCTGCTCTTCCTGAGGACCCAAGTTCAGGTCCTAGGATCTGCAGGGCGGCTCATGATGGTCTGTAACTCTAGTTCCGGGAGACCCAGTGCCAAGTATGACATCCATGGCGCTGTGTGTTCATGGTGCATAGATATGCGTGCAGACAAATACTCATACACATACAATGAAAACATAAAAACTCATGTTTTAAGCCAGGCATGGTAATACACGCCTTTGATCCCAGCTCTAAGGAAGCAGAGACAAGCAGATCTCTGTGACTTTGAGGACAGCAGAGTCTACACAGCGAGCTCCACAGCAACAAAGACTATATATTCTTATAAAGATTTATGTATTTTCAGGGATTTGCGCTTCTGTGAGTTTATGAGTAACGTGTGACTGCAGGCACCCATGGAAGCCAGCAGAGGGAGCCAGGTCCCCTGGAACTGGTGTTACATTGTAGCCAGTTGTAAACTGCCCCGGAGTCCTCTGTAAAAACAATACCTGCTCTTAATGGTTTAGCCATCCCTCTAGCTCTGGGTCCTTGGCTTTGATCATGTTCCTTGGACTCTACTAGACCCTGAATATAACCTGGTTCTTCTATTCTGAGGTATAATCACACCTTTGAAAATTACTTCTAATGCTTGTTTATTTATTTAATGTGTGTGTGTGTGTGTGTGTGTGTGTGTGTGTGTGTGTGTGTTGCGGGGTGCATGTACTTGCATAGAGTCAAAGGGGGTGTCAGAAATGCCCCTCTCTCACTCTCTGCTGTATTCCCTCGAGACAGGGTTTCTCAGTGTCCATGGAATAAGGCTGGTAACCAGCAACCCCTTACAAGTACTTCTACTATGCCTGGCGGTTTTACATGGGGAGATAAACTCGCCTCTGAAAATTACTTTTAGATTGTGGGATAGATAGTTCAGACTTAAAGCATCACTCACTTTACTTTTTTGATTTGCAGATCGTTTCATTTACAGTGCTTTGTGTATGAGTGCATTTGTTATATTGGAAATCACCATCGGAACCTAAAGGTTTAAGAAATTCCTGTCACTA
This sequence comes from Apodemus speciosus, assembly GCA_002335545.1. Lineage (NCBI taxonomy): Eukaryota > Metazoa > Chordata > Mammalia > Rodentia > Muridae > Apodemus > Apodemus speciosus. The sequence continues at coordinate 623,569 of BDUI01000018.1, forward strand.
GCCAGAGGAGACCAGGATAAAGAAATGGTGGTGGTACATGGCTGAGGGTGAGGTGTCCCTTCTTCTGTTCCTACAGAGACAGGAGTTAAGAGGTCTGGAGAGGCTGGGCAGGGCAGTGACTTGTGGAGTACTGCACACTGGTGTCCCCCTCACCATTCCCCCCCCCCCGGCTGGTCTGAGAGGTCCCAGGATGGGAAAGAGCCTACCCCTGCTGGGATGCTGACTTCTTGGCACTGGCTTACCTGGCAGACGCATACGCCCAGGCTGTGGTATAGACATCTGGGCAGAGGAAATCAGCTGCTGTCTGGGCCGGGCACCTGGCTGGCTTTGGTGTGGTAAGATACATGACAGACTGAGGGAGAGGCTTCCGTGGTGTGGAGCCCGGGGACACTTGAGCCTGCAGGTAGTTCTTCATCAGAAACCTGGGGTGGGTGGGGGGAGAAGAGACAGATGAGACAGCATGAGACTCTGTGGGGCCCCCACTCCAGCTGCCCTCACTCCCAGGGCCATGCATTTTTATGCTGTGCTCCAGTGGGGAGAGCCGGGAGGCCTCAGCCCAGCCTCTTCCTGACAGTCACTCTTCATCCCAACCCTGGGGCCACCATCTTCTGTAGGACCATCGCTGAGATGTACCCAAAGCGCTAGTGTCTTTGACAGATGACAGGGGTTGCAGAGCTGGTGCGGGGGCCCCCTTGGATCCTGGATACACACCCTTGTGAGGCTTGTGCAAAAAGAAGCTTCAGCATCAGGACCCCCTGCCTCGGGATGTCGGGCGTAAGTACAGTGTGACCTTTTCAAACAGTCACCATACAAAGGGACACTGACGCGAGGAGGATGGGTAGCAGCTCCAGGCTGATTCTGGGAGAGACAGCTGTGCTCAGACAACACCGTGCTCCCACTGGCTCCTCTGAGACCACTGTGACGCTCTAGAATTGTCTGTGTCTCCCTCTGCCTCAGTTTCCCCGGGACCATGGGAATGATGCTACTTGCCTAACAGTGTGAGCATGTGGAGCTGAATGAGACACTTGTGAATTGCTTGTCAAGTGTAGGCTACAGGGTGCTTAATGCATTATTTGTATCCCGTGGCGAAGAAAAACCCAGTAAGTGCTATATAGTGTGTGTGCCAGTGAACTCCTTTCTCCTTGCATATTGAAGTATTTGCTCTGTTCAATTGCCAGAGGATAAATGAGTGTGAGAGAACTGACCATCAGAAACAGCTCGCAAGGGGACTGGAGAGACGGCTCAGCAGTTAAGAGCACTGATTGCTCTTCTGAAGGTCCTGAGTTCAAATCCCAGCAACCACATGGTGGCTCACAACCATCTGTAATGAGATCTGACCCCCTTTTCTGGTGTGTCTGAAGACAGCAACAGTGTGCTTAGAGATAGCAATAAATAAATCTTTAAACAAAAGAAAGAAAAAAGAAAGAAACAGCTCACAAGGCATATTTGGAGGAGGCCAGTGAGGTTCCCTCCTGCCTCTCAGGGTGGAGCCTGTTTCGTGTTGACTCTTGGCTGAGCCTGGGATTCCTCACTGAGCAAGGCAGGAAGGTGCCTGCCCCCAGGAAAGTCCTGGTTTATCTAGGAATATGGCTAAAAAGCTAAGCGAAAAGTTGTAGACAATTATGGATTGTGATAACTTCCAAAGGAAACATGGTTTTAGGTGACGGGGTCAGGGGTGCCGAGGGCAGCAGGGGCAGGAGGGCCTGAGTGGGTTGGCTATGAAAGCAGGAAGCACCCGGGTCATAAGGACTTGAAGAGTACAGTGTGTACCGTGGCCTTTTCTCCCGCACAGGGAAGCTAGTGAACCATTTTAAGTGAGACAGATTACATTTTCTTTTGGCTTTGCCAAGGGCGTCCTGGTTGCTATGGGGAAGGGGAGACAAAAGAGAAGCAAGAGCCCAGGACAGGGCCTGATGCTCTTGTTTGTGTAAGGCAGATAGGTGGCCCAGCTGGGAACAGCAGGTAATCTGGGGGAAGTGGGCAGATTAGGGACACACTGGAATTCGGACAACCCACAAAAGGCATTTTTCCAATGTGCACTTCCTCCACGGCCTCCCTGAATGGAACCTTACGGGCCCCCCAAGGGTACGGGCAGAGGTCTGGAAACGTCTGGATTTTACCTGGCCAATTGCAGGTAGAGCACCGTATTCTCACCCTCATACGTGCAAGAGGCTGCGGCTTGAGTGACCAGCGTCGGCAGGCCGCTCAGCTTTGAGTAGCCGTGACCCCCGCAGGCCCTGCGGCAGATCTCGGTTCCCTGGGCACAGATGTCTGCAAACATGGCCTTCATGCCGGTGCTCAGTGCATGGAGCTGCAAGAACAAAGCAGCAGAAGGGTCCTCGTACCATCCAGGCTTGCTGCTCAGTACCTGCAGCATGCCGGCCACGGCCGTGAGGTCGCTGTTTTGCGAGGTGGCAGACAAAGCTGCTACTCAGAGGTTAAGGCTCACGCAAAGGCACAGAGTTATAAAGTGTGGCCATGGCGCTGTAAGGATGAAGGAGAAATCTGTCCTAGCCAGTGTCTCAGGATCTTGAGAAGAGGAGCTTCTGGGAGTGGTCCACCAACTTACAAGGGTCACGGGAACTTGCCAGTAGGCAGAAGTTTGGAAAAGTTGCCAGTGAAGGTATTTTTTGGACCCATTTCCTGGACGGTGCCATAGTCCAACTATCCACCCAAACTTATGTGTTGAAATCTGAACCCCAAAGAAATGGAGTAAGGAGTGAACCTTTGGCATGGATTAGGTAACTCCTTCATTAGGAATGTTAGCGGCTGCAATGGCTGTAATAACTTCTCCAAAACATGTGCTGAAATACAATTGCACAATTGATGCCTTTGAAAACTTTCCTGCCACTGATCCCCTGTGTGTGTGTGTGTGTGTGTGTGTGTGTGTGTGTGTGCGCGCGCACACGCATGCACATGCACGTGCATGTTCATGACTACAGTGCATGCGCAGAGGTCAGAGGACAACCAGCAGGAGTAAGTTTTCTCTTTCTACTATGTGGATTCCAGGGATTGAAATCAGATTGTCAGGCTAGCAGCAAGCACCGTTTCCCACTGAGCCATGTTGCCGGCCCTGTCATTGTCATCTTCACTGTTTTAAGAGGTGATTGGGCCTCGAGGGTTTCTGGGTCATGGATAGGTTATGCTGTCATGGGACTGAGTTCTATATTGTGGGAGTTGCTTTGTTATAAACCCAAGTCCCCTTTCTCAGTGCCCTCCATTTTCTCTTGTCATGTGATGTCCTCTGCCACCTTATCAAACAAACAGCAGCAGTACGAGAGAGGCTGGACACCTCCAGAGGAGTGAGAATTGATTTCTGTTGTGTGCAAGGCACCGAGTTTATAAAAGTTTCTAGAGCATCTGAACAGCCTGGCAGAAGGGTCCTTCAGCAGCCTGGCTTTGGCATCTTTCAGACTTTCGCCCCCATGGGAGGAAGGCCTCCTTTTCCCTTTCTATTTTAGTTTCCTTACTTGCAAATCAAGAATGGAAACGGTGGATACCACGGACAGACTTAATGAAGCAATGCTTTAAAAGCACAGCGCCTACACAGACTGAAGGCGTTTGTGAGTCCCAGCCTCACCAAAGACTGAGAGTATTGAATCCACGCACAGCTTGGACCGCAGTGCTCACTCTAGGCCCGATATGTTTTTGGACTTTTCAAAGGCAAAGCAGAGCCTGCGAGGTGTGCATGCTACGGTGAAGGACTCTGGGTGAAGGACTTGATGGTTCTTTTATATTTGTGGCCAGTAAAATAAATCAGATTACTTCAGGTCAAAGTATGCCATCAAAAGGGTTCAAATGACTTTGGAGTTGTTTTGGTTTCTATCATATATACCAGGGATATGTATCTGTGTCCTCCACCCTCGAGTTACCTCTAACATTGTTGGCGCTCTCTAGGGGTCAGGGGTCAGTGGACCTCCGTATTGTGATACATTCACCCTGATGCCTTGGTCATTGGGAGACTGAGAGCCTACGGGAGCCCAGCTGCGGTCATTTCCCTATTGGAACAGAATTTGCCACCCTCTAGAAGCAGTTCCCAGCAAACAGTGTACCTCAGGCAAGAGGCTGAAGTCTCTCTTCAGAATAGCACTGTAGGAGCCGTGGAAGAATTCTAAGAGGCCGGTGGCCGTGAAATGAAAGGCGTAGCTCACAGCAAGCTGCGGAAGGAGCTTCTGCTGCTGCGTCTGGAAGTCCAGGATTTTTGCCTCTGGGTCACTGAACCGAGAAAAGAGGCAAGGGTTAGGAAGCTCACTCCAAACCATCTACCCCTTGACACTGTCAAGCCATAAGAATGGACCCTTGCAAGGCTGACATGAGGCTACTGTGTTCTAAACCTCACCTAACACCAACATCCATATGTACTTTTCTGTATAAATGTCCACAGCTTATACATCCATTACCTTAGCTGAAAGTCTGGAAGGTTCTGAACTCCCAACCATCTGAACCCAAAGACCAGGTGAAGGCGTGTGGTCCTGTCCCACTGATGACTAGAGTTCATGACCCTCCGCGTGCCTGCTGTGTTATAGGAAATGCGTTGAGTTTAACAGCACTTAGGCTATGAACTTGGGTCCAAAGAAACATAAAAAAAGAATTGTCTTCCATGTCCGTCTCTGTGACACGACTGGAGTCAGGGTGAGACACTCCTACTCCTGCTGGCCAGACAGAGGCCCGAAGGCCCGAAGGCTGGGAACGGCACAGTCGCCACTGTCTTTTGGGTCCCCGGTCCTCCAAGGACGATGCCTTCAGCCTGGAATTCAAAAGCCCAAGGGCCTCACACTGAGACTGTTGTGGGTTTCCAGAGGAAGCGCCTCTGAAATTCAAGCTCTGTAGCTTTATCATATTTCACCCTTACCACCCTTGAAACTTGGCCTGTGTTGCCTCTATTTTACAGACTTAGAAGCTGAGGGAGAAAGAAGGGCATATGCCCATGGCTGCCTGGCATCTAATCCTCAGTATGTCCGTGGCAGGCTGGTGCTCATGCCTGGGGTTCATGGCATCAAATAATACCAGGTCGTAGGGCCGCCCAGTTCCGGTGACCTCACTATGTATAGGTAGGACATAGACCTGGGAGAGAAAGCCTAATCAAGCCGAGGCCAGTCAGAAGGGCTGGGATAGCACTCTCCTGAGCACCATGAACTGTTAGGCTGTGATATGCTGTACGCCCCCCAGCTCCTGTTCTTACTGTGGTTTGCTGCATCTTGGGAGGGTGTGTCCCAAAAGACTGCTGTTTCCATGAACTTTGCATTTAACTAGTGTGCTCTTTCTGGAAACACACATACACTCTCGGGTGTCACAGAGCAGCCCTTGCCACTCTGTGTCGTGGAGTGGAGGGAACAGGAGCCAGATGCAGTGACAGTGAGAAGAAAGGGTCTAGACTGAGCTTCTCATGAGCGAGCAGCATGAGTTCAGCCTCACGCAGTCTAAGGCAGGTGGCTTTTACCACACACAACCTGACAACAACCAACCAGCCTTGACAATCGGCAGACACAAACACTCTAGCTAGTCACAGCCATGTAGAATAAACTGGAAACAAACAGTCTGAGTCACGGCAGATGGTGGAAGGTGTGGTCACACTCAGAGGCTGATAGGGCCACACACTGATAAGGGACAGGTTAGGTCAGACTGTCAGTGGAGTGTAGGGGGCCTGAGACCCCATCTGGACTATGAGTGTGTGTTTATCGGTGTGTGATCTGGAGATGCAGCAAACCACAGTAAGAACAGGAAGGGGAGGGGCATTCAGCATGTCGCCCAACGCTATGGCTCTGGCAGAGCTGGTGTAGTGTGGGACTGAGTGTTAACCATGTCTGCCAGGGTCAGCCTTTGGGTGCTGCTTGCCTAGGACGAAGACGAGACTGGTGGCGGATTACTGAGTAGCGCAGAGCAATGACACAAGCCTTCTGGAGGGAGGGTAGGATTCCTGTACACAGCAGCTGCACCCGCGTCACCAGCATGCCAAGATAATTGCTCTGTGGTGTCCCGAGTCTCTGGTAGGTGCCATCTGGCAAGACCTGTGTGCAACAAAGACAGGTGCTGGGTTGGAGCCAAGTTACCCTAGGCTGTACCTCCATGAGCCCCCATCTCTGCAGGCACCCCACTTTCCCTCATCTGAAGCAGACCCCTGGTGCAGCATGGTCGCTGACACGTAAAAATGCTTTCACGAGAATCCCCACCTTTTACACCTAAAGAGGTAAAGCTGGCTGATTAGGACTTCTGCCGCATCTGGGGCACATCTGTTCTCTAATTGATTTCAGGAAAGCAACAGGTGTGCCCTCAGCTACTCCCCTTTCTGGGGACCTCTTTGTCACTGTTCCTTAGGACTGATCTGGAACCATGTGCTGAGTGTTTACACTGGGGAGTCTTAGGCTTAAAGTGGCAAGATTTTGCCAACACCATTGTGCTCCTAAGCTCAGTTTTGCTTTGATCTGTGGCACCCCTGGAAACTCTTTTGGGGAGAAGTGGGCTTGGGGTCCAAGCTCAGCTTTGCTGAGGCAGACCCAGAGCCTGTGGCAGCCGTGGAAAGGGCAAGTCCCCTCCCTAGGCATTCTGGGTCTGTAGCCTTCCCAGGCATCTAACCTCTGCAAAGCGACTGAGCATGTTCTCTCTGGGAACTCTCACGTGGTTCAGTCGCAGGAAGCCATTGTCTATGTGATTCAAGCCCATCTTGGGGCCTATGTCCCCAACTGTGATTCCTAGAAGAGGGTAGAGATGAGAATGCCTGTCAGTTAAGTGCATGCATTATGGCGGGTGCCCATGCACACACACATGTGAACACACACACATGTGAACACACACACATGTGAACACACACACACACACACACACACACACACACACACACACACACACACACACACACAGAGTGACTCAGGCATCGGTATGCTGAATCTTGTACCAGTCTAACAGCCAGACCGTATTGGCCCTGTCAAGAGATTCCTTCTAGACAAGGGAGACACACCCGAGCTTCTGTGCATCTCTTGGAGACTCAGGACTAGGTAGGTTGGTGGACCATCTTCTCGGTGGGTGTGGGGTCCTCGAGGAAGCTGCAGAGATTACCTGGCAGTGGGGTGTGGTCCTCTAGGCTCCGGATGGGCACAATGAAGGCGTGCATGCCGTGCCTGGCTCCTGAGCAGACCAGCTGGGCTAGGACCACAGCATGGGTGACCGACCGTCCCACTGAGGCAGAAAGAAGAGAGGGAGATCTGTCACAGGAAGCCCTGTGGCCTGTCACAGGAAGCCCTGTGTACCATGTCTTGCTCCTGCTTGCTGGGTTTAGGTTGTTGATAGACCTTTGGGTCCTTGGAAAGTTAGTGATGACAGAAAAATTTGGCACAAAGATCCTGGCTTGAACAAAAGTAACTGACCTGGTAAGGAGCTTGAAGCGAGTAAACACTGAAAGACTCTTTGTGCCCCACCACAGCAGCTAACTCTGCTGTCAGCCCCGTAACGAGCACAACCATTTCTTGTCAAAAGCCAGCTAGAGCTGAGCTCTTGGCTGAAGTAAGAGGAGTCGTATTTTCCACATAAGGACACTGAGGCTCAGAGTACAGGTGGCACACTGAGCACTGGTCTGCAGGGGCAGAGCTGGATTTAACCACATCAGCCTCATCTTGAAGATGGGTTTCTTCTCCCTGGAAATTTGGTATTGACTTGCTCACTCAGCTTAGTCCCCCTTACCCTCTCCCTCGTCCTGTCTGTCTCCTCTCCGTCTCCTCTTTCCTGCCTCGCTTTCCCCGTTCTGTCCCCTGCTCTGCTTTCATTGAATGCACATATTTTGTTAGTTTCCACACCAGGCGTTTTGTCACTGGGTCTCGAAATGCTACGGTGGAGTACTTAGAAATGATTTCTCAAAGGGGCCCTGGCCAGGATCCTCCTGTCTTGGAGCTCAGAGATGGTTGGTGTGGCTGCCACCTTGCTGGTTGGATGGTCCTGTGATTGGAGCTTGTGTGGGTTTGGAGTGGCAGGGAGGATTTTTAGTAACTAGTCACAGAACATCTGCTCTGCTCCAGTACGTGGCAAGCCTATTGTGTTAACTCGGGAGGCCAGAATATATGACGTTGGGAGCCCTTGGGGCAAGACTAGGTGGTGTGTGTATGGTGTATTGTGTACATATATGCACAAGTGTGTCTGGGTGGACAGTGTATGTACTCTGTACATGTATAAGTGCCTGTGACAGGGCAGCGTGCATATTTTTGTGTGCATCTTTCTGCATGGAGGCCATGTGTGTGTACAAGTCTAGGTGTGTCTGTATGGGATAGTGTGAGCTGTGTACATACATATATGCGTTTGGGGGGTTGTATGTGTTATATGTATATGCACAGATGTGTCTGTATGACAACAATGTGTGTGTTGTGTACATGCATGACTGTGGGGGGTTGTATGTGTATTTACACGGTGTCTATGTATGGGCAGTGTGCATAGATACATGTTGCCTGTAGGGGCAATGTTTGTGTCATGGGGCAGTGTGTGTGTGTTGTGTAATGCACGTGTGTCTATGGGAACAGCTCCTGTTGTTGCCGGTGACTGTGGAGGGCAGCGTGTGTTTCTGTGTGTTGAATGCTTGCACATCTGTATGTTGGGGTAGTGTGTGTGTTGTGTGCATGTACACATGGGCTATGTGTGGTCAGTGATGTGGCATGTTCTTAACCTCTCTGCCTACAGGTTGGGGTGCATTTCCTAATCTACTCAAGACTCCCTCGGGACCTTCTAGTCACTAACTATGGACATTCTTGACATTTTATCTCTTTCAGTTGATCTCAAGGTGACGAGCCGAGAACAGGACATCAACCTGATGTCTGTCAGGCATCAACGTCAGTGCTACTCAGCGGTGGCTTCGCTTTCCTCGTGGAGAGACGGGGAGGTAGGGAGGATGGTACTCACGGTCCCCAGGCCACCACTTGAGGGAAGTCATTGTAGGGCTGTGTATCACAAACTCCTCAGTGGCCGGGTCATAGGTGGCTTCGGTCTCCAGGCCTTGCAGGTATGTCCCTCGGGATCAAGGAAGAGAGTTAGACTGCTGGGCCAAGGCGGGGTACTCACTTGTGAGTAGCTTCTCGGTGGGCCTGGGGCTCGACATGCCGTAAGGTCAGCTAATGACTGTACTCACAGGCCTCCCTCCCTTCTATCTGTGGGCTCTGTGAGGGTGTTCTGATGACTTGCCCCCCTGGTAGCTCAAACAATGTATGTGACATTAGGAAGAGGCACTTCTTCCTCAAGACCCTTGACTGCCATCTGCTGGGAGGTTTCAGATTAGCATGTACGTCTACGAACCTGAGTAGACCTTCCTGGCTCGTGCGGCACCACTGTGTGCAGCACTGCCTGTGTCCGGCTTACCATGTCCCAGCTCTGTCTGGGCATATGTTGTGATGATTTGGAAGCTTTTGCAGAGTTGACCCCACTTAGCGACCTGTTCATCTGAGCCCAGGCTTCTGATAGCATTCATGGCAACAACATGTAAGCTTAAGTTGAGATATCCAGCAAGGATTCTGTGGGGAAGAGATGCTGTAGATGAGTGGCCTGTGGAAGACGGGTCCGTAAACTTTCAAGCTGGGTGGGGCTCAGGAGGGAGGAGGCATCTGGCGTCCCAGTGTTCCGGGAAGTCCTCGTTTGCTGAGGGAAATGTCTTTGGGGGTATGGGCTGCAGGCAAGCCTTTCTGACGGGGCTGCCCCGGATGAGCACCTGTTAGCATAAACGCGTTCAGGACTGTCTTCTGACCAGCCCAGGCTCCAGGCCAGCTTCTCAAGATGGAACCTCTTTCCAATTGCATCCTCATACAGCTCATCTCGGGTCATGAAGTAAAGCTTCTTCAAATTAAACACTGGGTCATTCTGGATGACGCTTTCTGCAGCAGAAAAGAACGGAGGGGTTTGGTGGGCTTGGGTAAGGTTCCTGGCGGCTTCAAATTTTCCCACCCACTTGCCTCATGGAGTTGGAGAGGAAGCCAGCTGTCACTGTCATTTAACAGATGAAACAATCGAGACCCTCGAGGAGAGAAATGTGCTTCGTCCACTCCTGCAAAGCTCGGCCAGGTGTGTGGTATCAAGGATCAGTTTGTTACTTGAAAAAGAACCTAGGCTTATAGATAAAACTCAGTTGGTAGAAGGGCTGCCTAGAACGCATAAAGCTCTGGGTTTATCCACATCACTGGTTCCCATGCACCATAGGGACAAGGCATGGTGGCCCGCGTCTTTAATCCCAGCACTTGAGAGATGGAGGCAAGGGACCTGGAAGTTCTAGATCATCCTTGGCTACATAGCAGTTTGAATCCAGCCTGGGCTACACCAGGCCAGCCTGGGCTACATGAGGCCAGCCTGGGCTACATGAGGCCCTGTCTCAGAACAAAGAGTAACAACAACAGAAAGGACTATTAGTTAAAGGAGCACAGAATTAGTTACAGACTGTTCTAGAAAAGCATACAGGTTCAAAGCCAGCTCTTGGCCTCCTGCCACTGCTTACCGACTTTCCTCCTCAGCACAGTGTTTGCGATGCCTCCGTCAAGGATGTTGGTGAGCCGCTCCACGCTGAAGGACGGTGAGCGCCTTTCGCTGTCTATGTCAGGGTTCACTTGCCTGCTCCACGTGTCCCTCAGTGACACTCGGTGCACGGGGCTTCCCATCCTGGATCTGCCTGTCTCAGGAAGGACTCGGTTTCCCTGAGGGTCTGCTCTGAGCACTGGGAGGTGCCAAGAACCTGTGTGTAAAAGGCGTTGATTAGGGCTGGGGTCAGCCAGGGTCTTTCTTGGCTAGCTGAATGTTTACACATTCCCACCCTGACTTCATGGCTACCAGCTGCGGTCCACAGACTGTGCAGGAGTGAGTGAAGTCAGTATTGTTCTGTCTGCAGTAGCCAAGGTCCGGACAGTTTGACAGCAAAGCCGCTTTCCCACCCTTTGTGTGTGTCACAGCATGTCATGAAGTCAGTGGGGGTCAGTGGAAGAGAACAGTTTTAGAAAGGCTGAGTGAGTGACATCTACTAGAGGTGGCTGGGAGCTGGGGGGAGTCCGACACAAAGCCGGTACCTCCTTCTCACTATACTGTCCTGGGCGGCTCACTACCTCTGGCTCACAGGAGGGACTCACACACCTCACTGACGGTACAGGCCGTAACCCCTTCTGCTTGGGAGGCAGAGGTGGGAGGTAGAGTACCTGGGGAGTGCTTGCCTAGCCTACAAAAGGCCCGAGTTCAATTCCCATACTGTAGAAGGAGAGAATGAAGAAGAGGAAGGAGAAGGAGAGGAAGCCCGTAGGAAGAAGGAAGGGGAGAAAGCGTGCTCTCTTCCTGCGAAGTGCTTTTTCTCTGGATCTCCTGTCCCCCATAGCCAAGATTGAGTCTGCTTCCTTCACGACAAACCCTTGGCCTATTAGAAAACCCCATCCCCCACGGGAATGAACAACTAGACTCATTCTTTGAGCTCCTTTAACCCTATCTGTTCCCTGCCATCTGCCTGGCTACCGCTCTGCAGCCTTCAGCTCTTACCTGGCCTGTGTCTCAACTTTTCCTTTCCTGCTTGCCGTTGGGAATGTGCAGACGGGAGTCAGCAGAAGGAGTCCCAGCGTGGCGGCCACGTACTTCCCACCAGCTAGCCTGTGTGCTCGCCTCCCGCCTTCCCCCCCMCCCCCCGTGTCGTTTCCTCTAGTCGAGGCTCGACCCCCCCCCCCAGTGTCCCAGTGAGCTCCGGCTTCTAGACCACATGGGAGCTCAACCGGCCGACAGCATCATTCCCGTGCGAACTGCGCACCCTCATGCACTCTTGCCCCCAGCACTGAGTACTAGGGCATTGTCTCCCTGGTCCCAGAGCCGGGCTGTCAACTGTCCCTGCTGCCTATCACCTGCTCTCTTTTCCTTTATCCCCTGAGCCGGAGGATACAGTGAGGGCCCTGTCATTTCACAGAGGACAGGACTGGGGAAGGGGGTACCCTTGTAAGGCCACAGCCCTGGCAGGCTCCTGAAGAGGGTGTATGGGGTGCTGACAAGAGGCCTGGCATGGACAAGGGGCCCTCTGTCCGCCCGCCCGCCTCCCTGGGAAGCTGCCTAGCTACCTCCTCTTCTTGCCTCGCGCTTCCTCTGTGCCAGATGCCCTTGTCTTCTGACCGTTCCCCAACTCTCCAGCCTCTGGCTGTGGCCAGCCTTTCGCCAGGGCTCTGCCTGGACCCCCTTTCCTCAGATGTCACCATGGCTTCCTCTGTCTTACTCAGTGTCAGCCCTCAGTGGAGTTCCCTGCATCTCCTTTAACACCCAAGCCCTCTGACTAATCCCCTCTCCGTCTTAACCTTTTAACAGGCAGGGCAAGTAACTCATTCCATCCTTTGCTATTGTGGTCAACAGTTTCCCCCATCAAACTGTCAGCAGCGAGAGGAGCGAAGGCAGAACTGAGAGCCAGCCGTAAGGACGCCCAGGCACTTTACTGCCGTTACCTTTGGTATGGTCTGTCAGTTCTCTGGCTGGCCGGGACTAAAGCTTTGATTCAGTTCTGTCCTGGGGCAGCTCTGGCCTCTTCCCTATAGGTCCGATCTTCAGACTGTCGGCCACACCCCTTTCTCCTCCCCAAGGGGCTGGTATTTCCTGGCCCTGCCAGAATATCCCATGACGCCCTGCTCTTTCCTGCCAGTGTCCTTGGGCAAATAGGCTGCTGTATTGTATCAGGTGCTGGGCAACTGTGGCAAGACTCAGCTTCCAGTCTCAGAGCTACGGATCCCTCTGAGGGGTCTGTCCTGGGTCCAGGTGGTGTTTCCACTGTGAAATTCTGGATCTGTCCTGCTTGCAGGGAGGCAGGCTAGTCACCTCGCAGTGAGCTGAACTGGCTTGCAGGTGTTTTCTTCTGGGAGAGGAGCATGCCTCTCCCCTGCGTCTGCTCTGACTGTGCCCTTCTCTGTCAGGCTTATCACCAGTGTACCCAAATCCCTCAGCCTCCCACCCCAAGCCCGGGCTCCGAATTTGAGGAGGAGGGCAGTGTGTTATACAGGGTCCTGAGAACTTGGTCCCCACGAGTGAGGCAGACTGGGACCTTCCTTTGTATCCAGCCTTTGCCCCAGGAGGTAGGGTGAATTCTTCATGGTGTGGGCGAAGAACCAGGTAGAGCCCAGTTCCCAAGTTGAGTAATAAGTAAACCAACTACCTGGAATTTGAACCAGGCCTCAGGTCACAGAGATGAACTCTTACTCCATATGTACACAATTCATTTGTACAATATTGGGAAAGAAGTCACAGGCCTCTTACAGAAATTCCAAATCTTCGTGATTCCAATGTTTTCCTCTCTGGGGCCTCGTCCATCCTCCCCATGTGTGCTAATATGTGTGTATATAATGCATACTCAGTGTGTGTGTGTGTGTGTGTGTCTGCATGCACAGGTATGAGCACACTAAGGGACCTCATAGCTCCTCCTGATCCCCAAGGTAGTATCCAGTTTGCTCTGCAGGAAGATGCAGATCCCTCTGACCGAAGGCCACCTAACCTGTCATACTGGGATGTCACATCTGTTGGTGGTAGCTACAGATGGGTGATGATGTTAGGTTAAGAAGTTTTAGCCAGGGCTGGTGGGATAATTCAGAGGCACTTGCTGCACAAGCCTCATGACCTGAGTTTGATCCCTGTGTCCCGTGGTGGGAGGAGAGACCCAACTCCCGGAGGTTGTGCTCTCACATCCATAAGTGCACTATGGCACAGGCTAATCCCCTCCTCTCTTCCTCTCCCTCCCTTCCTCCTCCCCCTCCCCTCCCTCTCCTCCCCCTGCCCCCTCTCTCTCACACACATTTACATAAATGGATAATAAATAAAGGTAAATAAATAAATAATAACAGTAACCCTGACCTCACTGTTTGGAGATAGTCATCTGGCCTCTCTGAGCATTTGTGCCATCATCGATCATGGGAAGTTAATTTGTCTCCATTTGTATTTCCATATTTTAAAAATTGTTGAGAGAGAGAGAGAGAGAGAGAGAGAGAGAGAGAGAGAGAGAGAGAGAGAGAGAGAGAAGAGGGGAGGGCATGTATATACAAGTACAGATGTGCCAAAGCATGCTTATGAATGTCGGGTGTTGTGGGGGTCGATTTTTTCTTCCACCATGAGGGGCCTAGGGATTGAACACAGGCCGTCCGGCTTGGCTACCAGCGCCTTTAACCCACTGAACAGTCTCGCTGGCTCTCTTACGTTTGATTTTCAGACAGGGTTTCTCTATGAAGTCCTTGCTGGTCTGGAACTTACTACATAGATCAAATTGACCAAAACTTATGGTAATCCCCTTGCCTCTGCCTGCTGGGTGCTGGGACCAGAGACTACTATAAAGAGCGGGCAGTTTATAAGCTCTCTGTTACAAGTGCTTTGGATCTACGGGTGTAGCAGGATGTCATCAGGAGTTATTTCATTGCTCCGTTCCTTTAGCAGAACAGTAAGATTTGGTTTGCCCCCGGGTCTATCTAGTGTCAGTCTTGGTCACGAGCCATGTTGGGTATGAGTTCCGTCTTATGGAGTGGACCTTAAATCAGGTCTTGGTTGGTCACACCCACAGGCTTTGTGCCACTAATTCACTAGCATACCTGGCAGGCAGATAGAAGGGTTTGCTGGTGTATATCCTTCTCCTTTGGTAGCAGGCAGAGTACCATCCAGTACTTCAACTACTAGGCCGTCGAGGTGGGGGCACGTGTCCTCTTCTCTCAGCTCCAGGACTCCCTCTGGCGCAGATCTGTGCAGGGTAGGTAGGCGCCGGCTCGACTTTTCCATGTTGAGTGAATTGTCTCAGTGTTGTCTTCAGCGGTGGGGCCTCACTGTTGACTTGTGGAGAACCTTGGCAATACCCCGGATTGTTTGGGAGTTCCCTTGGGACCCTTTTGGATGTAACTCATTCCTGGTACTGGAAGATTCATTTGGTGATGAGAGATGTCCAGTTTGGGCTTTGTCTCCCCGGTATTTGGCAATTTCATTTAGACCACTTTCCTGTATGTACGTCATGGGAAGCTTCTGCGGTATCAGCTTTCCACGCAACCCCTCGAACAGCACTTGTTTTAACTGTCTGCCCCCGAATGTCTTCCCTTGTCCCCTCTTCCCTCCCTCGCCCTGTTCAATCCCTCCATTTCATCCCCCCCACCCACTCACAACTATCTGTTTTATCTTCCCTTCCCAGAGATCTATCCCTCCTCACTACTTCCTTACTTTCTACCTAATCTTTGTGGGTTAAAGATTGTAGCTTGCTCATCAATGACATAGCAGCTAACAACAACATATCTGTGAATATATACTGTATTTGTCTTTCTGGGTTACCTAACTCAGGATGATTTTTTAAAAATTTTCCATCCATTTACTTGCAAATTTCAAGATTTCATTTTTTCTAAACAACTGAGTAATATGCCACTGTGTAAGTGTACCACATTTTTTTTATTGGATATCTAGGTTGTTTCCAATTACTGACTATTATGGATAGAGCAGCAATGAACGTGGTTGAGCAATGGCTTCTGTGGTAGAATGAGGTATCCTCTGGGTATATGCTCAAGAGCTGTGTTTTAATTAGGGTTTTATTGCTATGAATTAACAGCGTGGCGAAGGCAACTCTTATAAAGGAAAACAAAAATTGGGGCTGGTTTATGTTTCAGAGGTTCAGTCCATTGTAGTCATGGCAGAAAGCATGGTGGCACACAGACAGGCAAGGTGATGGGGAGGGAGCTGAGACTTGCATCCAGATTGGCAGGCAGCATGAAAAGGCAGTGAGCTTCTGACTCCTCAAAGCCCAAGCTCCAGTGACACATTTTTTCCAAGAAGGCCACATCTCCAGTAATACCACTCCCTATGAGTGTATGGGTGCCATTTCATTCAAACCACCTCAAGTGGATCTTGAAGTAGATCAATTCCCATCCTTGACAGGAACCACCACACTGATTCTCCATAGTGACTGTATAAGTTTTCACTGCCACCAGCAATAAATGAGTGCGCCCTCTACTCCACATCCTCACTACCATTGGTTGTCACTTTTTTTTTCTGCTTTGGTAAATTCTTTTTTTTCTTCTTCTTTTTTAATTGGATATATTCTTTATTTACATTTCATTGCCCTTTTCCTGGTTTCCCTGCCCCCCCAATGTCCCATATGTCTTTTTCCCTCCCCCCGTTCCCCTATTCACCCCTTCTCACTTTCCTGTTTTGGTATTCTCCTACACTGCTGCATTGGGCCTTTCCAGAAGCTGGGTCCACTCTTTCCTTCTTGTCGGACAGCATTTGGTAGGTGGATT
>BDUI01000018.1:652975-669793 GCA_002335545.1 Apodemus speciosus
ATAAGCATTCACATACTGGGATACCTTACACTCTTCTACTATCTTTCTGTCCCCGAACCTGAGGTCTATTATATGTACTTTAGGTTCCTTAACTGCTTGGACAAGCTTTTTATCCCCTAAATGAGTCCATCTGTGAATTTGGCCTAGTAAGTCTTTTGATTAATTTCTGGGGAGTATAGTTGTCCCTTCGTGGTCGCCATTGTCCTTTCTTGTTAAGAGTTCGTAGGGTGGCTAGCAATCTGAGTCCTTTTTTGTCAGCATATTCTAAGTGAGGCCATCCCTTACTCCAGTCCCATTTCCCTGTGGGCGTCTCTTCCAGGCCCATAACTGGGATAGGCTCCTGCATAGCCACTTCTGGAACCACTTGATCTACCTGGTTATTGCCCACTGAGTCTCTACCCTTCCGATGTCCTGGCAGTGAATAATGCCCACAGTTGCCGGCTTCATTAGGGCATCCAAGAGGTCCAAGATACCTGTTTGTTTCCTCTGAGGTGAGCAGTCCTCTTGGCATATATTCCTGTGGCCGTGGGCTGTGGCGAAGGCATACTGCTATCTATGTGGATGTTAATTTTCTTGCTGGCTCCAAGTTCTAAGGTCTTGGTGAGGGCAACTAGCTCCACATTCTGTGTTGATGTGCCAGGGGTAGATGTTCTACCTAGATGACATTCGTGCTGTACTCCACAGCAGCACTTGCTCGTCTCTGACCTTCATGGAGAAAACTGCTCCCCTCTGTAAACCAGATAGCCTCAGTTTTTGGCAGGGGTCAGTAGGAGAGGTTTCTCCTTTTGGGCCAGTTATCTGCGGCCTGTCAGGCAGGAAGTGTATCTAGGCCCCCATTTTGGAGGGGAGACCCTAAATGAATGGGCTACCCATCCCAGCCCTAGGTCCACTGTTCTTTGGGTGTCCATGAATACATTTTGATGCTAGTGGCTTCTTGGATCCAAGATCTTTTCTTGGACCATCAACTTAAGAGGACCTGAGTGTTGAACCCTTGTGCCCACCAAGGGAGTGGGTTTCCCCTCTAATCTCAGAGTTACCCTGTGTTCGGGGATGGTGTCTGAACCACATCTCCCCTAATCACTGTCTTCACCCAGGGCTAACACCTTTGCCATTTGGGGGCACTTTCCCCAAGGCCTGGGATTTCCTGCTCCTGGCTTCTGTTTGTTAGGACACGCTCAGGCCCAGTGGTCTCTCCCCTTGCAGTATGTGTACTGGTCCTTTTCAAGGGGTTTTCAGTCTCTCTCTGGCTGGAGTCTCTCTCCTCTGCTTTTCCTAACTACTGTAGCCAAGACTCTTTGTAGATTCCTTTCCTGTTGCTTTTTTTCTTTCTTTTTCACTGTTCCCTCTCCTCCTCTGTCTCCTTGTCTCAGCAAACTGCACTAAATCCCCCAATGGCTAATCCTTTCTTTCTATGCTCCTTCTCCTCCTCTGTTTCCCTGTAATGGCAACCTGCACTAAATCCCTCAATGGCTTATCCTGTCTTTCTAGCCTCTGAAGCTTTTTCCTGATGTCTCTATTAGCCTGGTCTATAAGTCATGTCACAGTAGCTTTATGCTGGGGTCATAGGGTGCATATTGGTGGATTGCCTCCACGAGCCGCTCTGGAAAGGCTGTGGGTGACTCATCTTGTCCCTGCTTAACCTTAGGTACCTTGATCAAATTTGTGGGTTGCCATGCGGCCCTCTTGAGACCTGCCCATGGAGTCTGGTGGTGGACCTTCAGGTGCCCCTTACCTTTTGCCATATTAAAGTCCCAGTCAGGTCTAGTCAGGGAAAGCCCACTGTTCGCGACAGCCTGGTCAGTCGATGGTGCCCCCATGTCCGAGGCGGGCATTCTTTCTGGCTTCCTACATTATAAATAAAACAGTTTCAAAGAGATTAATTGGCCCCTTGGAAAAGGTGCCCTTAGTGAGAGAGCCACTGTGGTATCAGGGGAGGTGGCTCTCAGGTCTCTTCCTGCTTCTCCCTGGTCCCATATGGGCTGAGGATCCCAGAACTGGTACCAGTGCTGGCGGGGCTGTGGGAGCAAGGTAGGGAGAGATGGATGGGGATGATCTTGGAGCAGCAGGTCTCCTGTTGAAGGGCCTTGGAGGATCGACTTCTCCTCAGGTCCGGATCTCTCTTCTCATGCTTCCTTCTTCCTGAAGGCCAGAACCTGTGAGGTGGGTTTCGGGAAAGAAAGGCTTTTATCTATGGGGGTGGGGAGAGGGTCCTCCACTAGATTCTTCTTTATCTATGAGGGGGAGGCGGGTCCTCCACTAGATCCTCCCAGGTAACTATAAAGACTTTCTCTTCTACTGTTTTGATCACCTGTAAGTCAAAGGTCCCTACGGATAGGTCATCTGGAGAAGCAGAGAGTAACTAACTTGCTTTCCAGTCGGTCTAATGTCCAAACAATATTGTCAGTCTAAGTTTAAGAACATAGAACAAGATACCAACAAATGCAGAGAAAAACAATCAGCACACAGACAGCCTGACCCTGCCTCGGGTGGGTGTCTAGGTTCAAGAACACAGAACAAGATACTAACAAACACTGAGAAACAATCACTACATAGACAGCCTGACCCTGTCATGGGCTGGCATCCAGGTCCAAGAATACAGAGAAAGACAATCAACACACAGTTCGCCCCTTGATGGGCCCAGTTTCAGATACCAGGTGCTCCCGCCCATATGGCAGGGGCCAGAAAAACCAGGTTATAACCAGGTTATAGCAAGACTCGGCTCCCGCCGTTACTGTCTTGCCATTTCTAGAAGGAGCAGAGCCTTCCCAGCTCTCTCCTGGGGGCCCGAAGTGTCCTTCAGTTTCACAGAATTCACCAGAGCAGAAGGAGAAAGAAATTGGTAGGCCAGATATAATAGAATAATTATGCACACCAAGGCTAACTGAAAAGCAGTCATATGCACAAATGAAACCTATACAGTTGTTTAGGGTCAAGGCTGAGAGAAATGGGAACAACTTTTTTTTTTTTTTAACAAAGAGCTGCTGCAGGCTACTGAGATGTAATTTGCTTCAGGCAGTCCCAGCAAGAAACCCTGAACTGTTTTAACTCTTAAGTGTCTGGTGAGAAAGAAAAGGTTAGAAAGTCACACACACACACACACACACACACACACACACACACACACACACACACACAGCTGGACCTGAATACCTGTTTCATTAATTTCAGAAGTGTATATTCATGTAGTCAGGAAAACATATATACACAGTGGGTGAATGGAGCAAAGACCCAACAATCACACTTAATTTTTTTTCTCTTAACCTTTTTTTTAAAAAAGTTTTATTTTATTTATATAAGTACACTTCAGCTGTCTTCAGACACACCAGAAGAGGGCATCAAATCCCATTACGGATGTTTGTGAGCCACCATGTGGTTGCTGGGGATTGAACTCAGGACCTCTGGAAGATCAACCAGTGCTCTTAACTGCTGAGCCATCTCTGAGCCCCATCAGCCTTTTTATAAAAGCTTTTAAGATAAAGGTTCTTTATAAAATTTCCTCACAGATAAAGTGTTACACAAAAGGGTGTTACAGAAGGTGTCAGTAGTGAGCACAAAGCAGTGTTTCATTCTGTAAGCTCATTATAAGTTCAAAGCAACAGTTTCACATGGCCTTGCTTTAGCATAGTGCACATGTGGCCTTATCCCTGGACCTGATTTAGAAAAAATGAAAGTTTTTCCTTGGTTGCAAATCTCTCCCAAGCCTATGTTTCTTCTTAGTGCAATTTGTGAAAACTCATCTCACTCCTTATTATGCAGCCTTTATTTACTATTCTACGAGGAGGGGGCACATTCTATTCTTGATTGTAACTTTATTATATCTTTCTGGCAAAACAATGAAAGCCATCTCCTTAAACTTTCTTCCTGAAATAATCTGAATCAAATCAAGAGTTCTATAAAGTAATTAATGCATCTAAATAGCATTATATGAAAGTACATCTTTATATTGATCTTTAGGAAATTTGCCCAATAGGGTGGACTGATGCCCAAGAATCATTAAGGTACGCAATGGTGGCAGAAAAGGCATACCATCAGTGAGAAGCAGTCCTGGGATGATGTTTCTGGGGTCCATGCCTCTCAGAGCACACCCATTGCAGCTGTGCAAAATGGTGGGTCATCTCCAGAAAGCTCTTGTGCTTGCCATAACCTCTCCTACATGGCTTGTGCCAAGAGACGTTTGCAGAATTAGCAGGAGGATACATACCAGCAGTGTTTTGTTTATGCTTAGGGAGACTGTAAGAGTCCTCTCACCTGATAGCAGCCAGGAAGGCTGTGACTACTGCATCTGCCACGCCCGTAGCTTGTGCTTGGGGTTGATTTCACTGGGAACTCCTTCAGATCAGAATCATTTGTCTTTTAAAGTCCAGTTTAGGCATTTTTTTAAAAAATTATTATCAACCATTTTAATCTTTGATTATATGTTCCTCCTTGATGTTTAAGGATTGCACAGGTGGCCAGAATTGACCACATTTTACAAGTTGTTAAGGCCACTAGAAAGTCCAGTCCTTGGGGGTCATTTGGCTTGGGAAGAAGCCTCTTGCTCCTTTAGCTTTCTTTCTTCTTCTTCTTTTAATCAGTTATGTCATCTGATGGAGCTGAGTCAATGCTATGTTAGTAGGATCTTCTCTGGGAAGCACTGAGGGCATGTCTCTCTGAGTGGCTCTCCTCTTTGCAGAATGTAACTAGTTAGAGTCCGATTTTTGGGGTCTTTGTGATCTCTTTGAACAAGAGGACAGCTGACTCAAAGAGCTGCAGGAACCTCTGAAAGATGCTGGATGGTTCTCTTGGACTTAGTTGATCTTGGAATGCAAGAGTTAAAAATATTGTCCTGTTTAGACTTTCTGTCCATATAGGTATAAGCCTTGAAATGTGATCAGTGAACACTCAGAAGATCAGTTACAAGTCTGTTATTTCTAACTTTACTATATATTTAGATAAAGGATAAATAATACACAAATGTTTAAAAATGAATCTTGATAGGGCATACAATTTATTCCTTCGATATATTACCAATGCCAGATGAATTGCTCATCAGAAGTTTGTTAATTTATAAAGAGATTCGGTTGAAGTTAATATTAGAAAACTCAATAACCTGCAATATGTATTTGATAACATGTTCTTCCTCAGTCTCATCTTTTACATCCTTTCTAGAGGGGTCGCATCACCAACCCTTTCTTTATGGCCTTCGTGTGACTTTTCCAGACCTGCTGAACCTTGAAAGGCTTCTAAGGTTTATCTTTTCCATTCTAGAAAAAAAAATAACCAAGCCGTATAGAAATCATTTTTATTTTACTAAAAATATATTCACTTTTACATCTTTTAAACATTTTTCTTCTACTTATTAGTTTCCTCTTTTTTTCCTTAATATCACAACAAATGGTAACATTAACAAACTCGTTTGTTGCCGGGCGGTGGTGGCGCACGCCTGTAATCCCAGCACTCTGGGAGGCAGAGGTAGGCGGATTTCTGAGTTCGAGGCCAGCCTGGTCTACAGAGTGAGTTCCAGGACAGCCAGGGCTACACAGAGAAACCCTGTCTCGAAAAAACCAAACCCAAAAAACCACAAAAAAAAAACCTTTCTCAGAAAATTATTTAAAAAACAAAAACAAAAAACAAAACAAACAAACAAACAAAGAAAAAAAAAACAAATTCATTTGCCAACTTATTTAACAACTTGCTGTTGAGCTCAATGACTCTGTACTGGACCCAGAACATTTAGTAAAAATTGACAAAACTGTGTAGCAAAGAAGTATGGGGAGGAACAGGCTATCTCAGCTGGAATGAAGCAGGCCACAGGAAAACGGAAAGACGTTGGTGTAGCCAGGACAGCAGGTGATGCGTCTAGATCTCTGGTAATCAGTTCCCCTGGCTTTTAGCTCCTCAGGCTTCTTAGTCCTGTGGGCGGATGGGGCAGTGGCCCATAAAGGTCAGTACGAGGGGGGAGGTGCTCAGTGTCTGTCTGTCTGTGCTCTTCTTTTTTAATGAAGTCATTGTGGTTGAATGGTGTTATGAAAGAGGATTAATTTCTATTATCATGCCTTCCGTGTAGATAAGTTTAAAATTGATAGCAAGATAGCTAAGGGGAATATATTTGGGTTGGCAAAATTGAGGCGTGTGTACTAGAGACAGAGTTTTGATAAGTTAAGTGGAAAACAGGCAGGAGAGAGAACAAACGGTTGTTGTAAGCCTTCGTTTACCTTGGAGGAAATGAACGAACTCAGAGATCCTAGTACCTTGGGAAATCAGTACATCAGGGCAATTGACTTCCACCCCGGCCTGCTAAGGGGTCCCTAACCCAGTTCTGAGAATTTTGGCTGACCAAGCTAGCTCAGTCAGTCAACAGGGTCTGCAGGGCAGGAGTGAGGATTGAAAAGAAAAAAGACAATCAGACAACATTGTAGCATGACCCCAGCCAGTCTGAGGCTGAGGCAGGTTTATTTTTTTTCAATCTGTTTTTATACCATTTTAATTACATGGAAGTATTAAAGGTAATAGCAGTACAATGAGGAACAAGCAAGACAATAAACACAAAGTCCCGTGATCACTCGTGATCACTGATTCTAAGGATGATCAAGATATCTGATCATACGTCCCTGTCCTCGCCTAAAGTCCTTTCATGCCTGGAGCCTACGTCTTTGTTCCACCCTAAAATCAGTCTCTTGCCTGGACTTACTTCCATGTCTTTGGCCAATGTCGGATTCCTGCCTGAACTTACTTCTTTGCCGTGGCCTAATGTCAAATTCCTGCCAAGTGGCCCATTCCCTTGTCCTTGGCCAATGTCAGATTCTTGCCAGGCAGCACCCCAAAGGGCTCTCCACATTTGACACGGTGAGCAGTAAACAGGGGTTCCAGAGAACCCAAAGACTTATAGTGAGGGGTAGGGATGGGAGTTGGGGGAGAAATGATGACGTGGACATGGATGGATGAACAGACAGAAGAAGAAGTTCTGGTAAGAAGAGGAGCCCAGAACAGAGATGCCAGCGATAGGGAAGGCCTTCAGGGGCCACAAAATCCCAAGAAAATATAAGTTTGGGGAGAGAATGGGGATGGTGAGGGTGGGGAGAGATGGAGCTGTAGGCAAATTAGGCCCGAGCAACCCTTGGATTGAAGTTAAAAAAAAAAAAAGAAGTAACTGCAGAACATGCCAGAAGAGGACGTAGATACCATTTGTGGCTTGTTTGGTGTTTTTTTCTTTGTTTGTTTCTTTGTTTGTTTGGTTGATTTTTTTTGTTTGTTTGATTTTAGAGGAGGTTGTGAAGAAGGCATCAGAGAGTAAACAAAGGTTTGGCTATGGTTGTTATAAATCTCTTTAGTTAATCTCTTTAAGCAGATCTGAGTTTTGTCAGATGTGCATTAAATCACATATAGAAGAGAGTAAGAGATTGGATATCAGAGTAGCTAATGTTGCCCGTAATAAGTTTGACTTTGAACTGCAGGAATTTTATATCTATGCTTATTGAAGGTTGGGCAATACAGATGTACCTCACTGAACCTTTTACATGCATATATAGTATAGAAATATTACATTGGATATTGAAATAGTAAAATCAGAGTGAGTTTTAGAGAAGCAAAGATGGCAGATGAGGGAGTAGAGAACTCAGTTTAGTTCGAATTGTCAGAACTGGAACCCAAAGCGGCAGGAAGTGGAGATGGAGCCCACAAAGGTGGCCTGGAATTCAGACTTGGGAGACCAGCACTGGGGTGCAGATAGAACTTTTACTATTAAGTACAGTAACTTACATACAACTAATCAAACAATTTTGCCACTGCTTCAAGACACGAAGTTAGGACTTTGAATTCTTCAGTGTATATTATTCGTTATATGGATGGCATTTTCAATATTTGGGGCCTCGTTTATATCCTTCCACACCCACCCCAGTAGAATCTGTCTGAGAAGTTACACAGACTGAGGCGAAAACTTTGAAAGAAGGAGGCCTCCTGGAACCGGTTGTGGAACTCTTGGCCAGAGCAAAATTTGAGCTGTAGTTCTCTGTTTTATCTTCTATTTCTTTTCTTACTTATGAGGTGTTCCTCACAGCCTACGCTGAGATTTTAAGTGAGAAAAATGGATAAGAAACCATCCCTTGAGATGAGGTCACTAGCCATGACCTTATCTCTGGGAAAACCAGTGCTTTACTTCATAAATCATTTACAAAATTATAAAATAGTATTATGATTAATAAAAACTTTCCCAACAACAAAATTTCATATGGCTACATGTGTGTTGTCAGAAGTGGGCTTTGGTATATTGTAAAGAAAGCCTTAAGTAAAAAGAATAGTGTAAATTTACGCTTTGAAGACATAAAAAATCAGGTACTAGATGTTAAAACAATAATTGATTGTAAAGATTTTTTAACCTGCTCTTGGAAATATGCCAATAGCCTTGGATGACTGCTCCACTGAACACATCCTTTCAGAGTTGTAAGCTTTGGATGATTTCTGTTGTGCCATATAACAATGATGTTACCTGTTCTGTTTGTAATTTGCTGAGTGTATCTTTTCAGAGTTGTAATTCTTGGATGATTTTTGTGCTTTACTGTGCCAAATGATGATGATGGTATCTGTGATTGCTTCACTGAATACTTCTTCTAAGAGTTGTAATATTTTTTTTTAATGTATAAAAACCCTTGCTTGAGAGCTGCAAAATACACTCAGATTCAAACTGCCTCTGTGTTTGTTTCTGTTTGTCATTGGCGAATCCTTACCCACCTAGCCTTTGAGGACCCTCATCCCAGGGACCCCTATACCCAACTGGTCCATGGCATTATCCTAAACAAATTGTGGCACAGAAAATTCAAATAAGAAAAGATAGTTTGCTTTTAATGATTTTCAAAAGCTTCTAGGAGATGTTAATTGGCTAAGGCCTTAAGGTGTTAAGCTTACCATAGGAGAACTTAAACCTCTGTTTGATACCCTCAAGGGGGATGCAAATCCTAATTCCCCTGACAACTAACTGATGAGGGAAACTTTAGCTTTGTAGAAAGTAGAGACACTATTATCCAACAATAGATACATTGTACAGACTATGATCAATTGTTGCATGCTTACATTGGTTGCTACAACTCACATGCCCACAGCTGTCCTTTGTCAAAAGGGACTATTAATGTGGATTCATTTTTCTTCATCTCCAAGTAAACTTTTAATGCTCTATTATGAAGCTGTTACTGTGTTAGTACAGAATTGTACAATGAAGTCATGGAAATATTTTGGGAAAGAACCTGATGAAATATTTACTCCTTATTCCAAACAGCAATTAAATTGGTTATTGCAAAATAATGGTATTTGGCCTATTGCATGTGCAAAGTTTTCAAGGAAAACTGATAATCATTATCCAAGAGACAAGTTATTACAACTTGCCTCTATGCATGCTTTTGGATTCCATGTACATTTTTGCATAGAGAATGTGCTTACTGTATTTACAGATGGCTCATCTAATGGGAAGGCAGCATATGTGATTAGATTACATGTTCATTCTCTTGAGTTTCCCCCTGATTCAACACAATTAAACTACGTGCTGTAGCTGTAGTTTTGGAAATGCTGAAAAATCAAGCCTTTGTATACTGATATAGCATATATATATATATATATATATATATATACATATATATATATATACACACACACACACACACACATATATATGCATGTGCATGTGTGTGTGTGTTGTATGTATATATTTATCTCATGGTTTAAAATTACTTGAAACTGTTCCTTTTTTAGATACTGCTATTTCTCATATTTTGCAATTATTTATGCAAATACAACCCAATTTAAGAGACTGTATTGTTCCTTATTTTGTAGGCCACTTAAGAGCACATACTAGATTGCCAGGACCCAGGAGTGAGGGCAATGCCACAGCAGATTTGTACACTAGGAAGGTTATAGACCTCACACAGGAACAGTTAGCCAAACAATCTCATTCTTTACATCATCAAAATAGTAATAGCTTGAGAAAACAATTTGGTATTTCTAGAGAATGTGCACGTCAAATTGTAAAGACTTGTCCTCAATGATCTCAATTTCTACCTGTACCATATAACGGTGTTAATCCTTGAGGACTGATACCTAACCAATTATGGCAAATGGATATTACTCATATTTCTGATTTTGGAAAATTAAAATATTTACATGTGACTATTGACATTTTTTAGGCTTTCTAGTTGCAACTGATTTAACAGAAGAAGCAACTAAAACATAATTAGACATTGCCTGTGTTGCTTTTCTATACTGGGTGTTCCCAATTAGATTAAAACAGATAATTGAACTGGCTATTACACTGAAGCATTTGAGACTTTCTGTGGACAGTTTAATATCATTCATATTACTGGGATTCCTTATAATTCTAAAGGATGAGGCATCGTGGACTGGGCCCATGGAACTTTAAAACAATATCTTCATAAAATAAAAAAGGGGGAGTTATACCCCCCTACACCACAAAACTATTTAAATCATGCTCTTTTTATTCTAATTTTTTTTTAAATTTGGATATGCATTGGACGTTCAGCAGCTGAGTATTTTTGGCATCCTCACACTTCCACTGCGTATGCTTCACTGAAGTGGAAGGATCCTATGACAGGCCAATGGCATGGACCTGACCCTGTACTCATTTGGGGATAAGGTCACGTTTGTGCTTTTTTTCACAGGAAGAAAATTGGGCGCAGTGGTTGCCAGAAAGTCTGGTACAACAAATGGAACAATCTCATGTCCCTGCGGAACAACCCCACCCTGCTGCTGATTTCCCTGCTGCTGATGACAACTCCTGCACACTGTGAAGTCCACTGGCCTACCACTGATACATCCAGCAGTGTGATCCAGACTGAAGATTCTCATGACAAGTAATAATACTCAACTTCTTGGATCTCCCTGGACAGGAGAGTCAATTTATAATAAGACTGTGACTTTCAAGGCATTTGGTAATGGGATCCCTATTTGCTTTGTGAAGAATAGTACAAGTGATGGGTGTATTTCAGTGTTTCCTCAAACTTGGAAGAAAAAGGTTTCACAAACCATAACTCAAATCATAGAGAAAGACATGCCTAAACATTATAAGGAATTTGCCCATGATCCTCATGAGCTATGACCTTGTGGATCTGTACCTACAGAGAATGTGGAACAGGCATTTAACAAAGTTATTAGATGGAAAGAATGTTTTAAGCAACGCCCAATGTGGTTTAATGTTTCCAATAATATGCTAATTATTGATTGGGCAGGGAATCAGTCAAACATTGGGCAAAAGGAGATTCCATAGGCCTTTGGCAATCAGAAGCAGGCCATTTCTAACGGCATACCTGGAAATTAGCTGAAGTTCTCAATGAAGTTACACTGCTATAAGTAGAATTGGGGCAAGATCTGTACTTTGAACAAGTGTTAACGCATGTGTTAAGGCTCCTAATCTTTAATTAATTGGCCATGTTATAATTACTATTGTTTCTTCTACAGTATTCAATGTAAATTGTATTTATTGTACACTTTCTAATTGTGTTAGTGTGTTGAAACTTGGCATGTCTGTTATGGTGGTCTATCAACCAGCTTTTGCTTTATTGCTTGTAAATATTACAGGACCTTGGTATTCTGAAAAGAGCTTGCAGGTACTGGAAGAAGGGAGTCAGGCTTTAAGCAGAAGCAAGAGGGTAGTGGGCTTGATTAGCAGATATAGCAGCTTTAATTACATTAATAGCTTCTGCAATTGCTTTGACACAAGGAGTTAAGACAACTATTTTTGTTTATAATTTATCAAAAAATGTTACTTATGTTCTGAATATTCAAGAGGATTTAGATAGGCATTTGGAACAATGGATTGATGCTCTTTATGATACCATTCAAATTATTAGAGAGGAGGTTCAGAGTCTACAAGTAAGGAACCATCTCAAGTGCCATGCCACATACCAATGGGTTTGTTTTACTTCTAAAATTTACAATGGCAGTCAGTATAATTGGGGAAAAGTTCAGACATTTGCAGGGTATTTGACATAATTCCAATACCTCTCTGGATGTTTTAGCTTTGCATCCTGAGATTATGAATTTAAAAATGCTGATCCACTGAGCTTTGATGCTGCTGATATTGCTGATAAAATTATTCATGACCTGAGGTCAGTATTTCCATCTTGGTCAAGCTTCAAGAATAGTATATATACCTTGATCATGCTAGCCCTTCTTGTCCTAGGAATACTTTTATTCCTGGCCATCATATTAAAGCTTGCCTTTAACAACATCAACACGTTGGTGGCCAAAATACATGGCTTGAAACTAAAAATGGACCCCCAGACAGAGTTATAAATTTAACAGACTGGTAAGGCAAGGACAGGTAAGATTCTGCAAAGAGCCTTACCAACCTAAGACAGAAGTGCATTGCTTTTGATAATGCATATTCCATGGTGGGTAAGGAAGGCATTCTTGTCAGAATGACCTAAGACAGGCTCAGTTTTGTTTATGAAATAAAATAGGGGGAGATGTGAAGAGCATTGGGGGTTGCTTGGCAGGAATCTGACATTGGCCAAGAATAAGGAAATGGACTTCAGGCAGGAATCTGACATTAGGCCATGACAAGGAAGTAAGCTTAGGCAGGAATCTAATTTTAGACTAGAAAAGGGAAGTAAGCTGAGGCAGGAATATAATTTTAGGGTGGAACAAAAGAAGTAGGATCACGGGAGTGATCACCGGACTTTGCTTGTGGCCTTGTTTGTTCCTTGACTATTTGTGTTTATTGTACTATTTGCCCTTATTACTTGCATGTAATTAAAATGGTATAAAAGTGGATTGGGAAAAAAATAAACCTACCTTTAGTCTCAGAATGGACTGAAGCCATGCTGCAATATTGTCTAATTGTCTCTTTTCCATCCTCACTCCTGCACTGGAGAGCCTGTTGACTGACTGAGCAGGCTTGGTCGGGGATAGTTACATAAACAAGGGCCAAATGGGGCACCACACGCTGCCTGTTGAATCTAATTTTCCTGCCCATTACTCTGTAGGGGAAGGGTTTTGGTTGTCCAGGGGGATATCCGTGGAGACAGAGAAAATGGCCATCTCCCTGTACTCGTGCCTTTGTTTTGTCTCACTGGTTTGCAGGGATTCATTTCAGATCCCAGCTGTGTATGGCTGGACCAAGATTCCTCAAGCGTTTGGCTCTCCATTCCATTTTTCCTCCATTAGATTCAGCCCCCCCATCCCCAGAATAACAGGCAGGTGGCCTGCATAAACAGTTTCAACTGAAGGGACCTAATATTGTCTTTACCTGAATCTCATCAGAATCAAGATTAGCATTATTTTTATACTTAAAAAATGATCTAATAAAAATGGAAATGTCATTTACATTTAGCAGGACTTAGAAAATACAGTGCTTTCCCTCTGGACAGGAGGGACTCCAGATTAATGTAGATTGTTTTTACTTTTTACAGACTTACCATGGAACATAACTTATTAGTGACAGTAGCTCATTTATTAATCCAGAGAACTGAAGTTCACAGGCACAATGACATTTTGTGTGATGTGCCACCCTTATGAACAGATCTAGGTTGTTGTCCACTAACAGAAATTCTATCATTATCATGAGGTTTAGCAGGAGTGTCCCAAACATGGTATGAATCCCTACTTGTAACAGAATCTTTATTGCTTAGGAAGGCTTAACCCAACAAGAACACACCAACAGCATTTAGTGGAAGCAGACCACAGGTTTTAAGTATCTTATTTATTACAAGGATCAAACAAGGTTAATATTTAAAAAAAAGATATCATTGTCAATAGAGAATCAGGCATCAGTTTTCCATCAATGTAACACAATTTTGACTTTAGGAATTATAATTAAGCTAGAACTATAATAGTTTAATAGATTTTTATACAAATATTCTAATGTCAAATTTATTTAGTTACTTTAAAAMATTTACTTTAGCTTCATGATTATTACTGTTTTGCCTGCATATACGTCTGTGCACCACTTGCCTGCCAGGTGCCCACTGAGTCAGAAAGACAGTACTGGAGCCCCTGGAACTAGAATTACAAATGACGGTAAGCTGACATGTGGAAATCAAACCGAAGTCCCCTGGAAGAGTAGCTAGTGCTCATAAGTACGGAGCCACCTTTTTAGTCTCTATTAAATATTTTAAACAAGCGATGTACTTTATAGTTATGGCTCCATTAGTTTTGATTTAATGGCTTTTATGTTTAATTTTGCTTATAAATCTTGAAACCATTAATATTTTGAATTATAACTTAAGTCACATTTGAAACACAAAACATGACCGCTATATTCTAAATATCTAATAGTTTTAAGTACAGGCAAGGCATGGTAACTTAAATATGTTGTAAAAGAGAACTCTATATCTTTGAGGAGGTTATAGTTTTAAAATTAGGGGGCTGGAGAGATGACTCGGTGGTGAAGAATACCAATTACTCTTACAGAAGACCTGAGTTCAACTCCTAGCACAGACATGGGAGTTTACAACCATCTAGAATCCCAGTTCCACATGATCTGATGCTCTGTTCTGGCCTCTGTAGACATAAGACACAAATACTCACGCAAGTAATAAAATAAAAAAATTAAAATACCTTAAAGTGTTTATATATAGACATATGTCCCTTTATATACACATCTTAAAAATAACAGAAATGGTATTTTATGTGGTTTTGTAGCATGTAATTCTAGTTCCGGGGGTACAGCACTATTTTCTAGACTTAGTGGGCACCAGGTAGGTGAGTGTTGCACAGATGTATGTATGCAGCCAAAACACTAATAATCAAGAAGTTAAAGTAATTTTTTTTAATTTATGTACTTTATGTAGTGACTATAGGCCTTTTAGCTTTCCAAATGAATATATGACATAGATTACATGAACTCTTTAGGAAGACATAAGACAGCAGGCCAGTACACTGAGATAACATAAAATATAATTGTGTTGAACCCTTGGGGAGGGTAAAGGTTAGAGTGCAGCTTTTTATCTGGCAGACAGTGTGGACTTTGCAAGGGTTCTGTTATAAAAGCGCGGTATGGCTGGGAGCCAGTTGGTCCGTTTACTTGCCTTTTCTCCTCTCTAGAAGACCTTATCATTTGTGTTTTGGCTGAGAGCTACACAGCAGGGATGTGGGGTGGGGCGGGGAGGGGCGGGCGGGGAGGCAGAGTGGGACTGGAGCTTGGGATCCTAGGTACGTGGCTTTGGAAGCATGGAAGGGAGTGTGAAGGGATTTTACAGATAGAGGAGCAGTTTAGAAATCAGAAGATTGAACATAGAATTAGCTTTTTAAAGAATGCAACTCAGGGAGGGACACTTTTAGCTGGAGAAGCAAAGGCTGATGATCGCTGCTTGCAGCCCGTGTCCAGACCAGGCACTACATGCAAGGGTGTGGTCTAGGGGAAGGGAATAGGGAGCAGACAGAAATATGTGGTCTTGACAGAGAAGTTCTCAGACAGGAGGAGGACACACATGGGTACGAGTGGCTGACAGTGTAAAGACAGGAACCTGAGTGTGACTACCACACAGAGGCTGGCACTGAGGTTGTCTGGGGTGTTCTTGATGGGCCATCAGAGAGAAACATCTTCCACAGGAGGGGAGAAAGTTGCAAGACTCACCTGGAGTTGAGTCGGCCAGCGGGGTTGGTGCAGAGCAACACTGATGAGGTTCTTTGCTGGAGTCACTCAAAGGGCAGGATTTACAAAAGCAGGGAAGGGAGAAGAGCAGAAGGAAGTCCCCACGGGATAACCCCATTCCTGCTTCCTGTGTGGACCAAATGTAAGGTCGGTAGGAGGGAAACAGACAGGGGGATGAGCGACCTGCCAGCATTACATCTTTATTGGGGAGTAAAACCTCCAGAAGTAGTGCCTGGTGTGAGAATCAGAGCCTGCTGCCTGCTCACAGGCCGGATATTTGCAGGGCAGAGACCCAGTGTGAAGCGTACGTGGGCCAGGGAGCTGTGAGTTAAAGAATACAGGTAATGGATGATGTCCTTTGCAGGCGCAGGATTTAACTAGGGTGAAGAGGGGAGGACCAAGAACCCAGGAAAACGTGTTAGTTTCAGAAATGCAAATTACTGTGATTTTAGGAACCACCATCATGTAAACAAAATGGACGAACTTCACTAAATGGCTTGGCACCAGCTAATGTGAGGGGATATCGTATTCTTCTGTATAGGCAACCTTCACAGCAGATGCTGTTAATGGCATTGGAATTCCTACTTCACAGCTGCCGAGAGGCTCCAAACAGATTCTGGGCTGAGGAGCTCACTGCTTTTCCCATGTCCCCACAAGTGTCCCTTTCTGTCCTGCCTCAGAAAGTCGAGTCAGCAAGAAATAAGGAGTGAGGATTCTGGAGAAAGGGTAATGATCACACCTGGTGTCCAACAAGCCAGGTCAGACCACTTATTTTTTGAACCAATTAAAAGATCCAGATAACTATTGAAAAGCATAAAAAGATCTACTCAATGTGGCTTCACTGGGAAGATAGAGAAAGAGATACAGTTTTCCCTCGCTGACCCAGAGTCCCAATGTGAGGTTTCAGTTTGAGTGGAAGGACAGAGCTATGCATATCTTAGCGGTTCTGGCCAAGCGTGGTCCTGCCCGTCACTGGCTTATCATTTTCGCTGAGATGGTCTGAGAAGCTGTAAATCTTCAGTGAGAAAAGTTTCTATTCTGGATAGTTCAGAGTTTAGGGTTTCCGTCTCTTCCATAGAGATTCCCGAGGGAAATTCAAATTTCCTGGAGTCCATTGTTTGAACAGTCTGATGGACCCAAGAGTCTCTTTGGGGTTTCTTTCTTTCTTTCTTTCTTTCTTTCTTTCTTTCTTTCTTTCTTTCTTTCTTTCTTTCTTTCTTTCTTTCTTTCTTTCTTTCTTCCTT
>BDUI01000018.1:683989-696950 GCA_002335545.1 Apodemus speciosus
TGCTTGCCCACACCACTGAAGGTTTCTCTACCGGAGTCTGAGGATGCTTGCCCACACCACTGAAGGTTTCTCTACCGGAGTCTGAGGATGCTTGCAAGGCTCTTGGCAAATGCCTAGCTCTAAGTGGAAGGTTTTGTGCTGCTTCCCAAGGCTGCCACAGACAGCAATGTAGCGTGTGAGCTGCATTCTCAGGCCTCAACTCCCATAGAGTAAACTATGAATAGTGGCCTAGAATTGCAGTATGGCCACCTCATTAGCTGCTGTTGCTGTTAAGTACATCCTGATCCTAGTCTCTTACTTTCCATTAGTTAAGTCATTAGATGCTAACCTTGGCTACATGTCGGGGTCCTTGGGGGCATCAAATCTTACCTTACAAATCCCAGTTCTATTGGCTTAGGGGTGCAGTCTTTGAGAGGTTTGAAAACTCCTGGGTGATTCAGTAAAGGTGATTCAAGCCTCTTTGCTCTGGCTGAGTAACTTTAGCTGGCTGTGGCTGGCCAGTTACCAGGAGCAGGTCTGGTTAAAGGTTAAAGTAGGTTAAAGACCTACTTCTTAGGTCTTTAACCCAGACATCCTCCTCTGGAGAATCATGGTGTTTGAAGACTGAGGAGCTCCTACTGGGCATGGAGCTCTGGGGCCAGAAGGTGTTTGGCTAAATGAGTGGCCTGCATGTCTCTACGAGGGCCGGAGGGTCTTGGGGATAAGAGTACAGAAGAGAGTCTGGGGCCTCTCGTTTCCCCCAGGTTCTGGTGATCCAAAAGGTCCCACAGCTCCTTCATAAAGACTGAGTCTAGTTCTGGGTGTGCACAGCCTGGGTGGAGCAGTTGACCCTGGCTGGGCCAATCTCTAGTCCCTTCCTGGGCAGTGAGGAGAGAGCCAGAGGGCAATGATGCTCCTGCTGCAGGGTCAGTTTATACTGGGAACCGCTGTGGGAACCTGGCTACTGCCCAAGGTCCCTTCACCTCCTCTGCCTCCTTTGCAGGGTTTGACATATCCCAGGTTGGCTTCAAGCTACAAAGCCAAGAATGACCTTGAACTCTTGACTGCCCTGCGTCCACCTCCCAAAGGCTGACATAGGCATAGCCACATGTCCCATTTATGAGGGATCCTGGCTCAGTCTCAGGGCTTTGTGCATGCTAGGTAGGTTCTTGGCCAGCTGGGCTGAATCCTTAGCATTGCCTTTGGCCTTCACGTCCCTTCTGACTGCATTCCTTCTATCATCACGGTTCTTACTGTGTTTCTGACGCATCAGTCACAACAAATGGCATTGGGTCTGGTAAAGTGTCCAGTGAATAAAGCAAAAGAAACAAATGTGACCTCCGGCATACAGCTCACGCTCTCTCAGCCTCCGACCAGTGGAGGTCCTGACAACCTCCGCCACCCTCGGGTCATTAGAGCGGGAGATGATGTGGTAGGCACACTGCACTTTGTATGCTACCTTGCTGAGAAAGCCCCCACCTAGGCAAACTGTAAGCCTTCTGTTGTGCACGTTGTGCAGTGAGCATGGGACTTGGTTTGCATCCCATGATTATCTCGAAGGCAACTCATGTTACAGTTGAGGAAATCAGAGCTTAGTAAGAAAAGGTCAGCGTTGAGTACTTAGCAAAGCCAGGATCGCTGGACTCCAAACCTAGTACTCTTTCTGCCACACCATTGTCTTCCAGGTTCTATTGACTCAACAGAACCAATTTACAGCCCTCTGTCTCCTCTGTATACTCAAGAAACCCCATGGAAGAGGCGGTTGATCCCCTTTGATGGCTGAGAACATGAAGGCCAGAGAATCAGCCAGTGAGAAATGCAAATACTGCCCTGCTGCTTGAAGCAGCCTTCTCTGGAGGGCCCATGGCCAGACTTCAACCCCCTGTCCCTTCGAACCTTTCTGGTTTAGCATCAGCAGGCCCAGAAGGGAGGCTTTGAGAAGCACTGGCAAGAGAAGAAGAAACATTCAGGACAGCGACAAGCTGGCTGCCACAAGTCCGGCTTGCCCTTTCCTCCCTGCGGGTGGCATGCATTTGTAGCTCACTGGCCAGTAACCTAAGAACATATTTGGCAACATCTCTAGGTCTCCCTGAAGACTCAGGCCAACCTTCTTCTTCGTTTAGGAGCTATCCGTCCATTTGGGCAAGAGGCTCCAGTCTATTCCAGACTAGCTTTCTCAACTCTCCGTCTTGGTTCCCTGGGCCCAGTTAACCATTGAGAAGAAGAGTTGGTTTTGAAGGGTGAGGCATATTGGGTCCTCGGCAAGGGTGGGGATTGTGCCATGCCGTGGAGCAGGAACCAGTGTGAGCAGACTACCATACTGCTGCCCCTTGTGATCTGATGCCACCTGGCAGCTGGCTCAGGAAAATCCCAGCCGGGGTTACCACGCTTCATGCTAAGAAAGCCATCAGGATCCAAGCTGCCCAGAAACCTATGTGTGGGAACTGTCTCAGATTTAGGGACCATCCCACTAACAGCAGCTTCCCAGTGACAGGCAAGCCTGGTTTCTCTCGTCCCACACTGGCCGTGTACCACATGATAAAGCCAAGTTCATCGGCAAGGCGGGAATTACCCATAGCCTGCGCTACCAGGCTAGCTCCTGACGCACAAAGCTCAATAAACTGAGAAGGTGGGCAACCCCTTCCCTTCTTAGGAGCGAACCTCATAGAAGTCATCTGATTTCTGCCGATCTCACAGCCGTGTAGGATGAGGCAGAATCCGAGCTGAGCGTTGCTGCCCAAACCCACGTTCTGTGCTTTCCTCATGACATACAGACCCGGGACTATCTGTTGATTCTTGTCTATCTGTTCACTATTAAGTGAACCCTCCTTGCTGACCCTACATACCCCTACTGTGTGATAATGGACTTAAGAGAGGCTGTAGCAGGTGTTACATTCCTCTCAGTGTTTACGAGCAAAAGGTCACGCAGACTGCAGAGCTGTACCGGAGAGAGCCTACTTAACCGATCACCCCCACCCCAGCTTTATACCCTGCATCATCTCACCCCAGTGAGGCAGCGTCCCAGTACCTACATTTTGAAGGGTTCAGTTCAGCTTGCTCTGATGCTCCTAGGTCATTCTCCTTCCCTCCACCTTCTCCTAGAATCTCCTAGGACACACTCAGCCTAACAGCTGAGTTAACAGCAGTGACGCAGAATAGATCAGAGGCTTACTTCTCCACAGGTCCTGGGCTGTGAGCTCCTCTGCAGTGCCGGGCTGCGAGCTCCTCTACAGGTCTCAGACTTAGGCAGTGCTAAGCAGGTCCCAGATGGCTGAGGCAGCCGCCCCCAAAGGGCGGGCCTTAAACCCCCAAGATGGGAGGCAGTTTCGCATTCCCATTTATTCTGATATCAATAAAAAAGAACTGTTGCTATAGAAACTGTTATTGCACTTGGTGAGGGGCCATGTCCGAGACTCAGAACACCATGTCCAAGCCACCCTGATTGAGAGGCACAAAGAAATACATGTTTTGCCAGATTGGCAAGGCACAAGAATCGTGCCAAGCTTTGTTCTGAGCAAGGCGGCTCCTGGCTTCTGTGGAGGAATTTCCCTTGTTTGTATGGGAGGGGATTCCAGCACTTCCCCAAAGGGTGTGTGTGGGGGGAACATGCTTCCTGCTGCAGTGAGGGATTCTTTAGAACTTGGCTCTCGGATACTAGCAGGGAGAGAACTTGAGTCAGCTCTTGGTGATCCTCCAGGTAAGGTGTAAGAAGCATTGTGAAATGAAGTAGTCATCTACAGAAGTGTTGAGCAGTGGGCATGCAGGGCAGTGGGGCCACACATTTTAATCCCAACACTTGAGAGGCAAAAGCAGGTGGATCTCTGTGTTCAAGGCCAGCCTGGTCTACAGAGTGAGTTCCAGGACAGCCAGAGCTACACAGAGAAACCCAGTCTCAAACTAACTAACTAACTAACTAACTAACTAACTAACTAACTAACTAACTAACTAACTTCACATAATTAACTTGGAACTTCACAGAAGAAGCAGCAAGACATAGCCCAGGAAGAGGGCAGCAGATAGAGTTTGCACTCAGCCCACCCTGCTCTGATCTCAGCCCTTTCTGTACTTTGGCTTTCCTGTCAGCCGAGGGTAACAGTGTGGCTGTGTGGGACCTCGGTGAGATGGTGTTCACTAACGCAGCCTGCAGAGAACTGTCCGGTGCTCAAGGCAGGGCCCCAACATACATGTTCATGCCTGGCCACAAGGAGAATTCGAGCGTGCAAATAAAAGCTGAGGGTGTGGGCAGAACCCCAAAGCCAATCTGGGTGCTTGTAGAGCAAAGGCCTTCTCTGTCCTTCTGAGCTAGTTTCCACGTGAGCATTGGGCCTATTCTGGCATTGTCCTCTGTCCCCCCCCCCCCACGGAGGAAACCAGCACCTGCCAGTGAGACTAGGCCTGTACCCCAGTTTACTTTCTCAAGGTACTTTGGTTGGCCAAGAGTGATGAGGCCCAGGATACATCACAGGTAAGCAGACACATTCCACATACAGATTTGGGGTTTCTTTTGGCTATAGGATCTGTTCATTTAGTATATATGTATATGTGTATGTGTATATGTATATATGATTCCTGGCATGATCTAAGTGGTCATATTATGATGGGAAGGAGAAAGAGACAGATAGTACCCCAGTTCTCACGGAATCCATTCAGTGTGTGTGCATGATTGTGTGTGTGTGTGCGTGCGTGTGTGTGTGTGTGTGTGTGTGTGTGTGACAGTAGGCAAAGATACGTACAGGAAAATGTATGTGATGTATGGCTGAGGAAAGGCTGAGCGAGGGAAGGCAGTGACTGGAAGCTTGGGAAGGGTGGGCGCAGCCGAGACCGACTCACAAGGAGCTGGTCATTGCTTATGTGGGACAGACTTTCAGGGCGAGCACAGCGAGTGTGCAGGCTCTGGTGTGGGGACGAGCTGGGATGGCAGAGGAAGGCCAGCAGAGCTGCCACAGGGAAGGAGGGAAATGGTTGGAGGTCCTGGGAAAGGGAGACTCGGGAGGGTATTTGGAGCGGAGCACTCGGAAGCCACAGAAACGTAGAGTTGCGCGTTCTCAGGCATCAGAAAATGTTCCAGGACAATGTGCATGATGCTACGTCTATGCTGCCAAGTCTGCCTTCCTGGAAATTCCTGGAATGGTGGCCTCCCCCAGCTTCCCACTCCGGCTGCTCCATTTTGCTCAACTCTCCCGGCTGAATGGGGCGACAGAAGTCTCGTAAGGGCCGGGTGTATCTCAGCTGTGGCATGCTTGTCGATCATAGAGAAGCCTTGGAGTCTGTCTCCAGCGTTGTATAACACTGGGTATGGTGGTTCGTCCCTGCAGTCCTGGACGGTCAGCAGTTCAAGACCACCCTCAGCTCCATAGCTAGTTCCAGGCCAGCCTGGGCCACAGGGAATCTCATTTAAAAATCCAAACCAGCCGGGCAGTGGTGGCACACGCCTGTAATCCCAGCACTTGGGAGGTAGAGGCAGGCGGATTTCTGATTTCGAGGCCAGCCTGATCTACAGAGTGAGATCAGGACAGCCAGGGCTACACAGAGAAACCCTGTCTCAAAAACAAACAAAAAAAAAGAAAAGAAAAGAAAAATAAAATAAAATAAATCCAAACCAAAGACTTGTCAAAGTGCTGTTGCTATGCCCGCCTCCTTCATCTTATTGTACAGAGAAGGGATTGGGCGTGTGTTGGGGGGTTGGTGGCCCATCAGAACTGACCTTGGTGCCCTCTGACAGCTGAGGATCTAAAGGCCCTGACTCCGAAAGCTTCTACTCATGTACAGAAAAGACACATCCCACATCCCAGTCCATTCTAGAGGGAGTGGCTCTCAGAGTCCCCATACTGGCCCTGGTACTGTTCCTTCTGTCTACTTCCTGTTCTGGAAAGTCCTGGTAGCAGGCCCAGGACAACAGATGGCCAAGGACAGTTAGGCAAGGAACCTGAAGGCGAGGAGTCGTTTTTCTCTGTGCAGCCATAACGCTGTTGCTCCAACTAAGACTTTTGTCGTAGCCTGACTTGGGTGCAGATCCACAGGCTCACCCAC
Source organism: Apodemus speciosus (assembly GCA_002335545.1). Lineage (NCBI taxonomy): Eukaryota > Metazoa > Chordata > Mammalia > Rodentia > Muridae > Apodemus > Apodemus speciosus. Next base: position 689,999 of record BDUI01000018.1, read on the forward strand.
TGGGCTGGCAACTCAACATCAGGGGCCTCACCCTATCCTTATCCTGATTTCTGCCCCAGTCCTGAGATGTTTGCTATGGATTAGACATGATGTGTTCCCCCACAAAGGCTCAGGCTTAGTCTCCAGATGTGCTGTTGACAGCTAGTCATGATGGCCTCGCCTTCAGCAACAGTTCAGTGTACTCATGGGGTCACAGTCGAATGGGCTACCAGGAGGAAGGAAGTAGGTCTCTGGGAGGGGGTGAATTTGGGTACATTTTATCCCTGTCCTGCACCCTTGGACTCCATGTGATAAACGCTTCCACCATGTTTCTACCTTGTCATGGTCTTAGAAGCAATGGGAACACTGCTCAGAAACTACGGTGACCAAAGGATGGACACCGAGAGCTGTGGCTCTTCCCGTCCTCTATGAGTGCTCATGACACTGCACAGGAGATGGGCAATCTGAGACACCACAACTGTCCACAGGAGAGACCGAGGCACTTTACATGAGGTACAGCCAACCAGCATGTCAACCTGTAAAGGATGTCCCTTACATTGTAGGGAAAACATGAAGCATCACCCCCTCCCTTTCCCTTCTTAAATGCATACACAGAGAACCTATTTCTAGGTAAACAAATCTGTCAGCAGTGGTCAGCGCTAGGAGAATAAATCTCAACTGCCATAGCTAGGTATCGATGGAGTGTGAAAGACAGAAGTGTGGGCACGTGCTCATAGATTACCATATCAGGACTTTTGATGGGGGCCTAGACAGGGAAGTGTGTGACTGTGTGTGTGTGTGTGTGGGGGGGGGTCTGCCTGTCTGTGTTTCTGAGGCTCAAAAGCAGGACCTTAGGCATGCTACATAAGTGATTTCCTGGCCCAGGAATAGGGATTTTGCATACTGCCTTCCGGAATCCTTGGTATTAACATTTGAGAACTACTCTTTTATTAAATAAAATTATAAGCCCTTGTTCTTTTGTCACTATTCTGTAAGGTTACGGCTTTCATAATGAACAAACCCATCTACACGCTGCTCTTAGCTTCCATAGGGAAGCAGGAGCGACGGAAAGCGTGGGGAAACCCACCCCTTCCAAACACCAGTCCGCACGGAAGTCAGCACGGAATGCTATGTTCATTTGTAATGCGGAAGAACAGGGAGGCCCGAGCAAAGGAACCTGTCTGGAGAGATTCCTTCAGGGTTCAAGGTGGAGCCGTTGCCACTCTGCCCTCTGCCTTTCTTTTCTGAGAGCTTTAGAAGCTGATGGGCAGAAGTCTCACTTAGCCCCATAGTGGGCTATGGGGACTGCAGGAAACGGAGGCCACGCCTCCCCGAGGCGGAGGCCACGCCTCCCTGCCACATTCACCCGGGCTCTGGGACGTTTGAGAGGAAAGGGTCCTGAAGACCCGGGAAGGCATAGTTGAGTGCGGGCCATTCCCTGCTGTAGTGCAGGGAAACTCTTCCAAACAGCTTTTCTTTCTTCTCAGCTTAGTTTACTTCAGTCCAGTAGCGTCAAAAGCAATTCAGATGGGCTCGCAAACATCAGAGATGTTTCCACAGCAACTTAAAACTTCTTCCATGACCCTGTGTTTTGGAGTCTCAGTCTCCAAAGAAGCCAGAAGCCCACAAAACAGTCCCGGATCAAACTGGCCACCTCTCTGGCCACTCTGGGCATATGCTGTTGAAAGGACCGCAGGGCAGGGGAAGGAGCTCGCTGGCGGTAGAGTTTGCCATAGGACCCACAGAGAGACTGTAAATTGGTGAAGAGCTGCCTTTCCAAGTTTGAACTGAGAAACATTTACCCCAGAGGGGGGTGGGGAGGGATTTCAAGCTGTGAACACAGGAAGTGGGGCAGGGCAGCGAGAACCAAGAGTCCTTTTCTCCTCAAAGCTGGCTCCGAAACTGCTGCCATTGGCGTAGTGAATTTGGTCTCTGGGAGTAATTTTATTTTAGTTTTCTTGCTGTGAGACAAACCAGGACACATTCTCAGGCTCCCCCTCTTCTCTCCCGATTCCCTCCTCTCTCTCTCTCTCTCTCTCTCTCTCTCTCTCTCTCTCTCTCCTCTCCCTCCCTCCCTCTTCACCTGCCCTCTCCCCTCCTCTGCTTATGGGTATGATGAGAAGGTCACAATAAGCCCTATAATCTCAGAATGCCCATGGCTCCAGGCCTAGGTGGTAGAGAACAGCACTCCTAGAAGAATTTGAATTTCAGAGAAGCAATGGAATTGTTCGGTACAACTGCACCCATTTTATGTTTGGAACTATTTACAATATATGAGTTTTAAATTGCACCAGGGTCCAGAGTTTTGTTTGTTTGTTTTGTTGTTTTTTAACGTAGTGCTCCTTGGTAGTAGTAGTGGATTGGAGGTTTTCCGCCCCCTGGTGGCTAACGAAGAATACGGCCACCGGGGGAAGTACCCTGTTATTTACAGTGCAAGAGGGAAAGAAGCCTTCCTCCCTAGGGCAGAAGTAACACAACCAGGCAGACATTTATGAAGGGACAATACATAGCTTGCCCGCTCTGAGCGAGCATCAATTATACCACAGAGTGAGTTCTTCCAGTCAGGGAGCTATGAGTATCCGGTGTCCAACCAGACACCAACCCTGGACCCCTGGCTGAACAGCTAGGTGACTTTCAACCTGCCTTCCTCATCTGTAAAATGGGACAACTGTTCTGATGAACAGAGGGCATAGGGCAGGGAAACCTTTGGCCCAGAGTCGGGCCACCTGCCTAAGTGGCAGCCGTTACCTTGATAATACTGCCTGCCACAGCATCAGCCCTTCCACTCAAGTGAAAGGTTGGAAATTCATAGGAAGCAAATGCGCAGGTCAATTGTGCGCAAGGGTGGGGGGTGGGACAAGAAAGCAGTGTCCTCGAGTGTGACTGGCAGCCGGTTGTAGCTACTAGTGTGACTAGCATAGGACGATGGGGGTAAGCTCTGTCCCTTTTGCTTCTCAAGTTCTCCAAACCACTGTGGGTGCACGCATGGCTGTTACGGTTGTTTTCGTTAGAGACAGGGTCTTGCTATGTCACATGCGCTGCCCGGAAGTCACTAAGTAGCCCACGCTGGCCTTGGGCTTGCAATGAGTCTCCGAGTGGCACTACACTCCTCTGTATTTTTCTAGTAGCATACTCTTTCTTGGGTGGGGCTCAAGGCTGCTGTCCCTCTCCCATCGCATACTCTAGTCTCCTGGGGACGTCGAAAGGGCTCCTCGCTCCCGTTCCTCTGTTTTTCCCTGTGTTGGACAGTGGGGGAGTGATTCCTGAGTTCATGGCTGTAGAGTTGAACCTCATCGTCGCCCCTAACTGTCTGTGTTGTCTTAGACAAATCCTGCTGCCATCTGAGCTCCAGTTTCCTCATTTTCCACAGGAGGAGGTCATGCCTGCTCTACCGACCGACACATCCTGTGTCCCCCATAAGACAGAGCGTAGTAGAGGCCAGTAATGATCAGATGGATGGGCACAGGAGGGACCTGGGATGCCGGATGACAGGGTACAGCCTTGTGATGACAATGACAGCAACAAAGGGCAGAATCATTGCCATTATTTCTGTCCAGGGAGACAGGCTGACTTTGGAGAAGAGGCCCTGAGTCTGAGATGGGTGGAAAGAGTCTTGCTAAAGACCATGGGCCGCTGTTCTGCCCTCTGGGCAGTCGACTTACTAAATGGACCGGATGCTTAGCCTTGTGAAGGTGGAGCTAGACAATGTTTGGGGTTTCTAGTGAGTGCTCCATCTGTGAGCACCCAATCCTCAAGGAGGCCTTTGTCTCTGTGAGCCCGTGGGTGGGGGTTGTTGGGGGGGGGTGGAGATGGACCGGCCTGTGACCCCTGGAGATCTGACTTGTCTGCTGTAAGCTGAGAGAGACAGTTCACAATAGCAGTCCCAGCTAGAGAAAGCGCATGGCTTTCCTCCTGTTAGAGATCTCGCCACCAGCTTTATGTGAACTTAAGAAATCTGATTCCTTGATGGGGGTTGCTGGCTTCGCGCTGGTTGGCTTAGACCCCCCTCCCCGCCCCCAGAAGGCGCTGTTGGCTCTGAAACCTTGGCCAGGTATTGTCTGGGGGCTTAAGGCAACCCTTGTTCAAACCACTGACTAATTTGGTGGGCGTTAACTCTCGCGGCAGGGGCGGGGCTCCGCAACACTGAGCTCTAGGCACCCTGGGGACCCAGTCAGGCGCCACTACGCCACTACGGCAAAATGCCTTGCGGACCCAAACGCCTTAGCACTTCTGGCTTCATAGTCTGTGGGCTGACTACTAGCTGAGACCCGCTCCTTGCTCAAGGCAAAAGGCAAAAGGGCCAAATCCCTGGACACTTTCAAATCACTTCAAGAGGGCAATTTTTAATCTTCCGTAAACCCCGACCTGAAGTAGGAGTTTAGTTCCTGAAGGAAAGAAACACCCCAAGCCTTCATCGAAGGCATTTTCTCCTTCTATTCTTCTATATCCCGATGTTTTTCCAAATTGTTTTTATGCTGTCCATATATTCATTTATTTTATTATTTGAATAAAAGACTTCTGAAGTATCCCTAGTAGAAAATACAATGCTTATTCGCGCATAAGCAAACAAAAAAAGCTAGAGATTAACACCTGTCATCAACAAAATTCAAAAGCCCTCAGCGTGTCTCCTTCCCAATCGCTGCACGTCCACAGTCAGCAATCGCTTTCTGAACTGCCTGGAGCACACTCATCATGGGCAACCCCCACGGGACAACAATGGCTCCCTGGTGGGTGGTGGTGGGCAAGGCTCACGGCTTTTCCTTCCCCCATCCCATTCCCGGCCGGACTTCCCGCTTCGCTCTCAAACCTACCTACCCCCCTCCATGCCTGCTCAAAGATCTTGGATTGGGGACCCTGCCTGGCACCAGCCCCGACAGAGACCTCGCGGGACCTCTGCAGGCAGGATACGTAGTGTTAGCAGAAGTTTGCATTTTGGGCACGCGCATGTGTTTCCACACTCAGCAAGACGGCATGGATGGAAGAGGTGAGAGAAGAAATGGAAGGACTGAGGAAGAAGTGATGAAGAAACGTCGAAGCTTTGAGACGATGGGAAGAAGAAACCTGGCGCCAAGGAAGGAAGGAAGGACCGGGATGCTGCTGTCTGCAGAGGGTGGTGTGTAATTCCCACTTACCTGACCTGAGCAGCACCGCTCGGTACAGCCCGGTGGCTTCGGCGGGCGCACTGGCCCACTCGCCCAGCTTCCGCGCCATGCCCTGCGCTGTGTATCTCCACCGCGGAGCCTGGACTGAGGGCTTGAGCGGCTCTCACTCGGGGACAGTGACGCGCCCGGCTGCTCCACCCGCAGGGGATCTGGTTACTGTGGGCTGCGTATGAGATCCAACCTGCTTCCCCGATCTGCGTGGGGCGTGCGGTGGAGTGGGAGGGCCAAGGGACACAGACAGTCTCGGTGCCCAGGGAAGCGGGCGGGTGTCCGGACACTCTTGCAGCATCACACAGAGCGCTGCCAGCCTGGCCTCATGCCCACCTCGCCCAGTTCTTGGCCACTGGCTTCTGTGAAAGCTGCAAGCAGGTATGGGATTAGGAAGCGTTATTCCTGGCATCTGTTCCCAGCTGAGCTGCTAAAGAGAAACCCAGGGTCCTCATCTGAGAAGCGCAGAGACCATAGTTCTTTGCTCACAGGGTTTCAAGGTGAGGCTAGGCAAGTGTAAGAGGAAATGCTGGCAGGTTCGGAGCAGGCACTATGCCCCGGTACTTTTAAAGATGACTTTGTGATCTGAGAATGTTGTTCACTTGGTAGAGTGCTTACATGAAGCCCTGGGTTCGAGACCCAGCGTCGCATAAAACGCGGGATGGTGGTGCACACCTGTTACCCTAGAACTTAAGAAGTTGGAGGTAGGAGGTTCAAGAGTTCAGGATCAAGAGTTCAAGGTCTTCCCCGGATACATAGCTAGTTTGAGACCAGACTGGGCTACACAAGAGGTGTCTCAGAACACAAGCAAGTAAACAAACACACCACAAAGATTCGAGTGGCACTGTGAGGCTGGAGCATTGCTGGGGTAGAGAAAAGACGGTAGGACGCCTCAAGACGGAACTGATTTCTCTGGCTTCGTGGTGTCTCTTAAACAGCCAGGAGAAGACCAATGGAAGAGTCTGAAGGTGGATGGGGCAAAATCCACCATGCGGTTGTGGAATATTTGAGACATCCACAGCCTTGGTCACCTACTCTGCCAGCACTGGGCTGCTCTGCATCTAAAACAACAAGATGTGATCTGGTTCCTTTACTCTTTATGAAGTTGGGTCTCTCAGCATGCTGATTTTACAGAGGAGTGCTTGCCACATAAGCAGTCCCGACTTTGGATTCCCAGAACCCATGCAAAGCTGGTATACAGTGACATACATTTGTAGTCCCAGTGCCAGGGAGGTGGAGACAGATTCGCGGGTCAGGCCTGCCAGGAGTCTAACGGACTCAGTGAGCTCCAGATTCAAGGAGACATCCCGAGGACAGTTTCAGCTGGTGACAACTCTCCGCCAAGTCAACTTAAGTCTGATCCCAGGGACTCACTCAGTGGAAGGGGATAATCAACTCATGTAAGTTGTGCTCTGACATCCACACGTACCACCACAACCCCAGCACATGTGTCCCCTCCCCATGTATCCCACCACACAGAGAAGACTGACTGGTAAGGGTGAAAGTCTTCCCTGGGGAAATCACTATAATTTTTTGAGTGTGTGTGTGTGTGTGTGTGTGTGTGTGTGTGTGTGTGTGTATTTAATGATGTATTTTCTTTTATGTGTGTGGGTGCTTGTGGAGGTCAGAGCCCTTAGAGTTACAGACACTGTGACCCGTCCTATGTGAGTGGTGGGAACTGAACACAGAATAACAACTGTTCTTAACCTGAGTCATTTCCCAACACTGCTGCTGCCGCTTCTTCTTCTTCTTCTTCTTCTTCTTCTTCTTCTTCTTCTTCTTCTTCTTCTTCTTCTTCTTCTTCTTCTTCTTCTTCTTCTTCT
>BDUI01000018.1:696974-709391 GCA_002335545.1 Apodemus speciosus
CTCCTCCTCCTCCTCCTCCTCCTCCTCCTCCTCCTTCTTCTTCTTCAACAACAACAACAACAACAATGTATTAGTTTCTTTTGCTAACCCAAGGCAAACAATTGAAAGCAGGGAGGATTGCCCCTTGATCCACATTTTCCACCTTCCATTCCAGTAATGCCACCAAATTATGACTCCATCGACAGACCAATCCACCCGTGAAGTGAGTCCTCGAGACCTAACCACCTCTCCAAAGCCTCTGACATAACTGACTGTTATGACCACTGGGACAAGCTTTGCACACACAACTTTTGCAGAGCATAGGGGGACCCTTCACATTTAGAAGTTAAGAAGACAGTACAAAGAGTTTCTTATATTCCACACTCAGTGTCCCTGTCCTTAATATCATAATGTATGCAGGGCGGGCAAGATGACTCGGCAGGCAAAGGAACTTGAAGCCAAGCTTGAGGACCCGAGTTCAATCACTGGGACTCACATGGCTCCTACCAGTTGCCGATGATCTCTACAAACGCGGTGTGGCGTGCATGCCCTCCTAAAATAAGTAAGTAAATAAGCGTAATCAAATGTATGCAAATGAGTGCCACAGTCGGTTTCTTGAAACGATTGAACTTTTGCTAACTGATTCATCCTTTATTCTTACTTCTGTAATTCTTGCTTCTCTGTCCCAGGACCATCCCCAGGACACCACACAGTTTGCTGTGTTGTTCGGTCCCCTAGGCCCTTCTTGCCTGTGACCTTGACAGTTTTTAGTTACTGTGTAGCTCCATAGACACACGGAGGGAGGCTGCCTGCTCCCTGTGTGACACTGTGGGATAGATAGGAGGGGCTGGAGTCCCCAGAGGCTTCCCATTTTGAGCATTGCCACCAAAAAAAGAGAGAGAAGAGGGACAGTGTTTGGGGACTGGTCAGTCTTCCTTTTGTTTGCCTTCACAAAGGGATTGAGGGCACAAGTAACGTCATCCATGGAAGGAAATTCTGGGACATAGAAAAAGGACCTACTCCAGAGAGTTGGAAGGACTCATACACTCGTCTCCTGTGTCTCTCCACACAGAGCTGGGAATCAGACTGGGTCTCACACACAGCCTTAGCATTACAAAGACAGCGCAGCTCCCAGACCTGAGTTCAAAAACATGCCCTTGGCACACCTGCCAGGCTTTTAGAACGGAGAATCCATTAGGAATAAGGCCAGCCAGTGCCCATGGGGCAAGGTGGCCAGGGTTGGGGGGTGTCCCTTTGCTGGGTGGGCTTGGGAGATGAGTACTGGCAAAGCAACTTAGCTCAGAAAAACCACCCGGGTCTTTGCTGATGCAGTCCTGTAACTCACAGCCTTCTACTGGGACTGTGCCAATTAATGAGTGCAGCCATGAACCAATGGCAGATAGGCAGGTGCCAGCTCCACCCATGATCCTCAGGGGCACTGCATTTGGCAGGGGTAGTGGCATTTTTGAGAATTTTGGAATACTGGTTTCTTTTTTAACTACAGAAATATAAAAATGAGGTTTTGCTTCAATCCCAGGTACATGGATGTGGGACTGCTTCAGACTGCCTGCAGCATCTGACTATGATTTGCCTTGTGCTCTAGTAGAAGCGGGGTTTTGCCAGCTATAGATGTTTGCTGCGATTATGTGACACTTGGAATTCTGGGAATTTTCCAGAGGGTATATAAAAGCTAGGGACCCTGAGAGGCAGGGGCATTGTTTGTTGGTCATTTAGGGAGGTTGGTTGTGGTTTTTTAGTAACCATGGTCAAAGAAGAAACAAAAGGAAAGAAATTAGATTCAGGGATCCCTATTCCCTTTTTCTTTCCTCTCCATCCTTGTTTCTCTCCTTTCTAGTGTTACGGGGTGAAACCTGGGGAAAAAGAAGAACCCACAAAGTAGCAAAGACCAGCTGCAGCCTGACATGTAAAATACCCAGACACTGCTGACCACAGCTCTGCCTCAGCGGAGGCCATTTGTATCCCTCCTGTACCTCCTGAGGCCACCGTCTGCCTCCTTTCCATTCCCTGCTTGCTGAGAATCCCTAGGGGCTGGTGGCTAGTGACCTCGACGGTCCTGTCCCCTAAAGTCCCCTTTCCACTCTGCCACATGATGTCTCCTAGAAGCTAATGTCTCACTATGACAATGACATAGTTATCAGACAGACATCCAAAATGCATCCCCATAGACTTGCCCCACAGCAAGTGACACTTAGGAAACTTTGGTTTATTTTGTCTTGTCTTTTCTCTTTTGAAACATGGCTGGTCTATGTAGCCCTGGCTAGCCTGAAACTCTCTATGGAGAACTCACAGAGATCCACCTGCCTCTGCTCCTGAGTACTGAGATTAAAGGTGGGCACCACTATACCCAGCATTTGGTTAGGTTTTAAATATCTAAAAGTTGAGGTTCATCACATGCCCACAGAGGAGTGAGTTTTGAGTGCCACCTCAGTGAATTTTTGCATGTGCTCACTTATATCCACTTCTGGATTGTGGTGTAAAACAGCCCCTCCCCAGGCGACACACACTGTCTGCCCCAGGAGGTGGAGTTTTCCCCTCTGTACTGTGGCCTCAGGTCTTTGGCTCCAGCAGGACACATCTGTGTGTATGTGTCTGTGTCTGTGCCCGTGCCTGTGCCCGTGCCCGAGTCTGAGTCTGTGTCTGTGTCTGTGTCTGTGTCTGTGTCTGTGTCTGTGTCTGTGCCCGTGCCCGTGCCCGTGCCCGTGCCTGTGCCTGTGCCTGTGCCTGTGCCTGTGCCTGGGTCTGGGTCTGGGNGTCTGGGTCTGGGTCTGGGTCTGGGTCTGGGTCTGGGTCTGGGTCTGGGTCTGGGTCTGGGTCTGGGTCTGGGTCTGGGTCTCTGTGTGTGTCTGGTTCTCTGTCTGGGACTGGGTCTCTGTCTGGGCCCGGGCCTGTGCCTGGCTCTGGGGATCAGTTGGTAGAGTGGTTGCCTAGCATGCACAAGGCTCTGAGTTTGGTCTCCAGCATCATGTGAACTTGTCTTAGTGATGCACTCTTGTGATCCCTGTACTCAGGAGATAGAAGTTGGAGGACCAGATGTTTAAAATCATCCTCAAGGTCAGCCATGGCTACATGAGTCACTATTAAAAAAATGAACTGTACAATTTGCTGTATGGGTTGGCTTCTGTTTCTATAGTTTGAGTATATAGCTGTGTTTCTGGTCTGTTCCTCTTTGTTGCTGAGTGGCTTTCTAGTTTAGTTAGTAATTACTTTGTGGTCTTCGGACAGCGCTAAAAACATCCACTGTGCAATTCTTCTATGGCAGCTGATCGAGTGCACACATTGGTCATGCAGATGCCTGGCCGAGGAGCGGTTGGCCTGTAAGGGAGGGGAGACGCTGCCAAGGGCTGTGCTTTGACATCTCCACCAGGTAAATGTTTTTACACTTGAGCAAGCATCTGTGCACAATGCTTTGGACAGAGGGAGGCTACCCTAGTCTCCCTTCCTGTTACTGTGATAAAATATTCCCACAAGAGCAACTCAGGGGAAGAAGGGTTTATTTCAGCTCATAGTTCCAGGTTGTGGTACCCCACTGGCAGGGAAGTTGAAGAGGCAGGAGCCTGAAGGAGTCAGGCATGTCACACAGATCCATAAATCAGGGACAGGTGGTAAAAAGTGGGGCTCACACCTCAGCTCACACTCAGCTCATACTCCCGTTTCCACCCCAGCTCACACTCCGGCTTGCATCTCAGCTTATACTCCAGCTCACACTCCAGTTGACACCCTAGTTCACACTCCAGCTCACACCTCAACTCACACCTCAGCTCCCACTCAGCTCGCACTCCAGCTCACACCTCAGCTCACATTCCAATTCACACTCCAGCTTATGCCTCAGCTCACATCCCCATTCACACCCCAGCCCACAACTCAACTCACACATCAGCTCATCGCCCAGTTCACACTCCAGTTCACACTTCAGTTCACGTTCCAATTCATACCCTAGCTCGCACCTCAGCTCGCACTCCAGTTCATACCTCAGCTCACCAGGGAGTAGTGTCGCCCACATCAAGTAGTGTAATCAAGACACACAGACATGTCCCCGGGGCCAGTCTGATCCAGACAATCCATTACTGAAATCATTCCTGGGTGATAGTACACTAGTTCAAACAGCCCTGAAATTCGTCACAGAGACATGAGCGGACTTGCACCATAAATAAACACAAGTGGGTACCAGTCCTGAACTTGGAGAAGAGGGTATGACTTCTTCAGGGTGTTGTTTTCCTTGAAACTTGGTGGGGGTACTATGCCTGCCTCTGGGTACACTTTCTTTTCTCAACTGCCATTCTTCATTAGACTGCAATTGTCAAGGGAGTAGAGACTGAGCTTGTTGAGGGAGGGGTCTCCCATGCCACACATTGATAACTTAACAACTCTAGCAAACATCTGTGACCTCAGGTTGGCCCCGGGCTCCGGATAAGCCAGCATTAGTAAGGCCTCAGCTAAGCCTCCTGACAGTCCTTTGAGACTAAGAGGAGTGAAGTTCCTGTTTAATGCCCCAGGAAGGAAGTGAGTTGAGCTTTGTGAGTAGATTCAAGACAGTTTGAATCAGGATCCCCTGCCCCCTTCTGTATATAAGATGTGCAAGTATCCAAGTGTGAAGATCAGAGGACAACTCTCTGTTGTTGATTCTGGCTTCTCGCCTTGCTGTGATGCAGTGTTTCTCCTGTTTCTGCCGTGTTGTGTACTTCGGGTTACCTGGCCTGCAAGCTTCTAGGCGATTCTTCTGTCTCTGTCCCATCTCACCTCATCAGTGATGGGATTACAGTTGTTCGCCACACATTGAACTAAGGTCACCAGGCTTGTGGGACAAATGCCTCTACTCTGAGCCATCTCACCAGCCTCACCTTGACTCTCAGGTTGGCCTGGAACTGACATCCTCCTGCCTCAGCTTCCTGTGTACTCAGATTACAGGAGGGCCTTCCCATGCCTGGCTTGCACTTCACTTGACAGAGGAGGAAGCTAAGGAGCCCTTTCCTACGGGGTCAGTTTGAATCACTCTTCCCACTAGGCTAATCTTAAAGCTTGAATGTTTTTAACTCAAGAGCCCTGACTTCCACCCCAACAGACCACCCACTCAGTGAGGCCATAGTCACTGCAAATTACAAGGACCACCCGTGCCTTCTGCCCTGGCATCTTGCCTTCACGAAGCCGCCCTATTGTGCGAGGTGACATCTGCCAGTCTCTTGCTCCTCTATTCTCAACGAAGAGGAATCAAACTCTGCGATCCCATTGAAGGGCTGGCACTGTTGGAGCTGTTGCTTTACTCTGGGGCAGCTCCCCATGCGGGGATTCTGCTCTCTGCTGCTGTGTCTATCCGTCCGTCTGTCTGTCCGTCCGTCTGTAGCCCAGGTGCACAGCAGAGAAGGAAACTGCCATGATCCTGCTTCTAAGGTCTTCTCACGGCCTTTTCAGATAGAATCTCATTGTGTAGCTCAGGCTGGCTTAGAACTCATCTCAGGCTCTCCCTGGAAGCCCAGAGCACTGCCCTCCAGGATCCAGGCGGAGTCTACCCGCCTGAGCCAGAGGTTGAGAGCCTCCACTCCTTTCACACCAGGTCTTGGTGCTGAGGATGTTTTAGCCTCTCATAAGCTTGTAACACAGTTACCACAGGTAATGAGGCACCCCTTGCTGCTTCAGAGGCGTGCACTGGGACAATCCAGGTGCACACAGGGCTGTGGAGTTCCATTTTTCCTCACCATCTGTGTGTGCCCTGAGCTCACTACTGTCCCAGCACGGTTACTTTTTGAGGCTTCATGAGGGTCTTGGTAGGTTTTTGTTTAGCTTTGTTTTCTATTTACTTTGTGTAGGGGTTTAGGGAGTTTGAAATAGGATCTCATTGTATAGCCTAGGCTGCCCTAGAACTCAGAATCCTGACAGCATACCAAGCACTCAGATTACAGTGTGCGCGGTGCCCAGCTCCGCAGCTTGCCTCTTATGTCATGGAGGTTTTATTTATTTTTTATTATCTTTCTGTTTCTCTCTCTCTCTCTCTCTCTCTCTCTCTCTCTCTCTCTCTCTCTCTCTCTCTCTCTCTCTCTCTGTGTGTGTGTGTCTGTATGCATGCTTGTGCGAGGTTGTAGGGCAATGTTCGGTGCTTCCCACTTTGCATTTGGACACAGCATCTCTCACTGGCCTGGCCACCATGGCTGATGACGGCCAGACTGGCCGGCTAGAGTTCCCCAAGGACCTGCCGCCCTCTGCCGCCCCAGCAATGGGAATCGCACATTTGCACCATCATACCTGACTGTCGGAAACAGCTGTTGGGGATCGCACGCAGGTCCCCATGCTTGCCAGGCAAGCACTTCAGGCTGAGCTGGGATGTTTCTCTGTCAGCTCATGTCCCATTCCCTCCCTTGGCACGAGGCTGTGCACAGTGCAGTGCGATGCCTGGTGCTTTTGTGGTTTTGTGTTGTTAAAACAATTTCCTTTAGTTGGACATGTAGTTCCTCTCATTTTTCTGGCTATTACAAATGGTTTTGCTCCACATGTCCCATGCTTGCCTCCCTGCCCACAGGCTGGCCTCTCTAGGGTTGATATTACAAAAAGAAAGACACAAACCACACCCACAATGACTCTCACTCTCTTCTGAATGCTTGGGTGATGAGTTTATCTTCTATGGCATCAGGGCTTTAAAAGTTGCAATAACGCTTGCCAGCGACGCATCGTGAGGGACAAGGGGGCTGATAGGATGCTGCTGTTCAGGTTCCAGATCTCACATGCTCTCAGATTCTCGGAGCACAGATTTCTTAAGTGCTCTGCTTGTGAGCGATGAAGGCCCCTTTCTACATGCACACTCGTCTGTGCTGTCAGGATGCCACTGGGTGCCTCTGTGCTGTCAGGATGTCATCTCTCACTGGTGGCCAGTGCTGTGGAGAACATGAAACCTGACTTTGAACACATTTAATGAAAGTGGGTCACACTGGACTGTGCATCTCTGGGGAGCTGTGAGACCGGGGGAGGAAAGCTACAGGCGTGAGAACAGATGCTAGGGCAGCCACCACACGGGACAGATCCCAGCCCACCACGGAACCGACCTCTTTCAGGCCTGAGCCATGCCCCGCAGAAAGATCCAGGGTTTTATGATCTTAACAAGCTTCCGAGCCTCAGACTCAGTTTTCTTACATATAAAATGGGTAGCTAGTTCAGGCTGGCAGATGGCCTGTCACAAGCCCCCATGAGGCTACTTAACAACCATACATCATCACCTCCATTACCATTGGTCATCAGCTTGACTTTGCTTTCCAGGGGGTTTTGTTCTGACAGACTGGCAAAGCACGCTGCTAACGATTGAACCGATGTGGATGTGTGTATGGCCCAGCCAAAATTCACGGCTCCATACTTCTCAGTGCGCATGTTCACGGATGACTCCGTCGTAGACAACTTTTTGCATGTTGGCCCGGGAATTGGCTCTGCTTCTATAAGACAGAGGAGAGATTTTGATCCATTCTTTGCAAACCTGCAAGTGAATGCACTCTGTGCATGTTGCTCCGAGCAGGCCCGTGCCAAGGGCGTCGGTGCACACTGGCAGTGCCCCCGTCACGGTGCCTTCATGGCTTGGGTAACTTTGGAGGGGAGAGTCATTCATGATTTACTTTGTGGATGCTGCCCTCCTTCTCCTCCCCCACTCCCTCTTTCTTCTCCCTCCACCTCCTCCTCTCCACTGCCTCGTGTACTTCACCCCTTCCTCTCCAACCTTCTCCTCTACTTCTTCCTCCTCTGCCTCCTTCACCTCCTCCTCTTCTAGGTTCCCTCCCCCCTCCTCCTTCACCCTCCTCCTCTATCTTCTCCCCTTCCACACCCACTGTCTGCTCCTCCCCCATCCCTTCCTCCTGATCTGGTTCAGAGCTACCATGCTGGGTTAGTCTCTTAAAGTCCAGTGTTAACCTTTGGAAAGGCAGGGAAGTCACTCGCTCCCGTTCTTTCAAGGGTCTCTGCTTTTTCCCTCCCTCTCTGGCCAGTAGTACTTTGTGGATCCCAGTGATCCCTTTAAGGAGTTTGGAACTCACTGGAAGGAGCTGTTTGGCTGATTGTAATTCCAGTTTAAGGGAGCACCATGTTCAGACTCCTGTACTAAATTTCTTCCCAGTGACTGGCCAGCTGTCTTGGCATGAGCCTGGAGCTAGGTCGGTTTATGTCCTGGCAGGCAGGGTTGTATATGTACTCAGAACAAAGTTGCGCCTGCATAGACAAGGTCCCAGAGTCCAGAGTCAATGCTCGTGGGCTCCTGGAGCCTCACATGAGGCCTGGCTCACCCATCCCCCACTCTGAGAGGAAGAGGCTGGCCCTTTACGTGTTTTTCAGTCTTGAGCCTGACATGTGTCTTTCTGTATATGGGCAACTGTCCCCACCTAGAGTTGGACTGTTACCCAGTGTAATTCTTGGGCCAGTGGCTGTAAGGTTTTTAACTGGGATACACCTTGACCGGAGTATAGGCTTATTTTAAACCTCTTAGGAGCACTGGACTTAAAAGCAATGTTCTGGTAAATTCTGAAAAGATTCCTCAAGTCACATTAATAATCACTCCTGGAATGTCTTTGTTGGGTGGATTTGGGATTTGGGAGAAACCAGATCTGGTTTCTGCTGTCCCTTTGGGGTAGGCATGTGAATGGGGGTGGGGTACTTGGTGAGAGGTGCTTGGAGTCCAAGCAACTGGATCCGCACTAATCCTAGCCCAGGGGCTTCAGGGCAGAGCGCTAAAACTCTGCCTGCCTGGGCACCTATCCAGCAGCAAGCAGAGCTTTGCAAGATTAGAAAACACACCCTGGGGAGCCGCTGAGCCCGTGATTCTGGGCAGGGAGGAGGGAAGAGAGGAGATACCTAGGGAGGCCTTGCCAATGCAGGACAAGGGTGGTTCTCAGCAGGCAAAACCCAGAACAGCCTGCAAGTGTAAGAAGAGATGCTTGGCCTTCCCAGAAACCAAGGAAAAATACACACTGTGACAACAACAGCCCATTATTTTTCTCCCGTCAGACTGGCAAAAAAGGAAACACAATGACACTACTGTTGGAGAGTGTTTGGGGCCTTGGATACTCTGCTCCGCTCCAGGAGAGAATGTCGGAAGCCCCACAAGCCAGTCCCCTGATACCTGTGCTGTTCTATCTCTAAAAATTTGGTTTAAAGGTTTGAGCCATGTTCAGAGACATATATGGTCGAGGATGTTGTTATTCTTAAGAACAAGATTGGGACTGGGAAACTTGCTCAGTCTTGGTTAAGGATTTTCTATGCATGCATGGGGATTTGAGTTCAGCTCTCCAGCACATTAACTAAAAGGTAGGTGGGCATCAGTAACCTCAGCCCCGGGGGCGGGGATGAGCTAACCTCTACAGCATTGGCCAGAGTAGCCCAAATCTGTGAATTCAGCAATTTCTTTTTCTTTTCTTTTCTTTTCTTTTCTTTTCTTTTCTTTTCTTTTCTTTTCTTTTCTTTTCTTTCTTTCTTTCTTTCTTTCTTTCTTTTTTTTTTTTTCTTTTCTTTTCTTTCTTTCTTTCTTTTTTTTTTTTTTTCTTTCTCTTTTTTTTTTTTTTTTTTTTTTTTTTTTTTTTTTTCGAGACAGGGTTTCTCTGTGTAGTCCTGGCTATCCTGGAACTCACTCTGTAGACCAGGCTGGCCTCGAACAAATTCAAATTCACCCTATTTCAAAAGAGAACAGTGATTGGTGAAGACACTTGATGTTGACCTCTGGTCTTTGTACATGTGTATACACATGTACCCAAACATAAACACAAACATGTATACATACATACCCACCCACCAAAAGAAAGATAGTCAATAAAGTAGATATTCTGAGATAGGGGCTGGTTAAATGGACTGTGCTGCCTCTATACAATGTATAGTTGGGGCTAAAATTGTGTATATTATGACATTTGTATATATTTTGGTATTGCTTATATATTTACACATACATATGTATACATGCAATTATATGTATCAGTTATACATGTTTATGTGTACATTTGTGTCTCTCTCTATAGGCATTATATGTGGAAAATGTTTGGAAGGATATAATTTAAAATTTCTTCAGGGATTATACTTAAGTGGTAGGGGATTTTATTCTTCTACTCATTCATTTTTGTAGTTCTTTGCTTCTTTGAGGGTTTTTTTTTTTTTAAGATGGAACTTTTTGTTGCTTTTATTGGAAAAATAATTCACTACTATTAAGTAAGAGGTACAAGGATGTGGTAATCTTTCTTCACTGTGTTAGTCAGTCCAAACGCTAACTTCCTGCACTCCGAGGCTGTCCTGAGGCTCGGGCCCGGCCATAACTATGATAATGATGGACGAAGGATGGCAATGGTGCCAGCTTACTGAGCATCTGCCGTGTGAAGGCACTAGCATTTTTTTGCTGGGTCTTCTCTGGTGCTTGGAGGCGATAAGTACTATCATATCTTTGGATGTCCCAGAAGGAGTCTGGGATGGGAATGCTTGGGGCAGGTGATTTATTGCAGGACAGCTCTTATGGGAGGCCAGTAAAGAGTCAGGGAACCAGCTAGGGCAGGGGAGGCGGTTGAGCACCTGACTAGGGGTCCTGTGAGTACAGCCTCAGTCGTGGGAGTCTAGAGAGGTGTGGTACCACAGCACTGATGCCCTTGAAGCAGTGGGGCTGCGCTTCGATATTTCCCACCATTAGACATTGGCTACGGTACACTGGAAAGAGGGTTCCCTGGATGTGTGCCCCGCCCAAACACTGCTGGTTGCAGCTCTCCCTACCAGCCATGAACTACTTTCTCTGTGAAGTGAGCCAGCGGTGGAATGGATGGGTGTTCTGGCTTTGTTGAGAGGGTTCGAGTGGAATGTATATCTACGATTTGCAATTGCATTTTACAGGTAGGACTGTAGAATGTGGCCCACGTGGCCCAGAGAGGTTGAAGTAATTCACCTAAAGCCACCTAATAAGGACTGGGTTTAGAGTTCAGGGGAAGCCATGCCATTGTAGTGAGGCTAGATTGCTTATTGAGAAGGACAAGAAATGATGGGTGTGGGTAGAGGACCTCCCAGTGTCACAAACTGCCAGATGTCCTTGCACGAGCTCTCTTTGCACCAGCACCTGGATGGTGAGTGGTTGCCGGGAGGGCTTTTGAGGAAGGGAGCCGCCACGGCAGCCCGCCATCAGAAGCCTTTGTGCTTCTCTAAGGGCTTGTGCAGCCGGTTGCTAGGAGACATTTCTTCTGAGAGTTTCCTTCGGAAAATGAGCTCAGGCTCCGCCCACAGCCCAGCATTGTTAGACCGAAGAGGAGCATCCTAAGATGGGTTCCCCACGCGGTGTTGGCAGCAGATCTGATTTCGTCTCTAACTGCCTCTTTCCGGCTCTAGCTCAGAGCGTATCTTGGGCTATGCTGGCAACTCAGGCTCCTCAAGAGAAAGGGCCCTTTGAGGTGCTCTGCCTGCATCCCCACTTCCTAGATGAGGCAAGCGAGGCAGGAGCTCAGGGTCCCATACGGCGGTGGGTCAGCTGCAGTGAGGAAGGTTCCCTCTCACCATGGCGCGGCGGCGTCCCATAGGCCCTGCTCAGTCAGCAGGAGCTCAGTACGTAAGGCAGTTTCACGCCATTAGAGACAATGATTAGACATTAATAATTAGACAATCATTTTATGTGTGTGGAAGTGAACAGCTGATTGGGAATTATGACGTGTCAGACACCAGGCTATGTCTTGTGAACCCAGGAATTATGACGTGTCAAACACCAGGCTATGTCTTGTGAACCCAGGAATCATGACGGGTCAGACACCAGGCTATGTCTTGTGAACCCAGCCTTTTATCTTTAGGCTCTGCGTGTGCTGACTCTGGCCCAGGGTCGTTTTGACATCAGTGTTTAATTTTTTTTTTTTAAATTTGAAAGGTCATGAAAGGTCACATGGCCCTGCTTCTCCTCTGTGTGTCCACAAAAGGCTGATCTTATCCTGGACATTGTTTAGATTCTGTATTCTGTTCTCTTCCTGAGAAAAGTGTTACAAATTGTCTTGGCCGGTGGTAAAATCTCTAAGCAGTTCTTTATGGCTCCGTGGGTCTCCTTTCCCACTTGTCTAATGGGGAATAAAGGAGCTGGTTTTGCTTGTTCTTAGGGGAGGATTTGTGTGCAAAGTGCTGGCTAGTTCCCAAGCCCCTCAGATGTGGCTGGCTCCTGGCAAACGTCCTCCTCTGAAAATTCCGAGGGATTTGATCTTAGCAGGGCAGGAGGGGGTCTCTAACTGCCTCATACCCTTGTTCCTAAGGAGAGGCTTTCTGGTGGCTCAGCTGGGTGTCTTGGAGGAATGTCCTTGTGTCTGTCTTCACTGCCTGACCTTGAGTAACACAGATCCCCTTCACCCTCCTAACAGCTTAGCTTTGGTTAATCTCAGGGGCTTTCACCTGTGCCCTAGGTGACTTTGTGGGTCTGTGGGGACCCTGTAGATTCTTGGGGTTACCTCCTTGCCTGTACTTTTAGCT
>BDUI01000018.1:717459-740675 GCA_002335545.1 Apodemus speciosus
TTCTTCCTCTCTCTCTCTCTCTCTCTCTCTCTCTCTCTCTCTCTCTCTCTCTCTCTCTGGCCTGCCTGACTGTCCAGCGAGCCCAGAGACTAATATGTGGGCTATAAACTCACCACCATGTCTAGCTTTTTTATGTGGACTCTGAGGCAAAAGCTCAGGCCTTCACATCACCAGCTAACGGTTCTTTCTAACTCCAAGAAGGCATTCTTAATTTGTCTTCTCGCAAAATTCATACTGTGGAGGAGAAGAGTGAGCCTCGAGCCAGAGTGTAGGTACAGGCTGGCTGGACTGTACTTGTTTCTGGGAGATCTTGACTTTGGTGTCTGTGGGAGGAATCTGAGTTACAGATGGGTCAAGGCCATGTGATGTGCCTCAAAGGCAGGCTCAGCTCTTAAAGAAAGGGTTGTCTCTCTTCTTTTATCTTTTTATCTTCTCCCCGGCCTCACTTTACTCCTGTGTTAGTCAGGGTTCTGCTGCTGTGAAGAGATACCATGACCATGTCAACTCTTATCGAGGACAGCATTTAATTGGGACTGGCATACAGTTCAGAGGCTAGTATGCTGTCCTCGTGGTAGGATTGCATGGTAGCATGCAGGCATGCACGGCTGGAGAAGATGCTGAGAGGTCTACATCAGCATCAGCAGGCAGCAGGGAGAGAGACACTGGGCCTGGCTTGAGCATTTGAAACCTCAAAGCCCATCCCCCAGTGGCATACTTCCTCCAACAAGGACATTTATCCCAATCCGTGTTCGTTTGACTCCTGGTACAGGGTGCAGGATCACATACTACAGGGCTGGCTAGATTCTCTTGAAATCTGATTCCTTCCCCTACCTGGTCAACCTTTACATCCAGATGAGCCAGGCTACCAGGGCCTCCTCCTGGGGCCCTGTAGTGCTCAATCCGCCCCGTTGCTGTTGCTCTCCTCAGGGTCCCCAGCATTTACCAGGACCTCTGGGGACTTTACTCCTCTCCTATTGGGCTCTGTACCCAGTTCTTCCCAGTGGCTTATCTCAGTACCTGACACTCTGTGCCCAGTAGGTGTACGAGCCAACTTGTCAGCTTGACAGAATTTAGGATCATCTAAGAGATAAATCTCTGGGCATGTCTGTGATGGAGATTCTGTGTTGGGTTAACTCAGCTTAAAGCCTGACCTTAAGTCAAGGGGACACCAGGTCATGGGGTGTGGCCCCAGACATAAGACAGGAGGAGAAATGGAGTTGAGTGGAGGTGTTCGTCTTTCTCTGCTTCCTGACTGTAGGCACCATGTGACCAGCTGCCTCGTGTACCCACTGCTGTGACTTCCTCACCATGAGGGACCCGACTGTCAGTTATGTACCAAGATAAACTCTTTCTTCCTGAATTTGCTTTTGTCTGGTTTTCCTCACAGTAACGGATACAGTAGGGAACTTGTAAATTTCAGCCCAGCTCCCTGGAGAACTTGACTTTCAATCTACCCTTGAGTTCCTTCATGGGAAACACACTCTTTCCTCTCCCTCTCTTCTCTTGCTCAATGTATTGAGCATCTTCTATGTGCTAGGGGCTGGGGACACAGTGGTAAACTATGACTCAAACACAGTGTCTCTTTCTTCTATGATAAATTGCATAGATGAAGTCACAACTGCCCTCAGCCCTGTGGATCCTAGAGTGCTTTGGGAATGTCCTGTGATTGGCCTTGGCCTACGGGAGAGGTTAGGAGAATTCCAGGCTGCCCTCAACACTAGGGCTGGTTCTACATGTGCTTCTCTAAGACAAATGTCCGCTTTCGCTATCCCCAGTGCAGACATTCTAGAGCCTCCTAGGGAAGGCTTCATAACCTGTGTTGTTGTTGTTGTTGTTGTTGTTGTTGTTGTTGTGGTTGTTGTTGTTGTTGTGGTTGTTGTTGTTGTTGGTGGTGGCGACGGCGGTATGCTTGTGTGTGTGTGTGTCTTTTTCTGGGGTTAGGGGCATCCATAAGGATATCTAGGAGAAATATTGGTCTCAAGAGGTCATCACAAGGTTGTGCGTGATAGCACTGAGAATTACAAGGCAGCATTTCTTCCTTCCTCCAGCAGCCAAAGCCAGCATAGGAGCACAGGGCTCTGCCAGCAGAGAGCAGCTGGCGTTCCAAAACCAGGAAGTGAGCCATCAACGAGATGTCTTGTACAGTGTCCAACCTTTACTCTGTTTGAAGCAGGCTTAGGGATTCAACTTTTGACCCCAGGTTGAAAAAGGGCAGGGGCAGAAGACAAGAAAAGCCCCACTGAGAAGCCTTGGGAGCACACTGTTCAGTTTTCCTGTCTCTTATCCGTGTTCAAATGAGCCTTTCAGCGACTGCCAAGAGCCACCGGCCTCTGGCCCCAGGCTTCCCCGAAACATTCTGTCTTCTAAGAGTTGCAGTTTAGAGCCACTCTGAAGGTGGCAGTGAACATGCTGGGAAGATGGTACACAGTGAAGAGACACGTTGACCAGTGTGCTCAGGCCAAGGAGAAAACCATCTAGGGGCGGCCAGACCCAGAGGCTGATCGGATATGGTGGCAGAGCATCCTGGGGTGGATGGCGGAGTCCAGAGTCTGAAGGATCCTGCTCCTCCCTAGCTGGAATATGGTCCTCACACAGGGATGTCTCCTTGGCTGGCACTACACTAGCTTTCTTTTTGGGCATGCCACCTGCACAGTTGCACGGGCTCTGCTGCATCCATGGAAAGGGTGGGTGGCCAGTGGCCTGATCACTTCTCCATGACCTCCAAGAGGAAGGCCCAGAAAGGCAGCCACCCATTCCTGGAGGATAGCTGGAGTTTGTTGGCTCCCCCACTCCCCACAGGGCTGAAGGATTTCGGAGTGAATTCGTTTGCTCTTTTCAGTTCCCAGACAGAACTGAGACACATGATACTGATTTTCTCCAGCGACAACACCAAATGTGGTTCTGGTTTTCTTTTTTTAAGATCTATTTTATTTATATTAGTACACGGTAGCTGTCTTCAGACACACCAGAAGAGGGCATCAAATCCCATTACAGATGGTTGTGAGCCACCATGTGGTTGCTAGGATTTGAACTCAGGACCTCTGGAAGAGCAGTCAGTGCTCTTAACCGCTGAGCCATCTCTCCAGCCCTCTGTTTGGTTTTTTGAGACAGGGTTTCTCTGTGTAGCCCTGGTTGTCCTGGAACTTGCTCTCTAGACCAGGCTGGCCTTGAACTCAGAGATCTGCCTGCCTCTGCCTCCTGAGTGCTGGGATTAACTCAAACATGTATTTTTAATCTCCACTTTACATTCAAGGAAACTGAGGTCTGGAGCCTGTGTTTGGTCCCACTACATCCCCTGTGGGGGGATTCATTTCCGAGAATGTCAACTCCTGAAGCTAAGTCTGTTTCCTCCACTGCACTCTGGGCGAGGACACAGCGTGTCGCCCACACAGTGCTCCCTGCCTGGGTAGATCTCATTGCAGCCTGATCTTGCCATTTCTCATTGATGAGCCCTGAGCCTCAGCATCCCTTGTAGATGCTGGTGAAATCTGATGGAGGAAAAGTGGGTGAATCCTGTGGCTCTGTGCCAGGAGGGCAGAGTCTCAAAGCCTCAGAATCACAGGCCGGACAAGTGAGCCCCAGCAGGCGTGAGGGCGGTAGCTCTGTCTGCCAAGTGAATACGGATGCTGTGGGGAGGGGAGCATGAAACTGAACAGTCTCTGTTCTGTAGTCCTCCTCCTCCTCCTGTTCCTCCTCCTCCTGTTCCTCCTTCTCCTCTTCCTCCTCCTTCTTCCTCCTCTTCCTCCTCCTCCTGTTCCTCCTTCTCCTTCTCCTCCTCCTACTTCCTCCTCTTCTTCCTTCTTCTCCTCTTTTTCCTCTTCTTCCTCCTTCTCCTCCCCTCCCCTTCCTCCTCTTCCTCCTTCTCCTCTTTTTCCTCCTCTTCCTCTTCCTTCTCTTCCTCCTCTTTTTCTTCTTCCTCCTCCTCTTCCTTCTCCTCTTCCTCCTCCTCCTCTTACTCCTCCTCTTCCTTCTCTTCCTCCTCTTCCTTCCCTTCTTCCTCCTCCTCTTCCTCCTTCTTCCTTTTCTCTTTCATTTAGTGATGTGGTGTTTGTCAGCCCAAGAGCCCTGTTTAAGTCAAGTAGGCATGTCGCCTCAGAAGTTGGGAAAGCTCGTGGTCAGGTGTCAAAGGATTTGGGGGCATGCTGCCTCCTCACATCAGACGGGCTCTAGACCCATGCCTCACTGACATTTACTCTCATGGAGTTCTCATGGAGTTCAGTTGTGACCTTCCACCAGTCTGGGTAGCTGAGGGGATGCTTGTCTTCTCTCAGAGCTCCTTTCTGAGGTGGTAGGCATAGTGTGACGAGGTGTTGATATGGAGGAATCCTACTAAGGACCCCACAAATCCTGCTCTGGGCCCATGTCCCAGGTAGAAGATCCTCTCATCATGGATGGCGATAACTATGGGAATCAGCATGGGCCAGCTGTGCCTCTTGGGCTCCATGAGCAAGAAACACTTCATTTTAGTACATCCATCAAATGAAGAGATCTGTCCCATCTTTTCGTTCACTGTTGGCTTAAGTTGAGGAAAGGTTCTCGGAATGCAAAAGCTTAAGATATGACTTGGGGAAACAGGCTTACTATCTGTGTAACATCAAGGTATACCTACCATGTCAATTTGGAAAAGCTTCTGGAATGTTCCCAAGCAGTGGTCTGAAATTTTGCTCCCACAAATTAAAAATGCCTTAATTTGTTCCTTGTAGTAACCCTGGTTATGGCCAGGGGATTGACTTTTCAGATTAAAGCTTTCACAGTCCCAGGGAAGGTCATGATGTGCTCAAGAGAGCCAGCATTGTCTGATTTCGTTTCTCGGTTCACAGTGTTTCCTCTCACCCCATCTTTTGTCCTCGCTTGTCTGTCCTGCCTGGTCATGCTGGTTGCAGAGACCATCATCCTCTCCTGGAGAACAGCAGGATGAAATGGTCACTATGCCCTGACCTGTGGAGTAGCAGCCACACCTAGGAGCTTCAGCCACTCACCTTCAAAGCTGTCTCCAACTCAAAGACAGGATTTGCTATGGATTTGGTCAGGGCTCAAGGCAAAGCCTGCGATGGCTAATCAACTGAATATAGTTCTAATGACACAGCCAAGCTGGTGCCTAGCCTACACTCATAGGACTATTTTAAACACGTCAAACAGTCTAATTTCCACAGTGAGTCTCTTAGATGGTAACTCTTACACACAAGGAAATGAATAGAAAACTTAAGTGGTGTGCCCACATCCCTGTATCTGGTGACGGCACGTTGGTCAGTATGAAATTGTCATCCTGCTCCGTCTATTTTTATACCCATCTGTACACTCCCTTAGTAGCCAGAGAACCCAGGCTAGGCCTCACTGCAGAAAGGAACGCAGCCTTGAGGGTGAGTGGCTGAGGCTCCTGGGTGTGGCTAGGGCCCTCCTCTGGTGGACCCAGTCCCCCCATCCACATGCAGAACTCCAGTGTGACACTCAGGGGTCCCCACCTTCTTCCCTGGATTGTTCCCGTGGCATGAAGTATGTGGCAGGCTTGGGTGGGCTTAGGCCTATGTCCAGCCTCTCCCCGTTCAAGCTGATCTGTTTTACAGCTCGTTCTTGCATGCACAAAGGAGGCTTTCAAAGCTGTTCCCAAGCCAGGAGCACTTCAGTCCGGCTGTGGAGCTGCACATTCCTGGGAAGCTTAAGGCCCTCTGGGTGTCCCCAAGGATCCTAATCTCCCAGCTTCCTGCCTCTCTCTGCAAGGAAGACCAAAGCAACCTGGAAGATGGAGCAGGGCAGAGAGGGAGTGGTCACGCAGCTCGGGTGAGGCAGGGGAACTCTGGCTGACTTGGCCACAGGACTTGGCCTCCCTCTCTGGTCACACAGTGGGAGCTGGATGTTGAGTTTCCCAGGGCGGTGGGGACCGGGTGGGTGGGTGGGTGTAGGGCGGACCTGTGTGTGGATGTCAGTATCAGGCTGGTCAGCCTTACTAACAGGACATCTCTGAAGACGACCGGGCTAGACTCTTCGGGAGCGGAAACTCTTCAGAGCAGGCTATCATTCACTAGGATGGTGCCATGAGACGTTGGAGGGCAGCCGGCTGGGCTCGGGCCAGGAAAATGTCTGCAGGCCGGATTCCGGGCCAGAGGCCAAGTTCTCAAAGTGCCCTCAGCAGCCACTTTGCTTTCCTTACCACTGGGCTCCTCCCTGACACTGGCCTGGGGTAGAGATGAAGGCAGGAGTCACATTGGGGTTGGGATTAAAAGCTAGCTCTGCCCTTCACAGCTCGGTAACCTTGGGGACATGATTTAACTTTCTGACTCTTCAAGTCCCCATTCATCCAGCCGTACGGGAGGGTGGGTGACTCCATGTAAACCGAAGCCTCTGTTTTACTAAGATATCGCTTGATTCACGTCCCTTAGAAGCTCATCCTTTGGGCTGTGGCTGAATCTCAGTTTGGAGACCTGGGTTCGGTCCCCAGCATTGACCGGAAGTGGTGTTCTGGTGTGAGCTTGCTGCCCAAGCACTCAGGAAATAGAAGCAAGAAAATCAGCTCATGCTGACTTACAGAGTGAGTTCAAGTCCAGCTTGGGCCACATGCGGCTCTTTCTCTAAATCCAAGGAAAATAAGATAAAACCTTATGATTGGTCGGGGGTGGGGGTGGGGGTGGGGGGAGGTTACGATGGCCCGGTCCTGTAAGACTGAGCAGGGAAGGAAGTATCGCTCTGAATAAAGCTTCTTCCTAGCATGGCACTGCTGTTATCGTGCTGCTAATAACGAGTTTTGCACCTACTGGAGAGTCCCAGGTGGCTAACACCTTGACTCAGCGGCTCTCCCACGGTCAGAACAGGGGAAATCCTGCTATCACCCATTTCCTAGAGAACAGAGCCTGCATGGAAGAGGATTTATGAAGTATGTGTGGGTGGTTTTACCGTAGTATATGGTGGTAGACGGCCAACTGTATAAAATACCCCCACCCCCAGGTTTACAGGGAAGATTGATCAAGCCATGATGGCTTCTAGAACCTTGTTTCCTACTCTCATTCCTCCTCTAATCCCTCGAGAGTCTGGTCCACAGCACCCTCCCTGTACCACAGGACCTTTGCTTTTGCCGTTCTCACGCTGCGTGTGTGTTCCCTTTTCCCCACTTATCTCTTGGTTCCTGCCTGATTCTTCCCTTTTGACCCCCAACTGTCAGGCATCACCTCCTGAGAGAAGCCTTCCTTGGGCTTCCGTGCAAAGTCACCTCCTGGGGTCCCTGGTCAATATTTTCTCATCGCACTTAGCAACTGAAATATTTCTGTGGGCTTTGCTCACCTCTGTTGTTGGGAATGGATTTGTCCTGTTGTTAGTTTCTCCCTAGCTTTAGGACAGTGTTGGTCCCTTTGCCATAGCTCAGGTGCCACCCAATGGTATGGAGTTCTGCCTTACTCTGTGAAAGAGGTCACGACAGGGGCTGGGGTGGATTCAATGGGTAAAGTGCTTTCTATACGAGTATGAAGACCTAAGTTGGAGCCCCAGCACCCCTGTAAAACACCGGGCGTGTAACATCTACCTATAAGCCCAGTGCTGGGCTGCAGAGGCAGGAAGATCCTGGGAGCTGGCGTAGTAAGCTCCTGGTTCAGTGTGACGGCTAATCTTGGTTTTCCATTGATTACATCTGGAATCGACTACAACCTAAGCAGCTAGACATGCCTGTGAGGGGTTTTTCTCCATTGGATCATCCGAAGGGGGAAGACACCCATAATCTGGATCATCTGAGGCCAGAAGAGCTGCCCTAAATGTGCCCCCTCGTTTCAGATGGCAGCCTACCAAAAAGGACATGGAAGAAAGAAGCCTTTGGCTTTTTGCCTACTTGCCTTCACTCTTGATGGCAAATTCATCTGTCCTGCTGCTGAGGCATTCCTTCTCTGGGTTTGAATCTGCTTCTTTTTTTTTTTTTTTTTTTTTTTGGTTTTTCGAGACAGGGTTTCTCTTGTAGCCCTGGCTGTCCTGGAACTCACTCTGTAGACCAGGCTGGCCTCGAACTCAGAAATCCGCCTGCCTCTGCCTCCCGAGTGCTGGGATTAAAGGCGTGCGCCACCACGCCCAGCACTTGAATCTGCTTCTTTAAGTACTGAAGACCAGCTGAAATATCCAGCCTCATGGGCTGAACAACTACTAGGTTCTTGGTCTTTCCCCAGGGAGACAGCCATTGTTGGATGACCCAGAACTCAGCTGTGTGAGGGTTCTCTAGAATACAGAACTTACAGAACAAATATCTCTGTATATACAGAAAGGGGATTTGTTAGAAGGACTTACAGGCTGCGGCCCAGCTGATCCATTCAGTCCATGAGGCTAGATGTCTCAGCTGGCCTTCAGGAGACACCAGATTCCCGAAGTAGGCTCTAATGCCAGTGATGGACTTGCTAATGAGGGTGAGAACAAGCAGGCAAAGAGCAAAGGTCCTTCTTTCTGTCCTTATGCAGGTTTCTAGCGGTAGGCAGATTAGACATGGGTTTTCCCAGATCACAGATTAAATGTCTGTCTTCCCATCTCAAGATCTGGATTAGAAGTGGATCTTTTCACTTCAAGTTAAGCAAAACTCCATCACAGGTATGCCTCTCCATTTTGGGGTTTTGGGTAGTTCTAGATATAATCCAGTTGACAACCAACCTCTACAACAGCCTGCGAGCCACTCTAATGAATCCCCCTTTGATAAGTATCATTCTATCAGAGGTTCATTCCATCACTTCTGTTCCTCTAACCCCAACACAGTGAGAGGCGCTGTCTCAAAAACAAAGTGAACGGTGACACTGGAAATCATCGAATCAACATCTGGCCTCCATATTCATACATCCGGAGGATTCATATGCACATCACACACACACACACATGTTCACACACACTCACAAACACATCACACACACATCCACTCATACACACTTTCACACAATTCACTCACACATACACTCATACATATACACCCATGCAATCACACGCACACATCACACATACATATGCTTGCACACACATCACACACATATGGTCACACACACTCATACACACACACTCACATGCACATCAATGCATGACAAATTTGAATTCCGTAGTTCTTGTGCTGTATTCTCTCCAGCCCACATTCTGACCAAGAACATGCATTTGCTCTGTGCGCGCCTTTTTCCTCCAGTATGGTCTGACATGGGCTCAGCTTCCTTCCTGCTGGGAGAGAGGTCGCAGAGGGCCCAGATGGCTGTCCGCTGGGACAGTCAACCTGAAGTCACCCTCCTCGGCCAGCCTCCTCCTAATCATCCACTGGCTTGGCTCTTGGTGAAGCAGAAGGGAAGGAGTTTCGTGTGTCCCCTCATCTCTCTGGACTCCGCTGAAGTGGGGTTTGCAAGCTTCGAGGGAGCCTGCGCCTTCTTTTGGTCTTGGGAGCCCAGCTCTGGGCAGAAGACAGTGCAATGGCCAGACCACACTACATGAGCAGGAGGCGTGGGGCTGACCCCGTGGGAATGGAGGGCCAAGAATCAGATACTCTGGATCCCTCTCGGTACTTTCTCATTGGGTAGCTCACACCCCCTAGCCTCTCGCTCTCCATCTGCAAGATGGAAATAAATAGCTACTCCTTGCCAGTAACCAGTGGGAGGTCAGCAGGTCACAGGGCGGGTAAGCTTTGGAAAGAGACACTACAAACCACGGAACCAACCAGTTCCTGTTCTTCCCAAAGTTACGGTGGCATAGGGCTCGGATGTTGGCCCCAAGGTTCTGTGCAATTGTCAGGTGTCATCAGGGGCACTCGGGAGCATGCTGAGGAGAGGGGAGGCAGTGAAGGGAGGAGGGGGGAGAGAACAGTTTACTTCAGAGTGAAGTTGGGGTGAGGTATCTGAAGGGTGGGTTCTGGTGGTGACGAAGACAGTGGGATTCCAGGTCTTGTTCGGAGACTCTTCACCTGTGTGGGTCTAGACGGAACACTTGACCTTTCTGAACCTTCTTGTGTGTGAAAGGCTCCTATTCCATGATACCTTGAGGATGAAGTGAGGTAGGTACTGATGTTTGGCTCTGGGCAGAGCTTCTAGGAGTGTGCACTTCTCCAGTAGCAAGGAGCTGCTCTTGTCATAAAGCAAATAAGGTGATGAGTCCTCTGCGTTTTGGTGAGACTGAGCCAGTTTAACCGCTTTCCAAGAGGTGAAGAGCCAGGCACCTTGTCCTCCCTTTCATTCCTATGCTGCCATCTTCTGGTACAAATCAGAATTGCACGTCAGGAGCGCTCACGCCACATTCGGTCTAAGCATCACTCTTAGGGAACAGGGCAGGCCAATCCCCGGCAGGGAGCCAGGAAGCTCATCCCGAGGCCCACCAACAGCACGCAGAGATTCTTAGAGACTCGGCTACAGCAATGAGCAAGTCAACCCCAAGTCTGGTCCATTTTACTTTTTGAATTAGACCCGCCCACAAGGCCTCTCCTGGCTTAGTCCATCATCATCTGCTGCTCCTTGCCGCTACATAACATGGTATTTTATAAAAACAAAAACAAAAACAAAAACAAAAAAACCCCTGTAGACCTAGCCGTTCCATGTTGAGTTTACACATCCGTGGCACCACTGTCCCTGGTCCAAGCTCTCTGCCTGGCACAGAAAGCTGGCGCTCAGCTCATCCACTCACCCTGACGCCCGCCCAGGCTTTGCGCACAGACAGGTCTGCCCATCCAGACACACACCTCTCTGTTCCACGGCTGTAGCTGATTCCTAGGTGCTCTCCAGACTGGCTCCTGTGGATGCTACCATTCGCAGGCATCATAGGTGAGGGCCCTGGATGCGGCATTGCTGTCCCCCCTACTCCGTCCCCACCCCCTACCCCGCCTCGCCAAGCCCCTTTGTCTCTGGGAGTCTCTTTACTCAGGTTCTCAGCCTCGTCTGGTACACACTTCTATGAGCCCCTCTAGGATCTGATCTAGAGCAGTGGTTCTCAACCTTCCTAATGCTGTGACCCTTTAATACAGTTCATGTTGAGGTGACCCCTAATCATAGTTATTTCATTGAGACTCCATAGCTATAATTTGGCTACTGTTATGAATCAAAATGTAAACATCTGATGTGCAGGGTACCTAATCTATGACCCCAGAAGGGGTCGTGACCCACAGGTTGAGAACCACTGGTCTAGACCCTGGGACCTGGACCCTCCCAGAGATCCTGATCCGGGGTCCTATCACCATGCGTGTCTTTTCATTATTCTTCCTCGTTGCACCTACTTGTCTGCCGGCAGCCGGCACCGACATCTTTTGGCCACCGAGGCCCTGTGGGGTGGCTAAGAAGTCCCCAGGGATGCTCACCCCAGCAGCAGCCCTCTCTCACCCAATGGTCGGCTGGTGTTGGTTTAGGAACACCCCATCTCTCAGGATCTCAGGATGCCATCTCTGTGGGGAGTGCTCTACAGAGTCCCAGAGCTCCCGGTGGGAGCTCACTCGAGTCTGCAGCAGCAGGGTTGACAGCACCTTGTTGGCTGTCCCCTACCCTCTTGGGACCGCAAAGCCAGGCAGATGTTTAGATACCTGTTTAGTACTGCAGACACTTTCTCTTCCTCTTTTGCTCCAGCTCTGGCTTGCCTTAAAAGGGCACATCAACATGACGGGCTGTGTGCCCTGTCTTCTAGGCTCCCCTGCTCCCTGTCCATCTTGGGAACCAAGTTCTTTCCTGCCTGACCGAAATCTCAGGAAACTAGGCCCCATCCAAGGTGCCAAATGAACTGTCCCCTACCTGTCCAGACCAGGACCCATGCTAGCTGAGACTAGACCAGTACGTTCCCAGGGAGAACCGCAGCGATGGGAGAGATTGGAAACGTTCAAAATCAGCAAAAATAGAATTTAATCCTGCTCAAGTAAGTGTAGGCAGCCAGTCCTTCTGGAGACAACCATGGGCAGTCTTGGAAGGCCTTGTTCCGTCCACCACAGCCGGCTCCACAGGCCCCACCGCCGCTCATCCTCCAGCTGGTCACCATGGGCAGTGGGAGGCTGTTGCTTCCTTAGAGGGGAAGTGAGTCACGGTGTGCAGGGGATGAGCATCCCACATGGCTTCTCCTTTCCTCCTCCCCGTCGGCTCCTGCCAGCACAGACCCAGCACTCCTGGGTGCTGCTCTCAAGTCGGTTGGGCATTTGCTTGGCTGCCAAGGCCACTCTACATCACTTTCCGGGGCACACAGCCCTCCAGCTCCAGTAACTCCGGCCAGCCTTCATACTTGTTCGTTTCTGGGTTGTTCTTTAAATACTAGGGAGAGGAGAGAGATGTGTCAGACAGTGAGTGGGCAAGGCTGCCCCGGACTGATGGAGAAAGCGTCTGCGCTTTCACGCTCAGAGGGCTGGCTCACTTACCTCTGCCACAGCCTCATTTAACAGATGGGGCCAGCAGCTCAGTGGAGGACCACCTTGAGGTCTCAGCCGTGGGATGAGAGCCTATTACACCCCTCAGGGTCACCAGGGATTGGGAGAGCTTGGGGGGGCCGTAGTTCTTCCCCAAAGC
The DNA here is from genome assembly GCA_002335545.1 of Apodemus speciosus. Lineage (NCBI taxonomy): Eukaryota > Metazoa > Chordata > Mammalia > Rodentia > Muridae > Apodemus > Apodemus speciosus. The sequence goes on from BDUI01000018.1 coordinate 729,909, forward strand.
CCCCACTAACCTCATAAAGTAACAGCATGGAAGAGAAGGATCCTAACAGTTATAGAGCATTTGCTGCATGCGTGGCACTGCCCCCAAGATGCTTTATGTACTTGATCTGCACAACAGTCCTGGGAAGTGCCTACGGTTCCATTCTGTGGGGGAAACTGAGGCATGGAGAGGTAGTTTCACTTTGTGTAGGAAACTCTCCATGTGATTTCTCTAATGTGTTACTAGTATGGGAGCATAGCAAACCACTGGGGGCTTGCTTGTCGGTCACCTGCTTTTGATGGCTACGGACCTGCTTGGCCAGTGCAGCCTTAGTTAGCTCCACCACCGTGCTGTGTGCTGGAGCCCAGCCCAGGCCCTGCATTCTCACCCAGAGCCATGGGCATTCTCTCCTTCCTTCTCCAAGCATGGGCCATCTTGAACCAGGCCTGATTTCTAAAATTGGGGGATGGCTAATTTTGATTGTCCACTAGCTGGACTGCGAAGTGTCTAGAAATGTAAAATACTCCTTTGGATATATCTGTGCAAGTGCCTTAAGAGAGGATTAATGGAGGAAGTTATTAATTCAAGCCACCCCATTCATTGGCTGGGACCCTGGATAAAGGGGAAAAGAAGAGAGAGCCGCTAGTCCAGCTGCTTCCTGGCCCCCACAAGGTGAGCCGTTCTGCCCTGCCACGCTGGGTTTAAGCCCCTGAGAGCAGAAACTGAAGCAAATCTGTCCTTTAGATTTGTTCTCTCAAATCTTCACCACAGCAAAGGTGTAAGGACATACCACAATTTCTGATGTGGATATGTCCTTATAGAGTCACAAATATATGAGCCAGCACTGTCCAGTCAGGACACAGCCCCAGCGGCCAAGAGTTCAGCCCTGCTTCTGCTCTGTCTCCTCAGCCCTGCCGGCATTTCGGTCTCTACACATCTGGGCTGCTGTGCCCTGTCTCATGATCACATAGGCATCCTCTCTGCTTCCCAGACCTCTTCCCTGGTGTTCCTTGTGCTTGGCCAGCGAGGCTTCCTGAGAGACAAGGACATCCTTGTGAAGCTGGGCAAACCGCTGTGAGAAGTGTGCTGCCTCTCAGAGTTGCTCCGGGACCTGAGCTCTCCATGCCTGTGGCATCTCACACGTGTGCTGAGATGATAATCAAATCTGCTTCACCATGCACGGTAGATGGGTCCCAGCCAGCACTTGCTGGGCCTATGCCTGAGCAGAGTGAGTGCTTATTATGGGTTGGATGCTGCCACTGTCTTGCATAATGCCCCTCATGGGTCCCCAGCATTTCCCCTTTGAGTCTACCCAGTCTTTTGTGTAGAATCATTAACCCTTAGCTCCCATCTTGGGACCTGGTTGGTGCTGGGAAGGGCAGGTTGGTTCTCCTAGGTCTCTGCAGGCTGTGGTGTACAGAACAGGGGAGAGGGTCTACCTTTCTCTGGAGCCTTCACGCTCTGATCATTCCTCCTCCATCCTCTGAGTATTCTTCAAACTCCACACTGGAGTTTCCTGTACCCCCCTCCCCGCCCCCCCATGCTCAGGGCCACCCTCAAGCCATGGCCACAGAGTTCAGTGATTCTTTCTACATGCTGGGGTGCTGATGTTCCCTATGACATGGTCATAGTCTGCATAGGGAGCCCAAGGGCCCTCAAAGCGTCACAGCTCGGAAACTCTTCCCTTTACTGGTGAGATGAGAGGCCCAGGGAACACGGGTTAGTCAAGGTTGCAGCAGGGACCAGGAGCCAGCCATTCAGCCCTTCACCCTTCCCTACCCCAAAATGGCGTTATCTCTACATTTCTTTCTTTCTTCCACTCAATTTAGTGTCATCTTCCTTCTTTCCCCCCTTTTGTCCTCTCTTTTTTGGGAACTTGTAAATTCATATATGAGCCACCTCTTGCAAGGCAGCTCCCTCCTGGGATTTGGCCAGTTGGACCACCCAAAACTGAGGTGAATTTTGAGCAGTCAGGCAGTGTTGCATGCCGGTTCTGTAGAGAGTCTCCGTGAGCGAGCTACTGTCTTTCCGTCCCCTGCAGCCCCTTTCCCACCTATCCCTCCCTCCATCCAGGAACCCACCTGCTCATATGGGCTTCTACTCTTGAGGTCTTTAGCACCTACAAAGACCCAGCTGTCCCGGAAGCCCAGCTCCTTGGCGTAGGAACTCCCCAGGTTGGAGAAGAGCATCCTGATTTTGTCGTTCATTCTGCAAGAGAGAACAGTTTGGGTGAGACTGCAGACACTGGTGGGAAGTGGGACCAGGGTGAGGCCCCCAATGACTGGTCCCACTCTCCACTGCACCTGTAGTGCCTGACTTCCGAGGCTCAAAATTCACTGGGATTGGGCTTGGGTCTGAGACTTTCCCAGAGAGCTTTCGGTGGCTGGGAGATGTGTTTGAACAGTACTGCTCTGCTTGTAGATAGGTGCTACATGTTTATCTAAGGCACATGGGCATTGTAAAGAGCCAACTGTAAGGTGGTGCCCACCCTTCTTGCCTCGCAGAAACTGTCATAAACATTCTAACATGGTTAGAGTTGTGTAATGATGGGATCCGTTCTAAGAAATGTGTCGTTAGGAGAGTTAGGTATGAACATCGAGAGTGTATTCACACACGTCAAGCTGGCTACAACATTCAGTAAATGATCTGATTTTAATGGGGTCATACAGTGCAGTTGGTCATAACAAGCACAAGTGGATTTTTTCTTCTTCTTAAGTATGTGTGTACATACGAACATGTGTGTGCACAGACGTGTGTGTGTGTGTGTGTGTGTATGCATGTGTATGTGTGTGTGTGGTGGCACAAGACTGATGTCAAGAATATTTCTCAATCATTCTTCCAATTCATTCTTTTGAATCAGAGTTTCTCAATCAAATACAGAGCTCACTGATATGGCTTGTTTGCCTAGCCTGCTTGCTCTGATAATTCATTGTCTCGGCCTTCAGCGGCTAGAATTGCAGGCTGGCTACAATGTCTACCTATCACTGATGTAGGTTCTGGGGATTTGAACCCCACTCTCCATCTTTTTCAGCAAGCTCATTATCTACTAAGCTATCTCACCAGCCTAAGGTGCACGCAYGCGCGCGCGCGCGCACAGACACACACACATGCACGCGCACACGCACGCGCATGCACACTGACGCCAGGGAGTGGAACTGTTTGAAAGGATTACAAGGATTAGAAAGTGTGACCTTGTTGGAGGAAGAGTGTCRCTGGGGATAAAGCCCCTGCTAGGATCAGTCTTGTTCTTTCTTTCTACCTGTGGGTTAGGATGTAGCTCTCAGCTACTTCTCCAGTACCATGCCTGCCTGTCTGTTGCCGTGCTTTCTGCCCCTATGACAATGGATTAAGCTACTGAACCCCAGTTAAGTGCTTTCTATTGTAAGAGTAGCTTTGGTTAGAGTGTCTCTTCACAGCAGTAGAACACTGACTAAGACAGTGAGCATTCTTTCAAGTCCTTACTGTTTTTCACACCATCACTTGCAATGTGCCTTCTTGTGTGCATATGTAATGATATATGTCATTGTGCTACAATTCCTGTAACCAGTGAGTCTGCTATTGGGTGTGGAGAGTCTGACACCATGGTAAGGAAGGCATTCAAGTCGTACCACCAGAACATTTCCCATACTTCCCTGACTCTTTCCTCAGGATATTTTGCTGGAAGGCGGGGCTTTCAGGAGAGCGGGAGCGCATGCAGGCGTGGAAGTGTTAGGTTTGTATCCTCATGTGGCCCAGCAGGTGGAGTGTCCCACTTACTTGGTCCCTGGGTCATCATAGGAGGCTACCAGCACCAGGGTGCTATCTGGGATTTGTGTGAGGAAGTTCAGCAGGAGTTGGGGCTCTGGGGGAGGAAGAAAAGAGGCACTGGTCTTAGGAGAAATGGCTTCTGGTCAACCTCCCCATCCTTGTGCCCACAGCTTCCCTGCCCCATTAAGGGGCTCAGCCCCCACGACATCAGTGCCAGCAGCAGTGCCTACCTCCAGAGTACATGTCAAAGCTGTCCTTTTTCATCACGTGGCCCGTAGTTCCTAGTGGAAAGAGAGTTATTACTTCCCATAATGAGTCACACTGCTTGTCATTTTGTTGAATCTGGCTCATGTGTAGTGTAAAGCCTTGAACCAGATCAAGAACTGAACGAAACTCGGTCCTGTGAGAATCATGCAGGGCCACCATCGGGGCCTAAGAATTCCTGGGCTGAGGCTTGCGAGGCTGAACATCTAAAATACAACAGAATCTAACCACTCAAGATCTGTGTTCCGTCCTGACAGCTGCCCACACACCAGTCAGCATTCCATCCTCAATTTTTGCATAGATTCAACCAGCCGTTGGTTTGAAGTGGAATGTATCTGAAACAGTAAGTACACTAGATATGTTTTCTGCAAAAACTATTATAAGGCATGGTTATCACTATGCCCACATAAATGGGAAATCTGCAAGCCAAATCTTCTAACTTTTGGAAAACTATGGAATTTTCAGCGATTATGGTCCTTGGATTTTCAGGATCTGAATGGCTTTTGTGGTTTGGGGCAAAACCCCCCATTGGCGTTCTGGAGGAAAGTCACAGGCGGCAACCTCTACCACTAGATGGCAGTGTTGCAGAGGGTATGGCAGTGCCGTGGCTTCTCGCGGCCATAGCCAGTGGCAGGCAATTCTCCCTGTGGATGGGGACAGGCTTACCTTGGCGAAGCCCGCCCAGAGCCCAGAGTCTCAGAGCCAGAGGGAGCCCAGGGACTTCGGAAGGGGTTGTGTGTCTGTGAGCACTGCTTATTTGTGGGATTTTCCAATCAGGGTAGAGGTGAGTAGCGTGGTCTGAACCGTTTCTCAAAGGAAGTCCTGCACAGCAAAAGGCTAGGAGCTAGCCATGTTTAGCTCTGCTTTGCTACTGTGGCTAGTTACTATCTATGAGGAGCCGGATGCCCCACCTAGACACATGCCGGACACACTGTAGTGTAAGGAGGCTGCCTCCTGGGGACGGCCTGATCTGGGTTCTAGTTTCTACAGAGTATGCTCAACATGTTAGCTTTTATTGTCACTGATTATTATTATTATTATTATTATTATTATTATTATTATTATTATTATTATTATATCATTATAATCATCATCATTATTATTTATTAATTAATCAATCACTTTGGCTTTGTGAGGTCAGACAGGAAGTCTCATTCTGGGACCTTCCTTCCCTCTTCCCTTCCCTGCTGCCTGGAAGGAGACCTTTTTTCCTGACCATTCCCTGCTGGTTTTTAGCTGTAGCTAGCCATCACCCGTGCTGGACCCTCCTGTCCTGCCTGTCACATCTCAGTCCCCTTACTGCAATGCCTACAGGGATCACAAAGCCAGCCTATCCTTGTCGCTGTTCTTAAGCATTGTGCTAGGGCCTGGGTCACACTTGTGAGGTTAAGAATGATGTGTACTCGCATGCGACCTCACCCTGCCACCATCTGCCCACCGTGAGTGACTTCACGTGTGTTGGTCTAGACTAGACTGGCTTTGAGGGTGGAGCTATGGGTCGCAGAGGTGAATTCTCGGGCAGGAGCCCAGGGCTATCAGGCCTGTAAGACCTGCTGCTTCAGTGTGTCTGGTTCTGAGACTAATAGAAAAGAAACTGGGGAAGATCCTGGAGGACATGGGCACAGGGGAAAAGTTCCTGAACAGAACACCAATAGCTTATGCTCTAAGATCAAGAATTGACAAATGGGACCTCATAAAATTACAAAGTTTCCGTAAGGCAAAGGACACTGTCAAAAGGACAAAACGGCAACCAACAAATTGGGAAAAGATCTTCACCAATCTTACATCCAACAGAGTGCTAATATCCAATATATACAAAGAACTCAAGAAGTTAGACCCCAGAGAGCCAAATAACCCTATTAAAAAATGGGGCACAGAGCTAAACAAAGAATTTTCACATGAGGAACTTCATGAGAACTTCGCTGAGAAGCACCTAAAGAAATGCTCAACATACTTAGTCATCAGGGAAATGCAAATCAAAACAACCCTGAGATTTCACCTCACACCAGTCAGAATGGCTAAGATTAAAAACTCAGGAGACAGCAGGTGTTGGTGAGGATGTGGAGAGAGAGAAACACTCCTACACTGCTGGTGGGACTGCAAGCTGGTACAGCCACTCTGGAAATCAGTCTGGCGGTTCCTCAGAAAACTGGGCATGACACTTCCAGAGGACCCTGCTATACCACTTCTGGGCATATACCCAGAGGGTTCCCCAGCATGCAATAAGGATATATGCACCACAATGTTCATAGCAGCCTTATTTATAATAGCCAGAAACTGGAAAGAACCCAGGTGTCCCTCAACGAAGGAATGGATACAGAAAATGTGGTATATTTACACAATGGAGTACTATTCAGCCATTAGAAACAATGAATTCATGAAATTCTTAGGCAAATGGTTGGAACTGGAAAACATCATCCTAAGTGAGGTAACCCAATCACAAAAGAATACACATGAAATGCAGTCACTGATAAGTGGATATTAGCCCAGAAGCTCTGAATATCGAAGACACAATTCACATATCAAATGATTCCCAAGAAGGAAGGAAGGAGAGGGCCCTGGTCCTGGAAAGCCTTGATTCAGTATTGTAGGGGATTACCAGGACAGAGAAATGGGGGGGGGGTGGTTGGGGAAGGGGCAGAGAGAAGAGGACTTATGGGACTTATGGGGAGGGGGGAACCAGGAAAGGGAAAATCATTTGGAATGTAAACAAAGAATATAGAAAATAATAATAATAAAAAAGACCTGCTGCTTCCCTAGTCCAGTCTCGCCCTGTCCTGAGTGTTACAGGATGTCACCTGACTCAGCAGGAGACACGCCCCCTTCCTGGGTCACTCACCATTCACCAGAGCGATGTTCAGGCCTCTGCCTACGTTGTTTCGCACGGGGCTCATGATACTGCAGATGAAGAAGGAAAGTGAGCGAGGCCGGTGGTCCTGGGAGCAGAAGGAGCTTTCGTGTTGGGGACCTTCAGAGGGTCCGCCTCTGGGGCCCAAGGCACAAGCACTAGGAAACACCTGTAGTGGCTCGGGCTTCCGAAAGCCTGTGGAGAGCTGCGTTCTCTGGGCTGTAGCCCATGAGTCTATGGTGCACTTGGGTCAGTCTGCACACAGAAAGAGGGAGAGTCCCTGCCGGGGACTTTTGAGGTGTCAGGACGCTCCCTCATTCTAGGATGGGAACAAATAGAAAATAGAATTTTGCCATCCTAGAATGGTTGGTTCCCTGGTGGAGCTCAGCTGGGTTCCCAGCAGCCCAGTATCCACATGCTACGCTCTGCCAGTCCCCGGGGCCAGGTACGTTCCCACTCTCAGGCTGTGGTTTCTGGGGCAGCAGACTGTGCTGTTTGGCCATGGTGATTATTAAGCTGGGACTGGACTTGGGTGCCAAGGCTGCCTAAGGTGGCGCTAATATGTCAGAGTTGTAGCCGCCCCTGCCCACAGAGAAGTCCCATGTTCAGTGGAGGAAAGAGCAGCCAGCGAGAGAAAACAGAGCTAAGGATGCTGTGAGAGGACCGGCCGACCGTGCTGTCGGAGCGGCTGGGTCAGCCGGAAGCTGGGCACCTCTGGCGCGTGAGCTACACAGGCGAGCATAGTTCCTGTTCTGCCCAAGCAAGTTGTATTCAGGTGCAGCGTCCCGATGGAAACACTGTTATCCTGTTTTCTGTGGCAGACAAACATGGCTTTCTAGGCTGGGAACAGGTGTAGTTCCCCTCGCGAGGCACCCCTTTCTCCTGAAGCTTAGCAACTGTCTGTTGGGCAGACCTTCCTTTGGCTTGGTAGGTGGCCCTGTCTGAGCCTCACTTTGCGGTCTTCTACAATGGGGACAATAACGGCCCAACCACCTGTGCTAGGAAGGGGTGGGCAACTTGCCAAGGTGTGGCTGAACTGGGAGCTAGCTCATTGGCCCATTGCTCTGTGGAACACATACACCTGGTGTCAAAGGCAACCAAGGCAGGGGCTTCCTCACAGGCCTGCCCTGAAACTTGGGTCTTCAGATGGATGGATGAATGATTGATTGAATGAATGAATGAAGTGCAAGCAAAGAAACACAGCCACCCAGGGTACTCACATTTCGTCTTCAAAGCACATGGAGGGACCCACGACGTTGGCAGCCCCACTGCTGATTTTAAACGCGAAGAAGTTGTTTGGGCAGGTCTTGCTGAGCCCACACTTGGACTTCGGGGTCTCTGGGAATGGAACACAGCACTCTCATGGGGGCAGCATCTGGGGAGGGGCTTTGTTCATTTCTGGGCACTGCCAGGCCTCCACCAACTGCATCAAAATGCACAGGACTCTCTGGCCGAGGGTCTAGACACCCCAGAATTGATTTGGGGGCTTCCTAATTGAGGCCGCTTCTATAGAGCGTGCTGAGCAGAGCCTGGTACAGTGCCTTGCTGGATCGCCCTGAGAGACCCTGTGCCTGGGCCTTTGTGGGCACTTGGCCCCTCTTTACTGGGTGGAACATTGAGCCTCTTGGTTTGGCTTGATTTGGGGCTGGGCAGGATGAGCTGAACAGCGAGCAGAGGGTCTCCCTGGCTTTCACGGGTGGAGAAGATTCTAGCCCTCCCCTCCCCCCAGGGACCACAGCTGGAGTTCCCAGAGCTGCTTGATCAACTGCAGCTAAGTCTGACAAGCTCCATGTCAACAGGCCAGCTTAAGCAGGCTTTTCTGGAATTGATTTTCTGACCATCCAGCCTTTACCGCGAGGCTGCTGGATGGAGGGAAAGGGCGCCCATGGGGAGATCTGAACCACAGGCAGCTGGGGTCCGCTCGCTGGACCGCGGCGGAAAGGGCTGTCTCCATGGCTCTCCCAAACTCTGGGGCACCACCCCTCCCGGGACTCCGGTGCCACTGCTCTGGGTCTGAAGCTGGTGAACTGTCATGAGCACAGCGTGTGTGAGTGTGTGAGTGTGTGTGAGTGTGTGTGTGTGTGTGTTGTATTAGGAGGTACAACAGGAACTATGGACTGCTGTTCCACCAGTCTCATATGTGGTTTTGCTAGAAGCTTCTCCAATTATTTTTGCTAATTGTCACATCATTTGGTCAGAATGGACTAGCATGCTTTCTCTTAAATGTCAGTTTGGACCTACCATGAAAGGCTTAATGATAAAACTCCTGAAGCTGGCATGGGCTTAGAGAGTGGGGATGGGATTGATTAGTGAAGTCTACCACGGGCTCAGAAAGCGGGAAGGGTAGGACGGAGTCTACACGGCTGAGTTTTCTATCTCCTAGCAGATGATATCTGCAAGATGTCTTAACTCGTTGGGTCTGATTGGTAATTGGACTGAGGAGGCTTCAGGGGGGTGAGGTCAAGTGTGTAAATGGTTTACGTTCAATCCTGTAGTCTTCTCTCTGCAATCCTGCATGCACCGCGCTCCAATGTCTTCTTGGACATTTAAATCCTAACCCTGAGGGCTCAGCTCTCTGGAGTCACCATGTGGGGTTAGGGATTGAGGGACCTGGCGGGAGGGCTTATATAAAAAGCTCTGAGCTAGCAGGGTGGGGGTGATTGACACCCTACTTGTTACTGCAACTGTTTGGCCCTAGCCAGGAGATCTCACTTTTCCAAGCTGTTTTCCCCACGTATAGAAAGGAAGCACTCCTTCCTGGGGTGTGTTAGCTTTATATGAGATGCATCTGGCTCCTCCGCCTGAGTTAACACCAGGAGCATCTGACTCATAACAGGGTGAGGGTCTAGAGAGAGGGGGCAAGGTGCTGCATGGTCTAGACTACCCAGAAGGAAGCACGGAAGGGAAAGAGTTAAGAGTCCCCAGGAGCCTGGATGGCTGAGAGGGGCTGCCCAGACCCTGCTTCTGGAGTTACCACTGTCAAACTGCCACTGCCACAGAGGAGTGGGCTTGGAAGACCCTGGACACCTGTATTTCTCTGGGGCCTGCGGCACCGGGGACAGAGACCTTGGGGCAGGTGAGGGGCTGGGGCTGGGGCTGGCTGGGTAGATAGATACTCACGGGTCTCCTTGGGAGGCATGCCTGTTTGAGAGAAAGAATCTATTTAGTGAAGAGGTACTTCAGTCCTCCTGCGGGATCAGGGAGGGGGCTGGGCAGTGGGGACAGGAGATCTTGATGTGCTTCCACTGAATATTAGCCCTGTTACATACGGGAGCTGTTTCCTTACTTGTTACTGCCACCCACTCACAAATAGGTGTACATGCACATACACGCATACATACATGCACATACATACATCCTCAACACACACATAGATAAGCATACATATGCATGGACACACATTATTTGTGTTTAAAATCAAGGTGTGCTGTGCTGCGAGAAGCCTGGAGGTTGAGCCCTAACCCCTTGGACGCAGATTACTTAACAGCACATAGAAAGGCATCATGACAGTGCTCACTGGGCTGTTGGGAGGATCCAGTGGGATCTCGAGGGCCTCAGTGAAGAAAAGTATTGTGGTGCTGGTCCCTGGCACGTCTCTCTCTGAAATGCCTGTCTGTGCTAGGCCTGAGGGGTCCTGGTCACTGCCTGGCTGATTGTCTCACTCTGCCCTAGTTGTTTCCGGGTTTCTAGGTCAGGTGGTCACCATATTGCTCTGAGTCCTAGAGAACAGGTTCCTTCAGTGGATGTAAAAATGTCAGGGAAGAAGCATGCCTTTTCTGGGCCCTAGACACAGCAAATGACCAAGGCTGAGCTAACCTCAATACCACAGTCCTCTGGAGACAGAGCCCTCTCTGAGTTAATGTATTCCCTTGGCCCGTGTGTGTGTGTGTGTGTGTGTGTGTGTGTGTGTGTGTGTGTGTGTGTATGTG
>BDUI01000018.1:744909-766506 GCA_002335545.1 Apodemus speciosus
TCCTTATTTGGCTGTTCCTGCTCAGCCTTCCTGGCTCTGCATTGGAGCAGCCTATCAGCAGAGGCCACGTGGCCTGCTGGGATTGGTCGGCACTAGGGTACTTAAGCCTGTGGGGGGGGGGGATTTCCCCAGGGTCAGAAGAAGCTTTACAAGGATACTGAGTAAACTGCTTGAAGATCTTCCCTGTGTTGCGTCTTTCTTGCTGGTCGAGGCGGACGCGACAGGATGGATGGGTAGAGGGATGGATGGATGGGTGGATGGATGGATGGGTGGATGGGTGGATGGACGGATGGATGGGTGGATGGATGGACGGGTGGATGGGTGGATGGATGGATGGATGGGTGGATGGATGGATGGATGGGTGGTTGGATGGCCTACATCTTTGGTATTATAGTTGTAGGACCTAGGGTTGTCCTCCATATTTTTAATTAACTCAAAATGTGGATTTATTCCGCGTTTTCAGAACAGGATACAGCTCTCCAGCCTCACCTTCCTTACAGACAGAAGTGACTCCAACACTGGGGGGCGGGGACGAGCCCATACATGGAGGGGTACCCAGAGTTTTGCCTTGCAAGGACCAGAAGGCATAACCAAAGGGGGTAGTCCTTGTCTTCTGGTGCCAAGCGGAATTGCCCTTGGGTACCAGTCTACACTTGGCAGTACCCATTCGGTGGCAAGTCCTTTATTGACAGCTTTAAAATCCATGATCTACTAAATCTTTGTGCTTGGAAATGGATTACTTCTCCGATGAGGAAACTGAGGCTTGACGAGGAAGCTGCAGTCTCATGACTGCTTGGAAGGAGTAAGGTTGGAACCCAGGAAAGTGGCTGACTCTCAATCAGGGGCCATGCCGTCTCACAGTTGCTTGGGAGTATAAATGGGGTGTGTGTATTCCACCTACTTGGCATTGCAGTGTCTGTGCAAAGGAGTCCACTCCAAGGGCGTGCCCCTCAGTGTCACCATGCTCCCTTTTCTGTGAGGACCTTGCAAAGCCACCCTTGAGGTCAGTATGTGGCTTCTGAATTCTGGCCAAAGTCAGGTGTTTCTAACCTGAGATTCTAGGTGGATGGGCAGCTCCCCCAGCGTGTAGGTGTGTCCAAACTATGACCTACAGGACACAGGCAGCCTAGGATAGCTATGAATGTGACCCAACACATAAAATTACAAAAATCATGAACTTAAAAAACAGTCAAAGTTATTTTTTTTAATGAATGGGGAAATGGCTTAGTGGCTAAAGAGCTAGCTTCACAGACATGAAGACCTAAGATCAGGTCTCCAGCATACACGGCAGTCTGTCCAGGGATCTCCTCCATCTGTAACCCCAGCACTACCAGAAGACATGGGTAGAGACAAGCATGTCCCAGGGGTTTCACATCTGGGGAATTCCAAGTTCAATGGCAGACCTTGTCTCAAAAAATTGAGATTGAGAAGAAAGCAGCTGGCATTGCCTCTGACATCTGTGCACACCTGTGCACACATATGCGGGCACACAGCATTAATTATGTATTTATTTATAGTAACTTATTGGTGGTTATAAAGTGTGGACTTTGTAGATGACAAAGTTATGTCAGAGTATCCAAAGGTTGGACACACCAGTCGGGACAGGGTCTTGTCCTCCATTCTCCCAGGTTCCCCTGCATGATGTCCTCCTAGAGTTCTTACTGGGGCCTTTTCAAGAGATATTAAACCACCTCTGAGGCTGGGATAGGTAGACACTGATGAGCCCAAAGCAAATTTTAGAGTGCCCCTGCCCCAGAAGCTGCAGACCCCTGGTACCTGTCACTCTCATCCTGTTGAAGTGAAAAATGGCTCGGGGTCAGCGTTAACCTGTGGAAAGAAGAAAGACCAATTACAAACTGACCTCTGGGGTCTGAAGATCAGAGAGGGTGCTGAACTGAGACTGGCATCCCTTGGCCAGGTTCCTCTCACCTGCCCCCTGAGCAGGGGAACAGCTTTTGTCCCTTCTACCTCACCGTCTCCAGGGCCCCCTTATTTCACCTGGCGAATGCAGAGGTTARCCAGTAGAGGAAGGTGCACTTTCAGAGTTGATTTACCCACATTCCCTTTGTTATCACTTCAGCATTCCTTTTGGGCTCCACCCAACAGTTACCTAGCAACAGCCAAGTAGGCCTGGCTTGCTATAAAAAGAACAGTCTCTCTTTGCTCTAGCTGACCCTTTCTCACACTCGCTCTCCTTCTCCCTTCCTCTGCATTCCTCTCCTCTCCTCTCTCTCTCCTCTCCCTCCCGTTCTTTTCCTGCCCATCCTCTTACTCCAGTCCCTTCTCAACCTCCCTTCCTATGCCCCAAATAAACTCTATTCTATATTAGCCCGTCTATGGCAGGTACCTTGGGGGAGAAGGAGGGATGCCTCAGCATGGACCCTCCCACCGCAACGTACTACAAAACATAGTTTTTATGAAACATATCACCCTTCTCCACTCTCTCTCCCTGCCTCCCTCCCTTTCTCCATCTCTTCCCCACTCCTGCCTGACTCTGTCCAGGGCTGTCAGCCACTCAAAGCATCAGTAAAAGGAAGTGACTTTTGTTGATGTGTGGAGACAGGAGTAGGCAGGACTGCTGTTCCGCAGGCGAGCTTCTGCCAGATGCCTTATGAATATCTCTTTTCATAGATCAGTAAGGACAACTCACCATGGTTAAGGAAGTAAAGACATGGTTAAGGACAGATTTGGACACACATCTGCGGCCTCAGGGTTTGACTTCTTGGACTTTCTGTTTCAGAGGAGAGCTTAAACCAGAATTTTCTCCCTTCTTGTGTCCTGGGCAGGGTCTGGGTCATCCTTTTTAAACCTTCTGTGTTGCCCTGAGTTGCTGATCAGTTGAGCCAGTGACCTGTCAACTGTGAGAGTCTCCTGGAGGCCGGCTGGTGCTTAGGAGAGGGGAGGGCTGGGTGGAGCCTGGGGCAAGCGACCTTTCTAGTCTGTGGTGGTTTTATTCCCCTCCTACCCTCCCCCTAGAATTTTTTCCTCCCAAGAATCTATCTTAACAGACATCCTCTCAACAGTCTCCAGTGTCCAACTGGCAAGGCCTGGGGTAAGGCAGGAGACAGGACTGCACACCCACAAGCCTGACTGCATCGGGTCAAGCATTGCTGGCCACCCTCTGTCTATGTGGGAGTACTGAGGCAGGATCTGCCCTTCACATTTAAACAATGGCAACACTGCTGAACCCTCCAGTGGGAAGACTTCTTGCCATAGCCTTCCACGGGGTCTTCAGAGTCAGGAATCTGAGCTGTTACCTTGTTCTGTCCCTGCTCCCTTCCACCTATACCTCCCCTCAAGAAGGCCTCTATGGACCCTTTAACTTCCCTGAGAGTCAAATGACATTTTTTCCCCCAGATACAAAATATATTGTAATGACATGGGGTCCTTAGAACATGACTTGTGGCTCAGGGGCTCCCGGATGAGAACTGAAGGACGTTGTGTGCCCCGCCCCCACTACTGCGTACATGTTGGGCTGCCAGGGTAGAAGGTCCGAGCTGGCCTAGCGCAGACCTGGACAGGAGGAGAGTGTGCAAAGAAACAGAGCTGAGCCGGGGCCGAGGAAGAGAAAAGACTGGAACAGAAGCAGAGGTGATGGGTAGAGGGTTTGAGGGAGGTGGCGATGAGGAGCGAGGAGTCTTGGTGGATACTCAGACACCTAAGAATCAGGCAACATTATTTAGGGGAGGAGAGAGGGCCGGGGCACACAGAAGACACTGGCTGGGTAGCCACGCTTGGAAGGATGTGGTTTCAGGGTTGGGGTGGGGAGCAGCACACAGTACTGCCTTGCCAATGGGTTCTCTAGCCTGAACCCCCCACCTGACACCCAAGGAGCTCCCTGGCCCTCAGAGTTCCCAACGGGTGCTCACCTTAGCGGCTGGTGCTGTGGGACAGGAACTTAGGGCTGGTGTGCTGCTGGGGGGGGGTTGTGGGGAAAAAGCACCAGGAGCAGGTGACACTGGGGGAGGGAGAGTTCTCTCTGCAGCCGTAGATATGTGAGAAAAGCTTTCTTGTCACAACCGGTCATTCGGGTTGCAAAGTTTCAGGGGAGAGGTTTCCTGGTTCTAGATGCAGCCAGGCCTGGTAGCCCAGGGCATTACTATAACTGCAGGCCAGTGCTCACCTAGTTGTAGCATTTTCTACAATATCCGACAGCTAGAGAGGGTGTGGGGGAAGGAAGAAAGGGAGGGTTGTGAGGAGGCCCCCAGCTGCTGTGAGCTGTGCTCTCCTGGCCTGACCAGACAGCCACTCAAGCCCTCCCTGTCCTTGGCCTGTCCCTCTGTCCTGTCCCTCCCCCAATTTCTGATGATTATTTCTGTCTCCAGATCAGCTTAGAAGCTCTGGCGTTTTCTTCTCCCCAGCAAGCCTTGTGACTGTAGGTCCAGGGCTACATGAGCATTGAGAAATGCTCAACAAATATTCAGGGACGGAATGAGTTGAATCTGGCACGGTCCTGGAAGGGTAGGCTGACTAAGCCACCACAGGGAGGAGGAGGCCAAGTCACCTCTAAGGCCACAAGGCAAACTGTGGGTCTTATTCCTGAAGCACTTGCCAAGCGGAGCATCACAACCAGGCTGAGTACCAGGCACAGGGGAATGACTGTGATAAGTTACACTCTGGAGCACTCCTGGAACTTGAACTATTCCTTTGTCTGCACATGAAGAGTCTTATCTCTGGAGCGATCTTACTCAGCTTGTAGGACTCCTGGTCAGTTTGTAGAAGACATTCTCTGGGAAGCCTTCTCTGGCCCTCCCCGGCAAGGTTAACCATGTCCACGTGGTCCTGGATAGAGGCACATTCATCGTGTTCCCCTAACCCTGACACATGGGGCTGACAAATCAGCCTTTTTGATGTCCTTTGTGATTGAGTTTGAAATTAGCATATGACTCAAACAAGACCAGCCGCTTTACTGATGTGGAGACTAGGAGAGAGACACTAGTTAAGATCTCTCCCTGGAGATGCTTCCCTTAATTAAGTCTGGGGTCAATTCCGTGTATCCTTTCCCAGTGGGGGAGGGACATGGCCTGGCAGAGGGGTCTGGGCAACTGGGCAGCATGTGAAGGTCATCGAGGAATTAGTGATGAATGTGCTCTACTGAGAAAGAAGCCACATCTGGGGGCAGGCAGACCAGTCTGCTGCTTGGAAGGTTGCATAGGAGGAGTCTTAAGTCTTTTGAAAAAGGGGCGATGCTATCTACCTGCTGTGGAAGGGGGCAGGCAGCAGGCCACCTTTTCTTGAAGGGCTGTGGGCTTGAGACCACCCCGCCATCTTGCTTACAGAGCTCAGCGCCCCCACTCTCGGTTCATGCTCCTTCTCGGTATCATTCCCATAGGGATGTTCAGTCTTTCTGTGGAATCACAGTATCACCACAGCATCTCTGCCTGCTGTTGAAAGATCCTGCCTTGAAATTTTAAGTCTTTGCTCTGTAATGCTTACCTTCCCCCTCCCTGCTCTGACCTCTATTCAAGGAAATAATCACAAAGGTTGCTTACCTTACTTCCTCCCTTCCTGCTCTGAATAATCAATCACAAAGGCTGTTTTCCCCACCCTTCCTGCCCTGAATACCTTCCTTCCTCCCTTCCTGCCCTGAATACCGCCGTACCCTTCCCCCATTTTTTGCCATTGCCCTATGACCTGAATACCCCGTACTTTTCCCCCTTTGCCATGTCTGTATAAAAACTCTTTCCGCTGTATACGTTTTATCGGTTTTCTCTGAATGAGCAGCCGATCCCAGTATACTGGTTTCCTTTTTAATAAAGAAATCCTCATGCGGTTGCATCGAGATCGTTTCTCGTGAGTGATTTGGGGTGTCGCCTTCCTAGGGATGGGGTGCAGGGTGCACCCCCGTATTTTCAGGCTTAACACTGTCAACGTCTCCTTGCCTTTTCTTTCTTCCACAGTGCTAGGCATTAAACGTAGGACATTGAGCATGCCAGACACGCTTCGGTACAGAGCTCTATCGCCCACCCATTCCCATCTCCACGGTGGCATTTCACAAAGGCCCTGCAGGATCCAGAATGTCTGTTTCTTCCTGTTTGTTTTCTGGAACTCTCTGTGACTTTCAGCTCAACCATGACCTGCCCAGAGGCAAGGTAGCCAGTGAAAGGAGCCACTCTCCCTAGGCTGGGGACAAAGAGGGAGGGTCAGAGCATCTCCCCAGCGTCTCTAGCGCAGTGAAAACTTCATCTGCTAAATTCCAACTCCTGGACCTTCTCTGCCATCACAAGGACCCCTCCATCAAAACACTTGAACTGATTTGTGGATGGTCTTGAGCTTTTGGCTATCTTCCCTGCTACCTGCAGTCACCCTTAACACTCATGTCGGGTGTCGGCACCAGGCATGTGTGGTGTATGGTGTACACCAGAGAACGAAGAAAGGGGCTTTCTCTAAACTGGCCTTTTCCCTGCACCAAACCAGTTCCTTCCTTTTTGTTTTGTATCATGTTTCCAGAGGACATACCTGGACTTTAGAATCTACCAGGACTTCTGAAAATTTAAGGCCTGTTTATTTCCACGTCATTCTTGGACATTTCACAGACTAAATGTTATTGCTGAAGGCTGCAGATCATTGTTCTTCCAGGAGCTTCTACTTGTCGCCCATCACTGCGGGGGGCGGGGTGTGGGGGGTGCTGTTCGTTACTAAGGATGAACACTTTGGTGGGGCGGGGCAGGTGCAACCCGGGAGAATGAGCCTGGAGCAAGTGTCTAAAACCCAGACAATCCCATCTTGAGACCAAAGTCTTATCTTGAGATGAGGGTAAAGATGCCTCCCTCCCTCCCTCTGTTCCTCCTGCGTGCCCTGGGGCATGTAGCCCTATGGTCAGTCCAACCCCACCTGCAGTCTTGGGGGAATCAGTAGCCCCTTGGCCAGTTTACAGGTTGAAGCACCTGGAATCCCTCTTTATGCAAACAACCAACAACCCGCTTCCAGCACCACAGCCCCGGCCAGTGACTGTCTTTGGAAACCCTGCCCACACCCCAAGGTTTATAAAGCCCTTGTTACCCACCAACCCCAATAAAGAGAGCCATTTTACGGAATATCATCTAAGAGAGCTGTTTCACTGAATACTCTCTAGAAGAGCTGTCACACACACACACACACACACACACACACACACACACACACACACACACACATACACACACACACACACCGAGATCCAGCAAACCCACGCCTTCCTGTTCCCTTTGTTCTGGTCAAAATAGAAGCACAGTCGGGGCCGACACTTTGGCAGATGAAACCCCAGGAGGGCAGTGATGGGGTGTGGGGGACACAGCTCAGGGGGAAGAAGATGAGACCAAGGTGGAGAGAGACATGGTGAAGAGTAAAAACTAAGACTCTCAGGGCCCGTGGAAGACATGCTGACAGTCCTGCTAGGGGTCAGCCTGGAACCAGAGGCTGAGGGAGGTTACCACCCATCCCTGGACAAACCCTTCCCCTAAAGCCCTGGTATCTACAGGACATTATTGATGATGTCACCAAGACAGAGGGAGATACGTAGTGAATAAATCCATAAAAAGTAAGGCTGCTAGTGAGAAAAAATTGTTTTAGTGACATTTATTTAAGAAGGAAATAGCTTATTTTCATAATACCTTGTCTTCAGTATTGTTTTTTTTTTTTAAATGTGTAGGTACTGGTTGGTTTCTATCAAATTGACACAAGCCTAATGTCTGAGAAGAGGGAACCATGATTCAGAAAACGCGCCCAAAAGATTGGCCCGTAGGCAAGCCTATGGGGGTATTTAAATTAGTGATTGATAAGTTCCCAGTCCGTTGAGGGTGGTGCCACCCTCGGGCAGGTGGTCCTGGGGTATATTACAAAGCAGGCTGGGCACGGCATGAGAAAGCAAGCCAGCAGGCAGCACCACTCTGTGGCCTGTGCTTTAGCTCCGGCCTTCAGCTTCTTGCCCTGCTTGAGTTCTTGCCCCGGCTTCCCTCAGTGACGGAGTATGATCTGAGTTACGAGATGAAATACACCCTTTCCTCCCCAAGTTGCTTTTATCACAGCAATTGGATCCACAACCAAGGCACTATATATCTCTGTGTTTATGTGCTTGCATGTGAGAATGCCTGGGGAGGCCAGAAGAGTGTCCGATTCCCTGGAGCAGGAGTTTCAGGGGGCTGCATGCTACCTGATATATACTGAGCCATCTCTCCAGCCCCTAGTTATCAAAGAGATTTTACTCTCCTAGCGCCTGGGGCATTTCCCAGGATAAGACGACAAATACTCTGTCCGAGGCACTGTGTAACACTGAATTATTTTAATAGATTTAATCCTATAGCAGGCCATTGATGATTCTGGGGAAACTGAGCCACAGAGTATTCAGGTGACGTAGCTAAGAGTCAGAGCAAGAAAAGATTTCAGACGAGGCCATATGTCACAGGATGCCACTCTTTGTTCTTCAAACTTAAGGCAGGGTCCCAGATTGACTTCAAACCCTATACACAGCTTGGGCTGGTCTACAGTTCTCCTGCCTCAACCTCTGGAGGGCTGGGAGCACAGGCACGAGCCACCGTCCCCTTCCAGGAGCTCCATGATTAATCAGCTCTTGTAGGTTCGTCCAGGTAGGCAGGGTGTTTGTCCCCAGAGATGACAGTTCAGCCTTGCTACAGGCGCAGGATGGAAACTTCAGACAACATGTGGGTGGACGTGGACATGAACGTGTGTCAGTAAAACCTTATGAAGGGTGTTGGGCTGCCTGTCATGGGACCCAGCTAGCCGGGTTTCTCTTAGGTGTAGTTCTGTAAGCTAAAGGTGCGCGTGAACCTAGGAGCCCCCCTCCCCCCCGGGGCTGAGGTTTCGCTCAGCTAAGGTGATGGAGAATGGAGATGTGTCTGGGATGAAGGGGTTCTAGGGTTCTGTTTCCACCTTCCTTCTCCTGTTGGGCAGGCTGGTCTTCCTGGAAAGCAGATCCACGAGAGCCCGTTCACTCTAGGGGCTAGCTGCTGGCTGTGTGTCCGTACATGGCTTTCAGGAGGTCATCCCTCTTGGTGTATCTGACAGAGATCATGGCCTGACGCTCTGTGCTCAACTCCTCCTCCAGCCACCTCTGCTGCCTGGGAGTGGTAAGTCTGTAATACGGGGTGGTTGGTGTGTGGGACATGGCGGAGCCTGCTTTGGGCGTCACCATGGTATCTCTGTCATGACTATCTCTCAACCTCTATTTTCCTGTCTGTACATGCCATCATCATGCCAGACTTCATGGGATTAAGCACGAGGGTGTGCTCAGACACCCGAGTCAGTACAAAGGCTGTGCTCCCTAAGGGACGAGTGCAGTGAATGAAGTCCCCTCCCCCCTCGTCTCTAGGAATGCCACATGTACTCCCCATTCTCCCAGGACCCTGTAATCCTAGAACAAGGCACTCTCTGGATAATGAATGGACAAAGGAGTGGCCAGATCGCCACCAAGCAGCTGGAGAAAGGTGAAAGACATCTGTTGACACAGCCCTTCCCTTTCCCTCAATCGGGCCGAATGAGCGGGGGCAACTTCAAGGGGCTGGACCCCTTCAGGTAAGCAGTTTGAGTCACCAGAAGTCTCTTTGTTGATAGTTTAGCTGGGGTCACCAGAGTACTCTCTGAGCCAGAGGGGGACTTCCTGGGCTGTCAGGGTTCATTCCTTAGTCACAGCAGGCCTGCTGAGAACTTGAGTCATTTCAGGTTGAGCACTCATTCATAGGAAATTTGATTTCTGTCAGAGGCAGACCATTCAAAATGGCTGCCTCTTGGGAAAGGGCTTGGATATGTTTTACCTAGAAAGGTATAAGAGCCAGATATCTGACCAAAGAAGAAATAATCACAATGCTGATTCTAAAAAAGCACAATTGTTCTGTCATTTTGAGCCCCATTTAATTTCCCAACAATCTTGTGAGGTTTCTTTTTTATGAACTACATTTTCACCAGTGAGGAAATTGTGACCTAGAAGGGTTAAGCAACGCGCCCAGTGACAGGCAGAATGGATGCCCAGGCAGCGCAGCGTTGCTGTCTATTATGGCCGTAACTAGTGAAGCCAGGAAAGCGCGGTAGACGGGAGGGTGTGTTGAGCATCTGTCGCCATGGCCACCTGCCTGGCACCCAGAATCCATTCTCCATTTTGCCAGCGACCACTCTGATGATCACTTGGGAAAAGATCTGTTTTCTACTCATGTGGCTAGGCTTGACCCTAGTCTATGACTCCATTACGGCCAAATGGCCCAGGCCTTGATGGAGACAGAGATGAGGCCATCCACGGGCAGATCACAGCTCCCTGAAGAATGTTCCAGCAAAGAAAAGCTGCCTTGCCATTGGTCTCGAGACCAGATGAATTTAGAGGGTTTGTTTGTTTGGTTTTTTTCAAGACAGCGTTTCTGTGGGACAAAGGACCTTGTCAGGTAACTTGGTAAGGTAAAGGAGGTCGGAGTCCCCAGAAACTTGGGGTACACACTTGAGAGAGTAAGCGGCTGCTTGTTCCCTGCCAGATTCCCGGCCTGGAACACAAGCCACACTTTCCACATAAAGAAATGTGACCTGTGGTCATGTAGGTCCAGGGCAGAGCTCCCCACGCTAACCAGGTACCTAGAGGCCCTGAGGGTGTAGCCAATGAGCTTCCCTTCCCAGACATTCCTCCCTGCAAAACATATTGAATCTCTGGCCCACCCTGAGAAGTTGGTATGCATCCATTTTCCATGATGAACAACCAATAAATAAATAGTTTGGAACCAAGGACTGTCTCTTTCACCTACCGCCGCCATGGGGAACACGAAGGCCTTCACCTACAGACCTGTGTTGCCTAAGTCTCCCATAGAAGGCCTCTCAGCTCGTCCAGACAACTGCTACTACCTTTGCCAAAGAGCTTAGCTGGAGCTCCCAGCCCCGACCCGGGGGGGAGGGGGGCCCAATCATCCTGACCTTGTCACGGGCTTGTGGACCCCCTGACACTTTGTTCCTGACTTCTCTGTGCTGTTTTCTAGCAGTGACTTGATGCCTGGGACAGAACATTAGCCTCAGTGTTCTCACATCTCAGACTGCATTTTCTCACGCTCTCCCTGCCGCCCCCCCTCCCCAGGAAATAGTGACTCTGTGCTCCCTGAAGCCCAGCACCCTCCCAGAGGCGGTGTTGGGATAAGCACAGTCAAGCTGCCACCATTTTGCCTCCCCAGAAGTTGTGCCCAGTGGAGGGACAGAATGTGGTCCCACATCTGGCCCCCATAGGTTTCTCTGTTTAACATCTCTGGCTGACTTAAGCCTAGCTGGCCTTGAACTCACAGATCCACATGCCTGTGTCTCCCAAGTGCTAGGCATTAGAGGTATGTGCCACCACACGCAGCCTGGAACCTAGAGGGTTTGAGGACCTCTCTGCCACCCTATAGGGACAACTCTCCTGTGTGAGCAGCTTGCAGAAGGATAAAGCAACCTGGAAACAGAATCCTAGGAGTCTCACAGCCATCCCCAGACTTCTCTATTCCACACGCTAATGTATGTCTTTTATTTTTTTCTTCATTGGCACCTGAGACCTACCTGAAACACAAAGGTTTTCCCATTTACATAGCTGGGAAGGTTTCGAGTAAAACTCCTACTCAGTCTCTTCCCTCCAGATTTTGATCACTATAATCCCCAACAGGGCTAATAGAATCAGGCTGGCTCCCCATGTCTTCAACAGCTTCCTTCCGACACAATCTCTACTGAAGCCAACTTGCTGCCACTACCGTCACTGGAGGAGGAGCTATGGAAGGTCTAAGTCCTTGGCATGGTGCCCACGGGCAGGCAGGCTGTCTGTGTTGACTCTAGCTCCTGCCACCACACTTCACTCTGTCATAGGTGCCTTGACTTCTTTTTGCTTTGGCCCCTATGCTCTGTGCAATGTAGTCTCCTTTGTGAAATGTTCCATTTTTGTGATGTCTTTAAAAATCTTCCTCCTTTGTGATGTCTGTCACTACCATCCCCAGCTTTTCCACTGTTGGCAGGATGCCTTTTCTCTTTAGACTTCAATAGTTGTCCTATAAACTGGAACTAAGAACCACCATGAAAAGTTGTATTTAAGTGCTCAAGGCCACCCGGGGCAGGGAGTCAACCCACCATGTGCATCACCTGTCATTGTGATTGTTGCTTGTATTGATCACACAGAGTCTGCACCTATCTGTTGTGGCTTGCCTTTGTGATGTCCTCCAAGAGCTCATGTGTTGAAGGCTTGGGTCCCATGCAGTAGTGTTCGGAGGTGGGTCCTCTGGGAGTGACTGGATCATGAGAGTTCTAACCTAAGGCCTAGCCTAATCTGTTGAGTTCATAGTTTAATGAACTATTAGAAAGTAGTAGACACTTTAAGAGGCGGAATCCAGTTGAAAGGAATAGTTCATGGAGGTACGACCTTGAAGGATTCATCGGGTCTCCATCCCCTACGTCATGGTCATGCCTTCTCTTCTCTAGTTCCCATGAAGACAGCAGCTTTGCCTCACTGCGTGCACCACACTGTGTTGCCCTGCTACACCATGGACCCTGATCCAACAGACAGCAATGGGATGAAAACATGAACCCAAATAAACCTTTCTTCTAAGTTGACTTTCTTGGGTATTTTGTCACAATGACAGAAAACTGACCCATACAGCACATCTCTCGTAGGGTTATGGCCTATTTTACTCCCAGTCTTCTGAGTGACTGTGGACTTCCCGAGATAGCATTTTGTCACTGCTGAATGACTTGTGTCTTGCACAGTACCTAGGGTACAATCGGCGCTGAACATCGACAAGAGCACCAACCCATGACTTCACCTGCTCCATGCCAGCCCCGTGGCAGGGGCTTGACATTACTGACTTGGCTATTTACGCGTGTCAAGCCTCTAGGAATCTGCTAATGTTCCCATTATTTTTGAAAAGAAATAAGCCAAAATACTAATTCTAACAAATAAATGGATTGTGTTTATCTACTGTAAAACAGATGACCCATTCTTTGGAGAGAGAGAGGGGAGGGAGGGAGGGAGGGAGGGAGGGACAGAGAGAGAGAGAGAGAGAGAGAGAGAGAGAGAGAGAGAGAAGATGAAGCACCTGGCCCAAGGAGAGAACTGAACAAAAGGCGGAGCTGCGATCCAGTTGCTGAGGGCATGGGGGCTCTCTCAGTGACTTTGGATCTCTTGTCAGAGTTCCCACCTGCCTTCGAGAGTTTCCAAAAGCAAAGGATTAGTATCAGCCATTGGAGGTTGGAGCATCTTCTCCTACTGGCTGTCCACACCTCCGTTAGACAGCTTCCACCCCATGAGGGTAGCTGCTTCAGCCTAGGAAGGGCTACCAAGCAGCGACTTCAAATATCCTCCACCAGGGAAAAAGTGCCAAAGAGTCAGCGAGCAGGGTAGGCCACTCAGCTCTGTAGATCCCCCAAGTCCTACCGGAATCGAGCGAGCAACTGGGGCCACGTGCTGACAAGGCCCAAGTTCAGAAAAGGCTTTGTACATGATAGGCCTGAGAGAGATGGCTCTGCGTCTCTAGGTGTAGCTCGCGGACGGGTCACCTGGCAAGGTCAAACCCTCCCCTAAGCTGTGGAGAACCTGGGTGTGACACTTCCGATCTGACCTCTGGTCTATTGTCCCTCCCAGCCCCCCACTGCTTGCCTCCCTGTCTTCCCACCTAATTCCACACTGCCTTAGTCAAATGAACCTCCTGAGAGACGCCCTTGTCCCTAGCTCTCCAGCCATCTGCACAACTGATTAGATAACGATGGTCCCCCACAGGTTGCTTTTTGCTTTCGGGCCAAAACAATGGTGTGTTTATCTGCTCCACAGAAAGAGCCCAATTAATATGCTGTGAGTGACCCATCTGCAGGGACACGCCAGAACCAGCTGTATCACAGGGCACTGTAGCGTAGTGCCAGGGTACAACTTCTGCAGCCACTCTGCAGGAGAAGGAAGTCTCTCCTGCCTCTGGCTCCCCTTCTTGGGAGGGGAGTAATAATGAGAACCGACACTCCCCATGAAGAGTGTTTATAGGAGCGGCTGGTGCTATTATCTACTTATCTACGTTTCAGTGATTTCTCCCACAGGTGCCTAACAGGTTAGAGCTGACACTGAGCCAGGATATTCAGCTGCTCATTCCCATTTCCCAGATGAGGAAAACAGATCTTAGAGGAACTAGCTGGACAGTACCCTATCAGGAAATCTCTCAGGACCACATACCTCTGTCATAACATTTCAGCTTAACCTTTTCAGAGATAAATGAAATTTGTGGCCAGAGAACTTCCTGCCCTTTTTTATTCATTATTCAAAAATTCATCTAATATATCTAATATAAATCTTATCAAATGTTCATCTACAACGTGTGTGTGTGTTTAAAAGTGCATATCCCCAGGTGAATTAGTACATACGGAGATTCTCTGTGCTCAAGGGATAGCATCTACAGTGAATGGTTTCAAATCCCAGGCTTTTGAACCCTACATCTTATTTTTGTAGCCACAGCAGACATAACTAATCAATCACAGCATGACCTGCACTGAGTGATAAACCAGCCTTCCCCTAAGTCAGTTGGGCTTGACCCCCTCAGACGAGGTCTCCTCTCTCTCCTCACTGCATCCTCAGAAGTCTCTTCAGTTAAGCAGGTTCCCTTTTCTTTCTTTCCTCTTGCTTTCCTCCTCCGGCATGCTGCTTCTTCATGTCCCATCCTCTTTGCCTCTATCTTTATTCCAAAAATGTGGACCTGGAAGTAAAGCCCCCTCTGATCTGGCAGAGACATACCTGAGGCCCAGGGCTCACTCTTCACTACCTTCGAGCTGACGGTGATGAATCAGCCGTTGATACCTTGAGTCTTGACCCAGCCAACTGCTTCCCTGGCCTGACTGCTGAAGAGCAGCCTTCTGGCTCTTGTGGCCCTCTCTAGTTGCCTAGAGGGAGTGACAGCCAGTCTTGGGCTCCTTGGGAGGGTAGCTGCTCCCAGCCCTACCTATGCTGAGTGCTGCTTGGAAGAAGTTTGCCATAAACCCTCCCTGCCTCATTAAACACCCTTACCAGGAAGGAGGAAGTTTAATCTAGAGCTCTCCGGGAGGAAATGAGGCTAAAGTCTGGTAGGGACATGGGCAGGGCCGTGCTTGCTTTCCTCCGAGTACAGCAGCTCCAGTCCTCCCAGGTGACGCTTTGGTGCGAGCAGGAACTGCATTGGAGCAGACCCTCCTCCCCCAAATCAAATAATAAAACAAAAACCACCCAAGTGGTGCTAAACTGTCCAGGGTCTGAGTGAGACTGAAGCAGGTCCAGTGAGTCAGTGCATGGGCCTGTAAGGGTGCTGAGCCCACTTAGGAAAAGGGGGGCTCCTGGGTTAAAAACGAGGGTCAACAGGGAGAGGAGGCAGCGTGGGAGAAAGACTCTGGGTTTGGGTTGGAGCACATTGCACTATAGATGAAAGCTGGAGGTGGCCGGAGGAAGCAGGAAAAAGCACAGTGACAGGAACATGTGCCACTGTCATTGGGAGGAAGGTAATATTCCTAGGCTTTGTCACCAATGTAGACTTACATTCTTTATATATCTCTTTAGGATGCATTATTGTCCAGAAGGACCTTAGACACTTGGGCCAGGGCGGGACTGGGGCTTCTCCATCTGTTAACCCCAAATTTCTCCCCAAAAGGATGTGAGACCCTTTGGGATGAGTATCTTGGGACATAAGGTACAGCAGTTAGTCAGGAAATAAAGACAAGTATCAGGAGACAGTGGCAGGGAAGAGCAGGGAGCAGCCCCTGCGGGGTAGGGGGAGTGCATCTCAGGCCAGCAGAGGAGGGCAAGCTATGTAGTTCACATTCTGAATATTGTTGCTCCGGACACCTCAGGGGCTCGGGGATGGGGGTGGGGATACCTTCCTCAAAGCAAATAAACAAGCAAAGCATTAAAACGGCGGCAAGTTATAAACTTGTTTAGCATGCAAAAAGCTCTGGTTTCAATGACCTCAGGAACTTCTAGACAGAGGTGACATATGAGGCAGCTTCTCTAAGGACAGAGCCTTGGAGGTGCTGTGACAAGTGACCTGCAGGCTTGGGGCTTCAAACATGTATCTAGTGCTCACCTAGGATCAAGGTGCCAGCAGGCCAGGCTTACACAGGAGGCTCCAGGGACTTCTTTCCTTCTCCATAGCCAGCACTGTTAGCCTCTCGCTGAGCATTCTTTCTCCCCCCAGTCACCCTCCCCTCCCTCTTCCGTCTTGAGGAATTCCCCTGGGATTGCACGGGGGCCACATGGGTAGTCTGAATAATCCTGGCTCTCTTTAGACCAGCAGATGAATGAGTAAATTTAACTTTTGACTTTCTTGGAAACACTACGTATTTACAGGTGGTAGAGTTAAGACATGGGCATCTATGGAGTCATTCTACACAAGCACGGTCATAATTTATTTTGTGTATAGCATTTGCAACATTCTGAAAATATTATTATGGTATGGGCAGGAAAGGGGGCCATCTCTTTCCTGCCCATCATAAGAATCTTGGCAGGCACCTGTTGTAGAAAATATTAAAAATCGAGCCTGCCAACTCTCTAGCCATGCTGGACCATAGGGCTCCCCCCGGGGCCATCTCTCCAGTGGGGTCCCCGAGTTCCTCTCCCTAGCGTGCAGTGCCCACGCACCCCACGGGTCAGCCATCTCAACACCTAATTACCAGGTAGAATCATGACTCTTAAAGCTTAATTAACCAGTCAGGTTTATATATCAATAAAATCACAATTTACAAGACGCCAATACAATAATTTCAGATAATGAGAAAAGCTTTATCCCAATATTTCTAACCTTGTGAAATCATAGCTACTTGTGGCTGGAAAACGCCACGTGGTTACCCGTCAGCAGCCATCTTCCTTACTGCTCCTACCCTGAGACGGCCCTCTCCCTCAACCCCGCCCCCAGCTCCGCCTCCCTTTTCCCTGTCCAATCAGAGGCCTAATGTGATTGGCAGGGAAAATCCTGCAACAGGCACGCTTCCAACAAAAGACAGATTATCAAGAGAACACATTTATTAATATGCACATGTGAAGCTAGCCACAATTTGAAAATTCGCAGGGTCAGGATGTAATGATCTGTTCTCATAGGGAAGAGGGAGATGGGGATGAGGTGGGTGGTCCAGGTGAAGAGGAGCCACCCTGCAGACAGAGAGCCTGCCGGGCAATCTCCGGAGGCATGCGGTCCTCTGAGGAGTCCATGCTAAGCCAGCTGGGTTTAGTGATGACTTTTGACCTCCTCTCCCAGGGTTCATCGTTCCCTTATGGGATAGAGTTCCAAGGTTGTTACGGTAGTTGTATTTCCTTTAGGAGAAGCTGTTTCAGAAGGGGAATACCAGTGAGGTGCCACACTGTACCTCAGGAAGAAGGAAGGTCAGAGGGATCCAGTGTCCAAGGCTGTTCTTCGGTTCAGCGTGGCAGACTGCCACATTTTGAGGTACGGTTTTCTGACTACTCCAACACTGGTTTCACTTGTCTGTCCTAGGGTACTGGAAAGTGAATCCCACACAGTCACAGGATACTGACAGTGTTTACCAGAATGGTGTCTGGGCCCCGACCGTGTGCCTGGTGAAGACAGCAAGTAACAAATGAAGCGTGAGTTCTGGTCACACAACTGGCATTTGGTAAGGACCAGTCCAGTCATCGACTGTGACCCCGTTGCATGGTTTTAGGGCCTACCTTAAGCATTTTCATAGCGACATTGTCTATGAGTAGGACAATCCCTTTGTTACAGGGTTGCTGTGAGCATAGAATCAGAGACCCTTCCAGGCGTGTCCAGTTTGCGGGTTGCAGGTTGCAGGTAGATGGCCATGAACACAGCCCAACATAAAAATCCCAAGTTTACTTAAATACTTCTGACTTTTATTTTTAATGGTTTGATTGATTGGTTCTGGAGCATGAACTTCAAAGATGCCAAGGTTGTATTGCAATGCCAAAAGGTTGGCCAAGCCTGCCACCTGAACTGAAATGCTCAGTCAATCCCAACTTGGGATCATGGGATAACATCATCTATGCATTTGGCTTTTCTAGGAGCAGAGGAAGCTGCTAATTTTACCCCTACCTTGTGTTCCTAGAAGGACAACAGTGAGCGAGCAGGGTCAGTGCGGTGCATGTCAAGTCTGGATAGGAAGTTTTCCGGAGCCGGAAGTATTGACAATGTAACAATTGGTGTTTGACTGTGTATGCCTCATTTCCTGCCATGCCCTTTTATTGCCAAAATGTTGTCATTGGTGAGAAGGTGAGAAAAGTCACCATCCCTTAGTGTTACCAAAAGGTGGAGGACATTGGCTTTGTCAACAGCAACCCATGCCTCAGGGAAGCTACCCCAGGGCAGAAATGCATATGCTTTTGTTTAGTTATAAAATTAACATAGTCCCATCACAAAAAGTTTGAAAAACCCCCTTCACTAGTGTGAAGGGAAAATAACCCAGCAATGCCCCTGGGATTGGGATGGCCTTGGCTGGCCGCCTGCCCCAGTGGCGGTGTGGGTTTTGTATTGTCTTCTCTCTTGTGCCTGAGGTACTTCCCTGTGTTAATAGAAATCTGTCCAGATGATTTCTCAGTGCATACACTTGCACACGGTTGAGAGTGCTTGGTTTATGCTCTCCAAAGCTTGGCATTTAGAGCTCTCCTGTGTGTGAGTACGTGAGTGTGTATGTGAGAGTATGTGTGAGAGAGTGTGTGTGTGAGTATGTGTATGTGTGAGTGAGTGTGTGAGCATGTGTGAGTATGTGTGTATGTATGTGAGTGTGAGTGCGTGAGTTTATGTCAGTGGGTGAGTGTGTATGGTGTGGGTGATAGGTACATGCGGAAATAGGAATAATGGTATTGTAGAGTTGAGTGTGGTGGTACATGCTTATAATCCCAGCTCTTGGGGGTGTGTGATCAGGATGATGAATTCAAAGACTTCCTCAGTTACACAGTGAGTTCAAGGCCAGCCTACACTACAAAGAGACCCAGTCCCAACAGTTACACAATGAGTTCAAGGCCAGCCTACACTACAAAGAGACCCAGTCCCAAGAAAATAACAACAACAACAACAACAACAAAAAAAAAACTAGAAAGGACATTATTAAGTTAAATATACACATATTTGTAATTCATCTTAAAAACCTCCACCTAAAACTGTTATTATCTACAGCTTGCAAATGGAGGAACTGAGGCACAGAGTAGTAAAAAGCAGTTTGCCCACATTGAGACAGCTTACAAGGAGGAACAATGAACCTTTACTGCACTCTTTCTTGGAGCCTCAGACCACACAAGGCAGTTTCTGAATTGAGGGCTTTTTTTTTTTAATGTACATTCCTGTGTTCCTGAAAGGCAGCAAAATTAATCTGAAGATTAAGTTTATTTCCCCAGAGCTGGTGTGTTTTGGAATTAGAATGCTTCATTCAGTGGAAAAAGCACAGAAGACCAAACAAACCGTCCCCTGGCTAGTCAAAGAGCAAATACAGAGCAGTCCCCCTGAGCATATCTGCTTATGGATTGCATAGTGTGCACATGCGTGTTTGAGCATTAGTGTGTATGCAAGGGAGGAACACGTGTGGGTGTCTATAGATCATATCTGACCATCTGGGTGCACAGGCAAGGGGAGTTGGCTCTCCAATAAAATAGATGTCTGTTGTGTCAGTTACTTTAATTCTAATCTTTGAGAAGAGACTGTACCAGGATCTATGCCAGGGTTTCTTTGTGATCACTTCAACACCAAATTGTCATCGTTTTCCCCAGTACTCGTGGGCCTTGGTAACAAAGGAAAGCCAGGTGTGGCGGAAGATATATAGCATTGCCTCTCCACATGGTACCATCAATAAGCCATCAACGGTTTACATTTCTTTACCTCTTTAATTGGATCTAGCATGGCCAAAGGGGCTGTATGCCATCATCTTTGAAATTAAGTCAGTGACTTGGCATGAATGCCATCATCAGAGATAGATTATGAACCTAGTTAGCAATTTCTCTTGAAAGGATGAGTGACATTTTCCCCCTTTCTCCTCCCACTGATCCTGAAACCCCTTTGACAACAGCGAAGGTAGGGCCAGAGCCTTTCAACATGAGGCCGTGAGTGTCCAGTTCTCTCTAGAGGAGAGAGAAGATGGCTTAGACCCCAGGTCTGACACGGATCTCACTGAGCTAAGGCTGCAGTCCTTTCTGAAGGCGCTAGGGATGATATTGCTTTCTGGCTTTGAGATGACGTCTAGATGATATCTGGGCTTGTATCCATGTCCTTCCTCCATCTTCAAACTGAACATGGTTGCTTTTCTGACATCTCCGTCCTTCCTACCCATACGGACCAAGCGTTCTCATTCTATCTTCGAATCAACTGGGGAACAATCCTGACTCTCTCTGTGGCTTTGTTATGGTTTGACTATGAGGAGCTCCCCACAGGATTGGCTCTTGGTTCTTGCCATTATGGAGTGGTTGGATACTTTTGAAGCTAACTAAGGCCTATTGGAGGAAGTAGCTCATTTGGGGATGATCTTTGAAAGTTATATCCCGTTCTCGGTCCTGTATTTTCTCTGTTTCCTGGTCATGTGATGTAAACCGCTTTTCTCTAGCATGCCCTCCTCATGGTGGAAACACGAGCAAAGCAATTCTTTCCTCCTTAAAGTTAATTTTCTCAGGAAATTTGACACAGTGATGATAAAACTAACACAGCTGTAATTCTCCTTTGCTCAGGAACAGTTACCTATTCATAATATATGAAGTAGAAAAGCCATTTTAGATGTTTCAAGGATTATGGAAATAATATTGTCTATAGTGAAATATTTAGAGCAGCACATGGGAAATACCTATCTAAGAGCCTGTCTTCCCCTTAACTTTCTTTATCAAGTAATTTTCACTTTGAACTGCATTTGTCTAGAAGGTCTCTCCATGTAATCTGAATGTGAATCAAAGCTCCCCATCTCCTGGGGTTGGTTAAGAACGTGTAGTGGGAGGGGCTTAGTGGTGTGGAAACAGCATCTGGTATTTCATTCTGACACAGAAACTAATTTCAGAACAGTATCTGTGGATTGGGATCACAGTAATGCAAATGACACATGCAGAGATAAAAGACCGTGAGAACATGTCAAATTCTAAAATACTACCACTAAAAAGATAAATGATCATGACCCAGGGACACAGATTTGGGTTCTCCCAAATACCATGTTCTAATGTAACAGTTTTATGGAGTTTTCATGGGAACAGAAAAAAAATCATGAATCCAGACTCTTTTCAAATACAACTGGTGGAAACATCAAGGGGGCAGGTGACTTCAAAATGGAGACGTTTCTGTTACAGGTTTCAGATGCTATCTGATGACATACTTAGCCTTTGACTTGGTAGGAACTTGTAGTCTATTTGACTAGTCCAAAATTTTCCTGATAATCACAGGACAGACAGTGGTGGACAATGAATGGCTGTTTAGGGGACTAAGGCATCCTAAGGGAATTTGTCTCTGGGCCTGGAAACAGGTGAGTTCACAGACTTCTCATCCCAGAAATTCTAATCAGCCATTTAGCTTTGTAGAATAATAATCAGAGACATGACTTAATTCTTTTTTGGGGGGCGGATTTCAGTTCACAGGGTCTCCTGTTGACCACACATCATACTTTGTACATTGGAAGTCAAATATTGTTTTATGACATATGATGTTAGGAAGACCCAAAGGTATTCCTCTAGAGGCGGGGGTGGGG
>BDUI01000018.1:770366-785436 GCA_002335545.1 Apodemus speciosus
ACTTAAGTATACTATCATATCATCTGCGAATAGTGATAGCTTGACTTCTTCTTTTCCAATTTGTATCCCTTTGACTTCCTTTTGCTGTCGAATTGCTCAATATACCTCAAGCTCTATATTTAAGATCTTCTTTTACTTAGATGTAGTTTCTTGAGCTCTTATTGATTTTTTTAAATTACCAGTTTTCTCATTTTTTCTTTAGAAGTTCAAAAATTTTAAATTAAAGTAGGCCGCATATTTGTAGTTTTTCATTTTTTATTTTTTCTATCATATAGTACACCCTGACTGCAGTTTCCCTTCCATCCTCTCCTCCAAGTTCTTTTCCCTCCCTCTCTCATGTACTCCTTTCCAGTTCCCTTCAGGAAAGGGCAGGCTTCCCAGGGCCATCAAGTTGCAAGGCACCTCTCCTTACATCAAGGTTGGATGGGGTGACCCAGTGGAGGAAAAGAGCCCCAGAAGCAGGGAAAGAGTCAGAGACACCCCACATTCCCACAAGAAGACCAAGACACAGCCAGAACATATGCCGGGGCCTAGGGTCAGAGCCGCGCAGACTCTGTGATTGTTGCTTCAGTTCCTTGAGCCCCTGTGAGCCCAGGTTAGTTGATACTGTAGATTTTCTTATGTTGTCCTTCTCCCCTACGGCTCCTATTACAATCTTCTCTCTCTTCCTCAGGATTTTCTGATCTCTGCCTAATGTTTGGCTGTGGTTCTCTGCATCAGTTTCTTCTCATGAATTATGCTGGGCTCCTGTCTATAAATATAGCACAATGTCATTAGGAATCATTTTATTTTATTGATTTCTTCTTGCCAGTGATGTTTGGTTCTAGCCTAGGTGGCTGGGTTAGCCAACCCCTGTTCTGGCTCTCCGAGGTAGTGCCAGGGGTCGGCTCCCTCTCACGGCGTGGGTCTCAATCTGGACTGGTCATTGGTTGGCCATTCCCCTAATTTCTGAGTTTTTTCAGAAAATTGGGAATTGTTCTACATCAAGACCTAGCTATACCACTCCTGGGCATATACCCGAGGATGCTTTATCTTACCACAAGGATACGTGCTCACCTATGTTTATAACAGCTTTATTTGTAATAGCCAGAAACTGGAAACAAGCTAGGTGTTCCTCCACTGAAGATGGTTAAAGAAAATGTGGTGCATCTACACATTCGTTGCTTGGCTGTTAAAAATAATAACATCAGATTATCAGGAAGATTGATGAAATTAGAAAAAAAAAACAATCATCCTAAGTGAGGTGACCCAGACCCGGAAAGGCAAACATCATATGTATTCACTTGTAAGTGGATCATAGCTGTTAAGTAAAGGATAACCATGCTACAATCCACAGACCCAGAGAGGCTAAGTAATTAAGAGGGCTCAGGTGGGACACATGAATCTCCCTGGGAAGGGGAAATAGAACAGATTCACTGACAGATTAGGGTGGGTGGAGATGGGAACAGGAGGGATCAGCTCAGGGGAGGATTGATGGAGAAAATACTGGGAGAGATTGCTGGAATTGGGAGCACTTCAGGGTCAAGGAAGAAACCTAGTGCAATGGAAACTCCATGGACTCTACTAGGGTGACCCTAATTAAGATGCCTAGTAAGTGGGGATACAGAGCCTGAACCGGCCATCTCTGTAACCAGGCAAGACTTACAGTGGAGGGTTTGGGACACCAACACACTCTCAAAACCCTTGACCTACAATTTGTACAACCTACAAGATGTACTGTGATGAATAGGTGTAACACACAGAGATATTCTTTGAGTGTGGACTGAACTAAGATCTTCCCACGTCACCATTCCTTTCCATAGTTGGGATTCCCAGGGCAGGTTGGACATTCTGAAGGCCTGAAGAGGAAGCAGCTCATCTTTATGACTGACTTATAGCTTTTTAAAATTGGAGTTTATGACTATTGCTCTTTCATTGCCCAAGGGAGTGTTTGCCCTCCCTAGCTGAGGTGGCTGGGTCGGCCAGAGTCTAAACTTTGGGCAGTGGAGTCTAACTTCCAGTAGGCAGGGGTACAGGGTGGATGAAGTAGAATTTCTGTTCCAGAAACGGCCTTGAATAGGAGACTCCATCGGGGATGTGGCTGGCAGGCCGTGTTGCTGGGCACCTTGGAGAAGATACACATGGCACAGTTAGGAGGTTTACTTCTCTGGTTCTCTCTAGGCACTCTAGTAACTGGGAAAGGAGGCTGGCCCTTGGGTTTGACCAATCCCTACAGCATTCAGCTCTCTATCAATAAAATATATTTAATGGACACCTTCCCAAGGTTAGAAACCAGGCTGGGCCTACAAAGCACAACGGAAAGGAAAAATATACCCATCAATTTCCTGATACAGCGCAGGGTAGGCTCTACCAGATGGTCCTGTTATTTGTTTCTTTGCTCCCCTCCCTCCCTCCCACTCTCCTTTCATTCCTCCCTCCTTTCTTCTTTCTCTCCCTCCCTCCCTTCGTCCCTCCCTCCCTCTTCTGTCTCATCCTTAGACTGATAGTACTTTATTTCCCCTGTATCAGTGGTTTCTATTTCTGAGGTCTCAGTTACCCAGAGTCAACCCCAAACTTGAAATATTACATGGAAACATTCAGAGAGACAGAACAAGAGTAGAGGGACAGAAGAATAGCATTTAAATAGCATTTTATTATAATGTATTATAGCTGCTCCTTGTTCTTAGTGTCTGTGCCTGGAGAGGAGCTCTTCTTCCTCATGCACTAATGGGACAAAAAAGTCCAATAGATAGGGTGTGCTACTCTCCATGATTTCAGTTATCTCTGATGGTCCTGGAATGTCACTGTGCTGGATAAGAGGGGGACTTCTATAATAGGTACTCAACATTTCCCTGAGAGTTGAAGGAAATAGTTTACTTCTGAAGAAATATGAAAATAAAGAAGAGTTTTATTTCTGGTTCTTCCATGTGTTGTCACCATTGTTGCTATGGTTACAGTGAGCATTTGGAGGAGGGCTTACTCTCCATGCGACCCTCCGTGCTCCCATTTCCTCTTCCCCAAGACACCCAGGAACACCACAGCCTCACCTGTCATCTAGGGCCACAGGGTCTGAAAATTCCTCCCTCTGAGCCTCAGTCTTCTACGCACAGTGAAGAATGATGGGTAAGGATCCTCAGTGATGTCACAACAACGGGAAGCTTGCATCCTCAGAGGCGATGATGGAGGTGAAGGACACAGCTCAGCACTCTACTGTAAACCCCACACAGCCAATTGGCTTAGTCTGACTTGCAACGGACTCTCTGTTGTTTCTCCTTTCCACCAACGTGCACAAGCCAACCTACCATCCTGATATGACAACATTAAACCATGAATGTATATTTTCTTAGTTTCTGACTCAGCAAAGAAGTCTATCAAGTCACCAAGTGGCAGAATCTAAGGCTGTCAGGTTGCTAGTTTTATGTTAATGAGTCAGGGGACAGTAAAACAAGAAAGTTATATGCCAAAATTTCATGCTCAAAGACACTAGTGACATTTGCTGAGTCAGGTTCACAGGTTTTGAATATTCTTGCCATTGTTTTTTTGGAGACAGGATCTCGCTATCCATCCCACAATGGGCTCAAAGGTGTCACTCTCCTATTTCTGCCTCCCAAGTGCTGTGATTACAGGCGTGCATCACTACACCCAGATCCCTCAAATTTTGATTCTATTTCTAACATAATGGTTGGAATAATTATGGCAGATTTTTCAGATTTAATCTGTATTATCGCCACTTTTCTATTATTTTCTTTTTAAAAGTATAGACAGCCAGTCAGCAATGGATCAAGCTCAGAGTTGCAGTGTCTTGTTTACCACAGTAGACATCCACCCAGTCATATGGTTTCAGGCTGCCATCATAAACTTTCTAAACATTCAGTTGGAAAGAGATGGGAGCTCTTCAGACAGAACATATTTGTAGCATGATGGAAAGAGAGAGATGAGAGGTGCCATTCTACACATATAACATACTCATGGCAAATTCAGGGATCATGGAAGAGCCTTTTGCAGACAAATAATATCCGATGGGTACTGAGTATGCATTACCTTTGTTTTAAATATACTTTTACTTATACACTTAAATAATTCAACTAATGATATACTTTCTAACTGGATCTGGAGATTTCTGAGAATTTAGCAGTCCCCTCTTGGGACCCAGGTATAATATAATCACACTCTTAGACTCTCCCATCTGATTGGCACAACGCTTCTATGGTCATGGTCTGTTCACAGGACCCATCCTGGCGGCCTTTGTAGGCCTATCTAATGAAGAACAGTATGCTGCAATGTGCTGTCTGCCTCTAGTTGTAACCTCTTAAAGGGTTTTGTCACAGTCATCTGTGAGTTGCTAGTCTTCAACATAGGGCTTGCCACATAGTAAACTCTTCATATACTGATGTATGGCTAAGTTTTATAGTATAGGGAGTAACCAAAATTCTCTGTATGGCAGCAGAGATGGCTTCGCACTACCACAAATAAGATGTTACAAAGCAAGTCTATTAATGTATTACTTACTATTTCTTCTAACTATTTCTGTTTTTCACCTGGAAGAGATTGTATAGTCTATATTAGTTGTCCATCTTTCCATGACTATTATTATAGCCTTTAAGAATACTTTTATTTTATATATGTGGTGCACAGCATATGTGCGCTGTGTGCCTGGATGCACGTGTGCAGCTCAGTGGGCAACTTTGCTGAGTTAGTCCTCTCCTTGCACCTTTCCTTGGATCCTGAGGATAGAGAACAGTTCTTCTTTTTGGCTTCCAAGGGTGTACTATTTTACACACTGGCCTTACGAACTGTCATTCTAAATGGTTCAAAGGATCACACATTTATTACAGCACAGTTTTTGAGTTAGGCACATTCTCATCAGATCTTATACTTAGTGTCCCTCAAGGCTGCAATCATGGCATTACTTAGACTGAGCTCTCACTGGAGGCTCACCTGGGGGAGAGCTCATTTCCAAATTCATTCATGTTCTGTGACAGGCTAACATATATCTTGTGGTGTGACTGAAGGTCCCAGATGTCTACTTGCTGTCGGCTGGAAACTATGCTCAGGATGGAGAGGCTGGGACTATAACTTTGCCAGGTAGGCTCGAAGGCATGGCTGTTCACTTCACCCAACAACAAGAAGCATCTCCCAACTTAGGGAGTGTATCGTTCCATATTTAACGTCATTCGGTATGTTAATCCATCCTCGCTGAATGGTCTTTTTTTCTGGTTAAATACGAATAAGCTGAAATGAGGTATTAATAAAGAAATTAATTAAATTCAACTTTGTTCTACACTGGAAGCCAAAGTTCCTGCCTGTGTTCAAAGGAGGGTTCATGCTCGCCAGCTGATGGAAGTCATTGGAAGTTGCCCTGAGGCCTGCCATGCCACCTGGAATCAACAGCTTAGCTCTTGGCAGAGCCTCCTAGGCATCTCCACATGTTCTTAGAACCTTTTATTTTTCCTTATTGGATGATGGATCTCTATGCTAGTATTTATCTGGTGCTGACGCTAGAGGCCAAGTGGTTTCACTGGTGCCCAGAATGTCTGTGAGAGCTAAAATCCTTTTCTGCTTTTTGGGCCTGTCAAAAGCAAGTGTCCTATGACCTCTTGAAGCCATAGGAAAAAAAGAGATTACAAATAAATAAATAAATAAATAAATATCTCAGAGTAGGAGCAAAGATGAGATGGCAGCTGATTCCTCTTAATTTTATCAAGGATAAAGGCAAAGATGAAGTATGCCAAATCCCAGACTGGGAGAATTCTTGGTTCTGGCATGGCCCTAAGGAAAGAAGGCTGGCCAGGAGGCCAGGGGCACCGTGTAGACTATTTGGGAGAAGAAGCTCAGATTTGAGCTTCTTGACTGATCCTGGAAGATGAGGGGAAGGTAGTTATTGCATCAAAAATGACTCAGATAACCACTTGAGAGCTAGCCAGAGCCTCCAGGAACTGGGATGGCCTGCAAGCCCTATGTCCCTAGACCCTTCCGTTGGTAAGAACCAGCGGCATGCTGACAAACAGGCTCCTCTTCATTTCTCTCAAAGCCCCCCATTGGTAGCATTTATTGATTCCTGTATTGTAATTACTCTCACTGTGGCCAAACCAAGCCATCAATCAGTTCTGAATAATACTGAAGAGTCAGCTGTCGTGAACCAGTAGAGGATCTCTCTCCTGTACAGAGAGCCATCACAAGGTCTCATCATATCCTGTCTTGGGAACACTGGCCAGAGGGTGGCACTGACACTTGAGTGCCCCTTCTCTACCCCGTCCCACGGCTACCTCAGGAGGAAGCCACAAGGGAAAACACAGCCTCCCGTTGCTGACTGTTCTCAGGGCTCAATGCTCCATAGGCTTAATGACAGTTGTCTAATTATGTCTTAGCTCACTCCAAGCTGAGACACATTAATGACATCGATTGGTCTTTGTAAAGCATTTTGGAAAAGCAGCCTGTCATAAGAAACCGTAATCTAGGGAGCATATCTAGCAGAGCCTGAAGCAGAAAGGAATGTGATTCAGCCCGTGAGTAAGCAGAGTAACTCATACATTGTCACTGTGCAGCCTACCCTTGTGAGATTCCACCAGATGATGCCATTTTGAGACCTCAGTTTCAAGGTGTTCTAAGTCAGACCTGTCAGCATGCCCTGCAAATCCGTGATTTTGGATCTCCCCATTCCACGCGAAGATACTCTTTATTTTCGTGTGTGTCTGTGTATGTATGTTTATACTGTGTAAATGCACTGTGTAAATGCATGTGTGCACATGTGTGAAGGCCTGAAATCCACAGGCGTTATCCGCCATCATTCCATTTTGTTTACTGGGGCAGGATCTCTCCCTGAATCCAGAGCTCACCAACCCCAGCTGGTCTAGGTAACCAGTGTATCCCTCGGATCTTTAGTCTTTGCCTTCTGAGGGCCATGATTACAGGTCACTGCTCCACCTGGCCAGGCCTTATATGGGCTCTAGAGACCTGAGCTTGGGTTCTCACACTCATGCAGCCAACACTTATTCACTGAGGCATCTTTTGAGCCCAAAGGCAGTGTTTCTGTGGCGAGGAGACAGAAGTCTAGAGAGGAATGATAAACAGACAACCTGTGAATGGAGGAGGCGAGCTCTGCTAGCTGGGAGATTTCACTAAATAGACATTCATCTGTCCCTTTAGGTTGTCTGTAAACACTGCCCAGGTGCCCGCACAGCGGGTGCTTACACTAACCTCCATGCTGTGGCTATGGAAGGCAGTTGGGCAGGCGGTTGGGTACAGCTGGCAAGGTAAATCTTCACTTTCACTCTCATATCAAGGTCCATAATAAATCTGCCTGACCTTTGTTAGAAAGATCTTAATGTCTTAACCACACTGTTTGCCTTTCCCTTTCAGGACCGTCCTGGTCAAACCTTCCCAGTGTCAGCCTTGGAACAAATTCCACCTGCAGCTCACGTACAAACACATCATAGCTCAGCTGCATCCATCCCCAGAGAAGTCCCCATTCAGCTTGTTCCCCAAGCAGCCTGGGGAGGCAGCACAGCGAGGGGGAGCCTCAGAACCTTCCCTGGAGTCCCACCACTGCCTCAGCCATCTGCCACTTTGCCCCTCCACTTCCCCAGGCTGTTGAGCAGGTAGATTTTCTGTCATGTCCGGACAGGCCAACGTGAATGTACACAGTTAGCTCTTGGCTCTGAGCAGAAAGAGGGAAGAGGGTGTTTACAGAGCTGGGGCCACACCATTTCCTGGAGTGGTGAGGGGATGCTGTGTTATACTTTTTTTCCTGTTTGTTTGTTTGTTTGTTTGTTTATATCCCAAATGCTGTTCCCCCTCCTGGTCCCTCCCTTACCAAGTCCCTCCTCCCAACCCCTTTCCTTTTTTCTCTGAGGGTGGACCCCACATACCCTTTGCCAGATTAGGTACATCCTCTCCCACTGAAGTCAGACCAGGGAGCCATTATTATTTTTTATAATTAATTAATTTACTTTTTACTTATTGACTTTACACTCTACTCACTGCCCTGCGTCATGGTCACTTCTTCCCACAATTCCTCTCCCTCTTCTCCTCTGAGCAGGTGGAGATTCCCACCTACCCCCACACTTCAAGTCTCTGCAAGGCTAGGTGCTTCTTCTCCCATTGGACAAGGCAGCCCATCTAGAAGAACATATCCCACATAAGGTAACAGCGTTTGGGACAGCCCCGGGTCCAGTTGTTTGGGACTCACATGAAGGTCAAGCTACACATCTGCTAGCTACATACGTGCAGGGAAGCCCAGGTCCAGACTGTGTATGTTCTTTGGTTGGTGGTTCAGCCTCTGAGAACCCCAAGGGTCTAGGTCAGTTGATTCTTTTGATCTTCCTGTGGAGTTCCTATCCTCTTTCAGGGCTGCAGCCCTTCCTCCTATTCTTCCATAAGAATCCCCAAGCTCCATCCACTATTTGGCCATGGGTGTCTGTGTCTGTCTGAGTCAGCTGTTGGGTGGAACCTCTCAGAGAACACCTTGCTCCTGTCTGCAAGCATAACAGAGGGATATCACTAGTGTCAGGGATTGGTGCTTGTCTATGGGATGGGTCTCAAGTTGGTCCAGTTGTTGGTTAGCTCTTTCCTCAGCCTCTGCGCCACCCCCAATCCCTGCATTTCTCGTAGACAGGATATGTTTTGGGTTGAAAGTTTTGTGGGTGGGTTGGTGTCTTCTCTCTACACCAGGGTTCCTGCCTGGCCACAGCAGGCAGCCTCCTCAGGGTCCATATCTCCAGTGCTGTGAGTCATAGCTAAGCACACCCACGTTGGTACTTGGGTGCCTCCCCTGTCCCAGGGCTCGATCTCTTCCTGGAGATGCCCCTTACCCCTCATTACAGATTTCCATTTGTTCTCATGGCCATCAGGCCATACCTCTGCCCCTCTCCACACCTGACCCCAAACCCCGCTCCTACCCAGACCCTTTCCTCCATCTGCCTTCCATGATCATTCCATTCTCCCTTCCAAGTGAGACTCAAGCATCCTTGCTTGTGCCCTCCTTCCTGTCCAGCCTCCTTGGGTCTGTGGAATGTGGCATGGACATCCTGTATTTTATGGCTAATATCCACTTATAAGTGAGTACATAGCATTGTATAGATGCACCACATTTTCTTTTTCCATTCTTCAGCTGAGGGACATTTAGGTTGTTTCCAGTTTCTGGCTATTACAAATCAAGGTGCTATAAGCACAGGTGAACAAGTGTCTTTGTAGGATGGAGAGCATTTCTTGGGTATATGCCCAGGACTGGCTTTGAGGTAGGACTATTCCCAGCTTTCTGAGAACTGCCAAGTTGATTTCTAAAGTGGTTGTACAAGTTTTCACTCTCACCCATTTCCTCTTATTCCATCTCCTTGCAGACAGGAGTTTAGCATAACTGTCCTCTGAGAGGCTCTACCCACTCGCGGACTGAAACAGATGTAGAGACCCACAGCCAAACATTAGACAGAGCTTGGGGACACTTACAGAAGAGGTGGGGAAAGGGTTAAAAGCCTTGCAGGTAACCCTATGGGAAGACCAGCAGAGTCAACTAACCCAAACCCCTGGAGCTCTCAGAGACTGAGCCACCAACCAAAGAGCGTGCACAAGCTGGAATGAGACTCCCCACCCCCACACATATGTAGCAGACATGCAGTGTGTTGTTATACACGTATGGCCTTGAATGTCAGGTTGGATCAGGGCTCCTGTATACTCTCAGTGAAGCCTTCTTAGGGAAGAAGGAAACAGGATGGACATTCAAAGAAAAGTTGTTTTAAATGGTAATGGCAAAAATGCCAAAAAGAACCAAAGGCTCAGGGCTCAGGGCTCAGGGCTTCAGGTCATGTGAGTCTGGACCATCTGTGGCCACGATGTACTTAGAGCTAAGTCTGGTCCCACCCAGGCTCCAACATCACTTCATGGAAGGACTTTTCTATGTAAGTCTGTGGGTTTAGCTTTGGCCGAGACCTCCCGTGAAGTCTCGTAAGCCCTTCCTGGTTTAGGACTTAGAAGAGAATGGTGTCTGCTATCTGGGCAGTCTGATTCTTGTGGATGTTGGATAAACTGTGCTTGACACAGAGACTTCCTGATGCTGGAGTCAGAGAGAGGATGTGGCAGGTTGGGTCTCTACAAAACTATCACCCTAGTCCCTCTTGTTCATCTATCCACCCTTCTGTAGCCTTTCCTCAAACTCCTTTGCAGATGAGTATTTTCCCCCTTTGTGCTTAATGTTGCCTTTGGTCACTCAGGACAATTTCCTTCACATTTGACACCCTTGTCCTCCCCTGTAGGAGAGAACTTTGCTACCCAATTCTCAGATCTTCTGTTGTATGGAATCTGCACACACACACACACACACACACACACACACACACACACACACACACACACGCACACACACATGACAGCTGAGGAAGAAAGAGAGAAAGACCAGGCTGTAAAGGACACACTGGGGAAGCTAAGCGCA
This sequence comes from Apodemus speciosus, assembly GCA_002335545.1. Classification (NCBI taxonomy): domain Eukaryota; kingdom Metazoa; phylum Chordata; class Mammalia; order Rodentia; family Muridae; genus Apodemus; species Apodemus speciosus. The sequence goes on from BDUI01000018.1 coordinate 780,769, forward strand.
CAGGGCTGGCGACCAGAATGGAGGTGGGTAAGTCTTTGAGGTCAGAGGTATTGGGCTATGGGGTATTGGAGAACTTGGAGCTGGGGTGAGACAGCAGGGAAGGGGGGAGTATTTCACTAATAAACTGGCTATCCCTGAGAAACGTAAGTATAAAAATGGAACTTAAAACACTTTCTCTCTGAAATTGGGCTATTTTTATTTGAAGATGACTTTGCAGAGATTGAGAGTTTCCAAATGCATCTGAGTTGAACATCATTTACTGCCTCTTGTGCTAGGCACTGAGGGACTGAAAGTGAGCCAAAAAAGACTCTGGATCAGGAGGCACATGTGGAATTCAGTGAGGCTACAGTTCTCAGTGTTAAGACCTAGGTAACTGTTACCTGGCTACCCTGTCGTTTTGTTCTGTTACTAATATTAGAAGAAAACTTTCTCATATGTTGTTTATTTCACAAGACAAATCCCATCCTGGTAGACAATTTAATATTAGACATGAATATCAAACAAGGCAAGTCCCCTGCCACAGTTGAATACCACAACCAATGGGAACAGGATACATGTACAGCAAAGGCATGCTCCTAAGGAAGTCTCCTGTCCCTAAATCATGATTGGTGGAATAACTTGGCACTGATGTTTATGGATTTTAGGCTTAAAAGCTCTGTAGGATCTTAACATCACAGCTCAGTTCCCAAATCTGTATGTGGCCCTGGTCAATTAGTCCTGGGGTATATGCTCAATAAACTATCTCTGCCTGAAATCATGTTCATGTGGTTTTGTGAGGCGACACTAGGACCCTGACACTCAGATTAATGTTTTAGTGTAGCCTGCTGGGCTGAACTTCTTCACCCTGTGAAATTCTGTGTGTTAGGTAGACTGGGAAGCACTTCCAGCACTTGAGTGAAAAGGCAGCATTTTTGGGAAAGTGTCTCCTCCTCTTTCTTGTCTTTGAAGAGTTTGGGAACTGAGTCAACTGCTTTTGGGAGAGACCAGATTGTGCTTTGAGGATATACTTCCTGGAGGGGAGCTCAGCGTGGTAGACCCATCATGCTGGCTCCAGGTGATCCTTGTCCAGTTCCCCCGCTCTGCAAGCACACTGGTTTACCAAAATGATGCTTAAAATGGTTACTCAGCTTGCCTTGACCTAAATACATAAAAGAGCATGTCAGCCCCTTGAATAGGGTCAATGAGAACAATGGCTTGTTAGCTTAGCTTAGCCCTGTAGTTGGATAAAAAAATGTTATTCAGAGAAATCGTCAATTTGTCTGTGTGTGTGTGTGTGTGTGTGTGTGTGTGTGTGTGTGTGTATGTGTGTGTGTATGTGAGATATGTGTTTGATAGGGTCTCATATAGCCCAGGCTGGCCTCAGCTATATGCCTGAGGATGATACTGAACTTCTGGAGGAGGAGGATAATCTTCCTGCTTCTGTCTCCCTAGTTCTGAGATTACAGGCTTATATCATCATAGCTGGCTTATGTGGTTTGGAGACTTTGTGCATGCTAGGCAATCACTTTCCCAGACAGTAGTTCTGTGTTTATAGAAAGTGTACAATCCACCCCACACTCATCTTTGTATGTGTCTATCTCACAGACCAGGAAAAAATGACAAAATCTCAGCATATGGAGCAACATGGCCTCCTGAATGTGACAGTGTCCTGGCTAGAATCATGAGAGAAGAGGAAGCATCAGCTGAGGAAATGCTTCCATGAGACTGGGCTAGGGAGGCCTGTGAAGCATTGCTGGGAGGGCGTGGCCCATTGTGGGTGGTGCTGTGCCTGTGCTGGTGTCCCTGCACTGGTGTCCCTGCGCTGGTGTCCCTGGGTTCTGTAAGAAAGCAGGCTGAGAAAGTCATATGGAGCAAGCCAGCACGCAGCACCCCTCTATGGCCTCTGCATCAGCTCCTGCCTCCAAGTTCCTGTCCTATTTGATTTCCTGCTCTGACTTCCTTTGGTGATGAACTACGATGTGTACACGGAATAAATCCTTTTCTCCCCAAGTTGCTTTGGTTGTGATGTTTTATCCTAGTAATAGTAACCCCTAATAAGATGGACCGTGATCTCTCTTTGCTTAATACCAATTAGTCCCCTTTATTTTCAGTTTTTACACATCTGTTAGTCTTTTGGTTGTATTTTCTCCCCTTGTCTACATATTGTGTATGTGTGCATGTAACTGTAGAGTTCTTTCCATCGCTCTCTGCTGGATAATATGACTTAATTTACTTTGATTCTTTTGGCTGTTATTGTAGTTATTTAATAGTGTAAGTTTTGGGACCAGGGACCTAGGAATGAATAACAGCTTTGTTGCTTATGTTTTTATTTTTAAATGTAGACTCCTTATGTAGCCCGGGATGGCTTCAGACTCGTGATGTGTTTGCCTCAGTGTCCTGACTGCTGGAATCCAATTCTGCCACTGTACCCAAGCATTCAGCTTGGCTTTTGGATAGCTTTGAGATCTAGTTATTTAACATTATTTCAGCTGTCAAGTGTATGGAAATATACTGAACCATGTGAGCTTGATGCTAATTATGGGGCTAAGAATCAGGAAACAAAGCCTAATATTTGCTGTAGAATGATCACTTCTTTTATACAAAGTACAGAGAAATAAGAGGAGTCAACTCTAATAATACTCTTCCATTCCTGGACTTCCCACTATATAAAGCTGTCTGGCATTCTTCATGAGAACAGGTACCACTCAATGTACCCCTCTCAATGGAAGACCTCATGATGTATTGGTGTGACGGGAATTCTCCTCTCATGCTTCTCAAAAGATGAAATACAATGTCATATGTTGGATCCAGTTTGCCCCTCTGCCTCTGCTTAGTCATTAGAGCTTCACTCTTTCCTATCCAGCTGATCAGTCAGTGCTTCGTGGAGACTGATTTCTTGCACTGTTGGAAGCAAATACTGTTATTTCCTCTTTTATTTCCTGCTTCTGCTCACATCTGCAAAAAGTACACATTGAAAGCAAATGTTGGCCAAGTTGGTTGTTCAAAGAGCTGATAGTTCTACAATGAAGGGAGTGATCTTTACCAAATACATTTGGGTCCTGCCAAACACATGCTTTACTGCTGGGTGTGTTCTCTTCACACACGTAACACACTTTTATCAGGACTAGGGATCAACCAGGCTTTCACAAGACTCAGCTTCCATCCTGGATGCTGGTGTGCACCTTTGTTCATTGAGTTGGGGCAGAACCAAGCAGGAGGGAATCAAGTGTGTTTGGACAATTGAAGGACCTCATTTTTACAACGGTGGACTTTTCCAGATGGGAAAATGGGTGTCCTGGTTGAAAGAACTGTTTTCTTCTTGTCTTGAAAGAAGATTACCAATGCTCTTTAGCTACTCCTGCCATCTCTGCACAGTTCTTTGCCTTTTAACCTACCAGGAAACTCACACTGGTTTCAAGAATCCAATACATACGCATTTACCAAAGGCAATGCTGTCCTTTACCATATATCTATTTGTAGGAAGTGGTTCAGTAGTTAGGGGTGGGGCTCCCCAAGTCCCTCCTTTATCTTTGTCTGGTTATCAATGGGCTTATTCCTCTACAGACTCAGTGTAGATACCTGCCGTGTTGATAGTTTGAGATTGCAATAGCTCTGTATTGCTGGAAAGTTTTGTTAACAAACCACTTGGTAACACCATGCTGCTGATCAGTTACCTATTGTTACAGAAAAAAAATTACCCCCAAATCCAGAGGCTTCCAAAGACTAAATATGTATTTATTATCTCTCACAATGCTTGTGGGTCAGGAATCCAGGCGCAGTTTAGCTTTGTGAATCAGGCTTGGAGCCATACAATCAGAAATAAAGTTGTAATTAAAATGTTGTATAATGTGCATAATCATCTAAAGATTCCACTGGGTTTGGATGATTCTATCCAAGAGGGCTTACTCAGATGGCAGTCTAATTTGGGCTTGCCCTTAGTGGAAACCCTCTGTTCTCCATCTTTGCAGTCTCTCTAGAGGGCTGCTCAGATGTTCCCACGGCATGGTCACTGGATGTTGTCTGCAGAGAGTAATCCAAGAGTCACTTCGGAAGCTATGGTGTCCTTCATGATCTAGTGCTGGAAGTTACTAATGGTGACATAGGACCATTAGTATGTGAACTCACTCTGGCGTAGGAAATGACTGATTAAGGGAACTTTGAAGGTTCACTGTCACACCTTGATTTTGTTTATACATTTTAACTAAAGTTTTCTTCTCCACTATCTAATCATTTCATCAAGGAGAACAAGATTCAGTATCGATTATACCTGTGTAGAAATCTTCCAACATGAGCTTCACCTAGCTATAGTTATGGGTGACAAAGGACTCTTAGCACTGTGGGATTTGCAGAAGTAAAATCTTGCCTGCCAACTTTTGTTTATGGGCTATGAATTCATAAGAGTATGTTCCTGTGGTGCACACCTTTAGTCTCAGCACTTGAGAAGCAGAAGCAGGTAGATTTCTGTGAGTTCAAGGCCTGCCAGATCTACAAAGCAAGCCTAGGACAGTTATAGCTATACAGAGAAATCTTGTCTTGAAAAACCAAACCAAACCAAACCAAACCAAACCAAACCAAACCAAACCAAACCAAACCAAACCAAACCAAATAAAAAAATGTACCTAAAGAATATGGTATTTCTCTCTCTCTCTCTCTCTCTCTCTCTCTCTCTCTCTCTCTCTCTCTCTCTCT
>BDUI01000018.1:802726-818955 GCA_002335545.1 Apodemus speciosus
CACACACACACACACACACACACACACACACACACACACACACACACTCGCACGCACGCACGCACGCACACGCACGCACGCGCGCGCACACACACACACACACACACACGCACATGCACACACAAGCTAATTTTGATATGCCTTGACTAGCTCAATGGCTGGGCATTTCTAATCCTCCCTGCAGCTAATAAATACCTCTTCCGGTATTCCCAAGCTATTATCTTTTCAAATCTATATTTCATCTCTGCTACCGAAGACCCAACTGGAGAAGTGACCTCTAGGGCCACTTTCCTGGATTCTTACACACCGGCAGGCCTTTAAGTTTCATCATTTTTCCTTCCCCATCATGGCGGTTCTCTGTCTCTCCTCTTTCTCCTGGCTCCTTGCTGCCTGAAAGTCCTGCCTCCATCTTTCTGCCCAGCCACTGGCTGTATGCAAATTCTTTCTCTTTCTTTCTTTCTTTCTTTCTTTCTTTCTTTCTTTCTTTCTTTCTTTCTTTCTTTCTTTCTTTCAAGATTTGTTTATTTTATGTATATGAGTACACTGTAACTGACTTCAGACACACCAGAAGAGGGTATCTGATCCCATTACAGATGGTTGTGAGCTATCATGTGGTTGCTGGGAATTGAACTCAGGACCTCTGAAAGAGCAGTCAGTGCTCTTAGCCATCTCTCCAGCACCTATTTATTATCAATGAAAGGCAGCTGGGAGCAGGGTCTGGAATCAAGGCTTTTCGAGAGCTGAAGTAAGACAAAGCATTAGAACCAGTCCCAACAGTGTACAGCTTTCATCTGATTCTACTGAACTTTCTAGATATCCCATCTTGGGACCCAGCTGATCTGTTGGAAATAACTGAGTGGAGAGGCTACAAGTAGGTCTTCCAGTCAGTAGTCCCAGCTAAAGTCTAGCCTTCATGTGTCCTCTACTGGACACTAGAAACACGTAAGAAGAAGCTTCCAGATTATGCTAATTGCCAGACATTTAGTCATTCCCCACTCATGTGAATCTTCCCAGCCGAAGCCGCAGGTATCATGGAGCTGAGTTAAGTAACAGAAAAAAAATTCATGAGTATGAGGCTGTGGTTCTGGTCTTATACCTTTTAAATTTGGAGGGTTTTGTAATGCAGCATTTGTAGCAAGAACACATGTTAAAGAAGACATGATAGGCAGTTTTGCTATGGGATGAAGACCTGTGAGATATCATTTTCAACTCTCAAAACCAAATTTTCAGAGGGGATCAAGGCAGGAGAGGGACAGGGTACTCTGTTTATGATAGCTCATTTCTACCCTTTCTAGGTGTGAATTTCATACTCTGGCCATGATTTTCTGCTGGGGTCTTTGTTATTTGGGGATTGCTTGCTATTGAAAGAGTCCTCAACTGATACATAGACTGGTATTTTGGCAAGAGAAACAGTCACAGCTTGTAGGACAATTCATCAGGGTTAGCAAAATATAGCAGCTGGCTCTCACCAGAGCCACCAATCTGGGTGGTCTGATTCAAATTCACTTCTCTTGTCTCTTAAGTAGTGTCCTCTCTGTAATGTCCAGCGGCCACATCTGTGACCATGCAATCACGTTTCTATCACTACAGTGTGTCGAGACACCCTACCCCGCAAACCATACTGGCAATTCTCCAGTCTTGAATTTCCCAAGTACCCATGAATATTCTTTTCAACCGAGAGATGGAAATGGAACCTGAAGTGAAGCAAATGTTCACTTTTGTGGGCTTTAAAGAACACCACGAATTCAATTGAAAATTGAAATTGCTCAGCACAATAATAAATGCTTACTGAGTGTTGTTATTTTGCACATCAGGTGGTAAAACTGTAACTGTGAAGAAATTACATACAGTAAGACTCTCTCCTCCTCCCATAATGCTGGGACAGCAGATGAGCTAATAAATATGTAACACTTTGTAATGACATTTGCAGTCTTGGAGAGTAAGCCTCCCCTGCCTTCACCCATACAAAATGCACAATCATCCAATATTACACATTTTAATGGGAAATTTTAAGTCATATAATGTCACTGGCATTTAACATTCCCAGCTAAGCCACAACGTGAAAGAACCTATACCCTGGTATTTGTGTTTTCTCTTTGCCAGGATGTTTTCATTCTCTGAAATACTTCTGACTGGAAATACAGAGCAATTTTTTCTTTGAGTCAGAGTCTCAACATGCAGCCCAGTCATGCCATTCTCCTGCGTCAGCCTCTAGAATGCTGGGATTGCAGGAGTGTGTTACCACGCCTGGGGTACAGAGCATATCCTTATATCTTTATTGTCAAGGGGGGGGGTACCATAGAGAATACTTTATTATATGATTCTGTGGCTGCAAGGAGCAGGCCGCGGTGGTAGGCAAGCCTTTGTATCTTGGTGACCTCCACCAGATCCATTCTGTGGTTCTCACTGCATTTGCTAGGCAAATTATGGGTGGTACTTTTTCATGAAGACTAGCATTACGAGTAGGTAGTCTGAGTAATGCCTAGTACATTGAGTTTTCGCGAATCTTTTGTTAACACACACATTCTCTCTCTCTCTCTCTCTCTCTCTCTCTCTCTCTCTCTCTCTCTCTCTCTGTGTGTGTGTTTAGTAAGGGCAATAGGTATATGTATGTTTTCATGTCTTCTAACAGAAGAGGTCTGTACTCCAGAGGCACAGACATTTTATTTTTATCCTAAGATGGATATGGAGCAGAACTTCACTGACTGGTCTTGAAATCAACATAGACCTGTGGCGTGCACGTTGGGGACCAGCTGTGGCTCTTCGTCAGTCTTCACACTGGGCTGGAAGGATAAAGTAGAGTCAGGAATGGGTGGAGTCTACAGGATCCGGCTCCTACCAGGAGTAAGTGCAGGGGCGGGGCTTCTCTGAGGACTTATTTTAATGTTGAAGTTGTTAATGAAACAGCTGTCTTAGATGATCTTCAGTGAAACAGCTATATGCAAATCATACACTTTGTTCTAGGTGACCGAGGGCTGTCTTATGAACCTTGGAGAGAGGGAAGGAGTTCTCAGGGTGAATGTAAATCATTGGCTGGAGGTTAAAATCCTCTGAATGCATGGAGAGATACTCCAGGAATCCCAGGTACTTTCTGGGCAGGTTCTTATGGTGAAGGGGGATGGGGAGAAGCTGAACTTGCCAGCTTGTCAAGGGCTATGTGAGCTTCCCCGGGTAGAGGGTATAGGGTTGGGCTCCCCAGATAAGGTCAGGCAGAGAAGAGGACATCTTCCTGGAAAAGAGAGTCCTCCACGATAAATTTTTCAGGAAAATTGATGGAACTAGAGAATATCTTGTGTGAGGTTACCCAAGCCCAAAAGAGGAAGCGTGGTATATATTCACTGATAAGTAGATATTAGCCAAAATCTACAAAACACCCATGATACAACCCAAGGTCATAAGAAGTTAGAAAAGAAGGAGGTCCAAGTGAGGATGCTTCAGTTCCACTTAGATTGGGGAACAAAATAATCATGGGAGGCAGAGGGAAGGAGGCACCTGGGTGGGAGAGGGGAGGCAGAGGAGGATAGGGGACAGGATCAGGTATTGGGAGAGACAGGAGACAGGCCCAGGGGGCCAGTAGAATAAATGGAAATATGCAGCTGCCTGGGGCTGTGAGTGGGGGCATCTCTAGGAAGTCCCAGAGATCTGGGATGGGGAGGCTCTTGGGAGTCAACCGCCCAACGGCATTTGTGGAACCTGAGAAGATCATCTCCAGTAGCCACACAGGATCCCCAGTGGAGGGATGGGGACACTATCCCATCTACAAAACTTTTCACCCAAACTTGGTTCTAAAAGAAACACAGGGACAATGATGGAACAGAGACTGTAGGAATGGCCAACCAGCGACTGGCTCAACGTAAGACCCATGCCATGTGCAGGCACCGATCCCTGAAAATGTTAGTGATGCCATGTTGTGCTTACAGGCAGGAGCCCAGCACAGCTGTCCTCTGAGAGGCTCTACACAGCAGTTGGCTGAGACAGATACAGATATCCACAGCCAAGCACTGGACTGAGGTCAGAGACCCCTTTGGAAGAGTTAGGGGAAGGATTGAAGGTCCTGAAGGTGGTGGCAACCCCACAGGAAGACCAACGCTGTTAACTAGCCCGGACCCCTGGGAGCTCCCAGAGACCAACTAAAGAACATACACAGGGTGGTCCCACTGCCCCCACCCCCTGCACAAATACAGTATCTGCCTTGTGTGGCCTCAATAGGAGAGGATGCATTTAATCCTGCAGAGACTTAATGCAGCAGGATGGGGGATACTCAGGGGGAGCACCCTCTCAGAGGCGAAGGGGAGGGAGGATGGAGGGAGGAACCCTGTGAAGGGGGACTGGGGTGGGGTGCAGCATTTGATGTAAATACATAAATTTAAACAATACAATAAAAGAAAGAAAGGAAGGAAGGAAGGAAGAAAGAAAGAAAGAAAGAAGGAAAGAAGGAAAGAAAGAAAGAAAAGGGAGTCCTCCATTTTTCGATGAGCCCAGAGAAGCTATCCAGACACGGTAGACTACAACCTTAGTAGCAAGGTGCCGCATAGACCTATAAGCTTTAGTCCTGGAGGCTCTGGTCTATTCTATTCCCTTGGATAGAAAGAGCTTCACGCTGCAGAGAAGACTAAAGGATTCTCACCTGGTTTCTTGGGCAGTTTCTTCTTTTCCCTTGCATGGAATCTCCTCGGAGTGGAGTGGTTCCTGTCACTGTAGGAAGGTGGGACACAAGTATCCGAGAGTTTTTGAGCAGCAGTAGAGGGACCTGGCTGTCTGCCCTGCAAGCAAGCCACTTCTATGCTTGGTTCATAGGAGTATTTACCATGAATGGGTGGTGAATTTTATAAGATACCGTTAAAAGAAGTCTGACTTCATAATTCAAATTTTTAGAAAGCGTTCCTTCCGTTTTGTTTCCTGGATGAGTACGTGTAGGATTAGTATTACCTCTTCCCTTTAAATATTTACAAGAAGCCAGTGGTGAGTGTTTGGGCCTGGAGTTTTCTCTTCCCTTTGACAGGGGGAAAGACCTTTATGGCTCAGGCTTTGAAGGGTTTTAGTGCGTGATGGCACAGCAGAGCAGAGCGGTTCCTGGTGGACTGTGTGTGCTGGAGGCCGTTGACTGAAGTAGAGTGAGGAGCGCTCTGCCACTTGAAACTCTCCTCCCAAAACATGGTGATATGTAGCCTTCCTCAAACTCCCGCTTCTTCTCATCTCTGCTTCTGAGTGCTGGGATCACAGGCACACCCCCTTGACTGGATACCCTGCAGTTCCTCTAAGGAGGATGGTTTAAATTCCTGTTTTTGTGTTGGTGTATAGAACAATGGGCTTCATTAAAGCACCTTCATATGTTGTGTTGGTTCATCTCCCAGACCTCACTCTCTCTCCCCTTGCTCTCTCCTCTTGGATAGGGCTCCCTTACTTCCTGCTGCTGATCCTTACCCTCTACCCTCTTGCCTGAAGATCTCCCTCTAAGGGTCCCCTTCTCACTTCCATGACCTACCTATATTCTCGCCTCCACACACACATAAACAGGGCTGTAAAAATTAAAATCCAGGATCTACATACGAGTGAAAGTGCATTATTTATCTTCTTGAGACTGAGTTACTTTGCTTAATGTAATTTTGGTTCTGTGTAGTTTCCTACAAATGGCATGATTTAATTTTTTTATGGTTGAATACAAGTTCATATCTTTATGTGCTGCCATCAGTTGATACAGAGTTGGAGAGAGATAATGGACGGAGATATATGGTACATTTTGACTGTGTGGATTTAAAAAAATTTATCTACGTATATGAGAACATGATGTAGTTGGTYTATTCATGAGGCAATTCTATTTTTTGAAAAGTAGTTCGTGGGCTGGGAGATGCCAATAAAGTAGGCCTTGAAAACATGAGTACCTGTGTTTGAGCCCCAGAACCCAGGCGAAAAAAGTCATGTGTTGTGGAACACGCGTGTAATCCCAGGAGACAGAGATGGGTGGATTTGTGAGGATTGTGGACCAGCCAACCGCAGTCTAATTGGTGAGGCCCAGGGTTCAGTGAGACACCAAAATTTAAAAAACAAATTGGATACCACCGGAGAACAACTCCTGAAGCTGCCCTCTGACTTCCATGTGTTCATGCATCCACACATATGTGTGTGAATGTTCCCACACCCCTCACAAAAAAAGCAAATTATAGCACAATGACAAGCAGTGCGGTTTCACAGTAAGTCTTACAGTAGGGGGTGATGGTGGCCGCCCAAGTGTCACTGAGCTTGCAAGGATGTGTCTTACTTCAAAAGAATGCTCCCGTGGCTCTCCAGCTTGGATGGCTCTTGTAGTTGTGCCATGACAGGCTCCGATTACAGAAACAGATTATCTGATATGAGGAATGATCTGGTCATGTCTGTTCTGTATAAAGGAGCCGGAGGCGCTGGCAGGGGCAGCAGGGGTAGTGGTGAGACTAATCTCAGGGAAGATGTTTCTGCAGCTCTCTTTTGTTGGTTGTGCTTGTGTCTGGTTATTTGTTCTCATCATGTGAGGCACTATAGCAGGTGTGAGAGTTCTATCTTGACTCCCAAGATCCTCCACACCAGCAAGTTTCTTTTTATTAGCTGTGAAGCTAAAAGCTGAGTCCTCCAACACCACCATTCTTGATACTTTCACTCCTGTGAAAATGTGAGTTTAACTCAAGATAAGAAATGCTCCGGGTCTTGCTAAACTTTCACACGATCTGTTGTGTTGTGAGATAGAAGCTGTATTTCAGAACAAGTTGGGGGGGGTGATTATAAATGATCCTTTGGTGCCAATAGAAGGTGGCGGCTGAGGATGCCAGGTTACTATAGAAACACCAGGGGAATAGAAAGGCAAGATGACTGCCATACTGAGAAGAAATAGATTTTTGAAATGATACCTACATGCCATATGAAACATTTACCTTTTATTAAATTCATAGACAATAGGAAGAACATTCCCAACACACAAAATATCAATAATCTTGAAACGTGGTTGGGTATTTATGAAGGTAAAATCCCTTATGGACATTCTTTTGAAAAACGCGGAAAGGTTTTAAGGTGCAGCAGACAAACAGGAAGTTCTGTTCAAGCAGCAGGTACAGTGCTAATGCCTTCTTGGGAAGCAAGATGCGACTGACACTTGGTTTACTAATATACATTGGGATACATCGTGTCTTATAAAAGCAGCTGTTGGCCAGAAGTGCTCCTGGTAGCTAAGTCATGAAGTTTGCTGTCCCCTGGGCTTCCAGAAAGGTCCTGAGTTTGTGAGGCTTTGGTACCCGACTGAGATGATGTGGAGATGGATAGAGAGAATGTGTCCACGTGTCTGATGGTTAGTCACCTTGATGAAATCTAGAATTACCTGGAAGAAAGACTTCTGGAGTGGGGAGCAGGTTTGTGGGGATTATCTTGATTGGGATAATTGAAGTAAGAGACTCACCCAACATAGGTGGGGCTATTTCCAATATATCATCCTGGACTGAAGACCAAGGCGGAAATGACCCGAATGGAAGCATTCACTGTTCTCTGCTTCTGCCTGTTGATGTAATGAGACAAGTTGTCTCAGATTCCCAGTGCTGCGGCTTCCCTGAATAATGGAGAGCAACCTCAAACTGGGAGACAAACCCTCTGTCCCTTGAGTTGCTTTGTCAGGGTATAGAGTAGATAGTATATATTACTGTACCTGTTTTATGCTATTATATGCGTTGTATATTGTTTCACAGTAACAGGGAAAGAAACCAAGATAGCATTGTTCGGCACAGTGCTTGGGAGCAGAGTGAGAACTCAATAAATGGTTGTGTTGACAAGCGTTGTGGGAAATAATAAAAAAGAACGGCAAGTCCGCACCTCACCCAGCTACTCTGCCAGGCAGCGCTCTCATCGCCTCTGTCTCCAAGCTAGCCTCAGCAGTGACCAGTCGCAGTGTTTTCTTCTTCTTCTTCTTCTTCTTCTTCTTCTTCTTCTTCTTCTTCTTCTTCTTCTTCTTCTTCTTCTTCTTCTTCTTCTTCTTCTTCTTNTTCTTCTTCTTCTTCTTCTTCTTCTTCTTCTTCTTCTTCTTCTTCTTCTTCTTCTTCTTCTTCTTCTTCTTCTTCTTCTTCTTCTTCTTCTTCTTTTGAGACAGGGTTTCTCTGTATAGTCCTGGCTGTCCTGGAACTCACTCTGTAGACCAGGTGGGCCTCGAACTCAGAAATCCACCTGCCTCTGCCTCCCAGAGTGCACCACCACCACCCGGCTAGTCGCAGTGTTTTTAGCTCTGGTTTGTTTGTCCTAGTGCCACCCGTACCTTGTCAGCCATAAAGCCCCTGTGGTCAGTGGTCTCACATTCCAGTAACCCAGTAAAACAAAACTCTAGAAACTTATAATCAGTCAGATTTATATACCAATAAATTTTTAATATACAAGATGCCCACACAATAAATTCAGGGCCAGTTGATAATGGTACAAATTGCCCACCTAGATTAGACAAGTTGCCCCAATTATTCTATTCCTATATGTTATTATATCTACCTGTGACTATTTAAAACCACGCGAAATCTAAATCATCCTGTTTGTCCTCCATTTTGCTTCCTTCTTCCCGTCTCCCATGTCACTCCGTCTCTGTAACTCTTAGCTCCGCTTTCTTTTTCCCTTTCTAATCACAGGCCTTCTGCTACACTAATATTTAAATTAATTGGACGGGGAAAATCATGCCACAGACAAGAAACTCGAAGATAATCACTGATGTACAGTGTTGAGCAGAGGCATAACCCCATGTCTGCACTAATGATTTATGAGGTAAAAGTGGGGAGTCAGTTTCCTTTTTAACATTAACTGGTGGTATTTGTTGAAGTCAGCTCAGCACAAATGCTTCAGAAACACTGTGGGAATGTGCTTGAAGGGCCAGTGAGCTTTGCACATAAACCTCAAGAGGTAGTCGTTACAATGATGCATGTATTGATTATGGCCTGTGACCATGCAGTGGAACGGTGCCTTGAGATGGTCCTGAATCAGTCCAGAGATGCTTCAAGTGCCCTAAGTCACTTAGATGGGTACAACCACCATGAGAGAGTTAGAGTAGGCACCACCTCAGAGGCAGCATGCACAGCACAGCCTGGTGCTGAGGTGTGGGATCTCAAGCGATAGTAAGAAGCTAGTAGAAAAGCTGCTTCTCGCCTTAGTTGGTTCCTATCACCCAGCCTGGCTTGAAAGCTGTGGCAGAAGCAGCATTTCCCCGGATGTGAATCTCCAGTCCTCCTAGGAGTCTGGGCTGCATCCCTTTGAGAAGGATGGGTGGGAATCTGCATTTGTGAAGACATTTCTTCGTGCTTGGTGAGGATTTCTCTAAGCTGGGATTAAATTCCGAGAGAAAACTTGGGGAGATGGTTGCAAATGTTCTCACAAAAAAGCCATTGTAAAGAGTGGCTGGCCTTCCTAACAGGAAAGGCAAAGCCGAAAGGGATTATTTATTAAGTTGAACACAATCTGATCCAATCATTAGGAAAGCATCATTGATTTGGCCTAAGGAGGGGTGGGGAGTCAGCCTGGAGCTGCACACAGTTTGAATTATAGATACTGCTTATTAAAGTATTCTTCATAAGCCCTAAAATAGAACTTGTATTAACTGTAAAAATGGGATGGCTGAGAAAAGTCTGCACAGCACCATGAAGGAGAGAGTAAAGACAAACCAAAACAACCACCAAACCACACCCAAACAGCCCCAAGTCCTGAACCACACCCAAACAGCCCCAAGTCCTGAACCATACACACATAAATTTACATGGGCTTGTTATCAGAGCAGTATATCTGAGATCCTTGCGTTGTACAGTGGCTGTTGCTTTAATCCTGTTTCTCTCTCTCTCTTTTTGACTTAAGAGTAAGATTGTAAAACTTCATATTGGAATTCGTTCTTTCAACCATATGGGTCAGACCTGAATTATTGTAAATATTGAATAAATCCAATTTCAAACAGTTTTTAAAGTGTCTACATGGCACCAGGTATTAACTCTCTGATTAGGGTTAATACCATGGGAAGTCACTGCCCCTGTTTTCAGATTAAACATTTTAGAGCTCTAACTGAGCAGAATATGAAACTCTGACTTGTGTACAGAAAAGTATGTGCCTGACCTTGCATACTTTTAGGAATAATGCAATCACTACTACATGGCATCAGATTCCAAACCTGCTAGTGCTTGGTCCAGCACCTTGGGCACAAATGGTAACTATAGCAACGAACATTCCAAGCCCTTCATATGCACTAAGTGCATAGTTCATCAGTTGGCATCATGCTTGTCTCCAAGTTTCCTGCCTTGCTGAGATCCAATTGCCACTTAAGACTTTGCAAACAATCCAGCTTATATTCTTACCCCTCAAATCAGAGTTGCCTGCTCACTCTGCAAAAGTGTTGAGCAGAGGCCTGCGGTCCTCTGAGATCCCGCGACTTGGTTTTTGTCTGGCTGATTACTTGCCTGCTCTTGCCCTTCTATGTCACACCATCACGCTGTGTACCAGCTGTTACAGTTCCTTCCCAGGCCAAAGCTCTTCTCATTTAGGCCTTTGTACAAACTAGATTTTAGGGAGGGTCAGGACCCCAAAATGGTGACTTATGGGAGAAGTTTTCAGCTCCTGGCATCTCCCATCTTCTTACATTCAGAAGAATGCCATAGGTCCAGGGAAGGTAAAAGTCGACATCTATGCTGTTGCTTAGGTCAGAAAAAAATGTGTTTTTATGTGGAAGGAAATTAGCTTGAATATTCTAAGAGCTACAATAGATAGGAAAACCCCAAGGTTTCCTGGGATATTTAATAATGACACTAAGTCATGAGTGGTTTAGTGACCTGATTGGACTTTGGTTACATAAAACACTCTTACTAACTCCTTTCCTGAGAGGATTTCATTGTCTTCAGATTCAGTTAGCTATGATAAACTAAGCATTGAACTATCACTATAATGATGTAACGAGTTCAAATACTTTGAGAAAGGCCACTCACATAACTTCTATTACAATCTATACTGAAATAGTTCTTTTTGATGCTATTTTTAATCTCTTACTGTGTGCCCAATTTATACATGAAACCTCCTCACAGTTCTGTAGATACAGTAGGAAGGGGCAGCATGTAAGGAGTCTGTATTAGTCACAGTTTCATGCATTTATGAGGAGTCTTGCAACACACCCTCCCAGGATGAGGGGTGATTCTTGTGTAGATCTCAACAGCCAAGACAGTGTATCCCATCACTTTCAAACACTTACCCAATACATCTTACTTCCATTATTATTGTGGAAGCTGAGACCCAGATGTGTCCTGGAACACAGAATGTATCTGACAGCCAGGAAAGAGAATGGATGCTTTAGCTTGAAAGGTACACACAATGAGACGGAGGAGAGCAACACAAGCGTGCTTCCAGCAGTAATCAACCACAGAGCCGCTGACCTCAGCTGTCAGCTTGTTATTGGCTTGCCTACAGAGGAGATTCATCTATGGTCAGTTTGCTGATTGAAACTGTTGAATGTCACAGGCACCGTATGCCCTTGGGAACCTCCCGACTGCTCATTGTAGCACCACAGAAGTCACGAAGAGATAGAAACACAGACAAGGAGAGGTGGCTTGGCTAGAAGGTTTCAGCCTTGGAGCCACATAAGGACCGTTTGGGGGGACCTTGCAAACACTCTGACACCAGGTCATGACTCCAGGCAGGAGTAAGGAGGTAGGACTGTCCAGGAGTGGGACCCAGTTTGCAGCAATTTCTAGAGTTCTCTGAAACTCAGTGTAGACTGAGATTAATAGCAAATAAAAACTCTCCAAAGTTATAAATGTAAACCGTGATGCCCTTTATACAGGTTGTAGCTGTCAGTAGTGATGACGCATCTGCCAAGCAGAAAGGGCCTGGACTTAGTCCTCTGCTGGTTTCGCTTTCCCTTCCTGCTTCCTTTGCCATGTCTGTTCCCACTACCTCTCTCTGCGGTTTCCTGTGCTAGGGACCAAACACAGGCAAGTGCTTCACCACTGAGCTGCACTGCAGTCTTTACCCACATACATAGATTATTTTGCTTAGCTGAAAAAGTTATTTTTTAAGAGAGTAATCAATTTTTTTACAGCAGATGTTCCTAAGGGTGCCCAACCTCAGATCAGAATGTGTTAAAATAAGCTAATTAAAGAGACACTAACCTCAATACTGCGTCTCAATAGACGCATTTGATTTTTCATGATTTTTAGAATTATCTATATCTCAAAAGTCAAAGAAAAGTGAAATATTGGGGGAAGGATATTATACTTACTAAAAGTAGCAAGGAAGGTTAAGTCTAATGGCAGAAGGATGCTTTCTGTCCTTAGTGGGGTTGGTTGAAAAGCTTGTGAAAGAATTTAATGCATGGTTTTAAATGTGTAATTCAGCATTGGAGCCACAAGTTTTACAGATAATAGGTTCTATGGCTTAGGGGTGTGGGTTGGGTACCCCAAAGGGCTTACTGTGTTTAGAGGCTTGGTGTCTCTGGAGTGGTCCTACTGGGAAGTGCTGGAGAAGCCTGAACAGGTGGGCCTTGTGGAAGCTCCCCTTGAGACATTTTCTCGAGATGGTGTGTTTGGCCAGCACATGCGCTCTGCTTCTGTTGCGAGGTATAGTTGTTCTTGATACCATGCTCTTCATTCTGAGGTTATGGTGCCAAAGAACAGACTGGGGCCTGTACGGTGGGACCTTTGAATGCTCAAACATGTGTGTCAAATAAATCCTTTCCTCCTCGCCAAGTAGCTTGTATCATGTATTTCATCGTAGTGACACAAAGCTGACAGATAGAGTACAAAGAGAAAATGGTGAGATTTGCTTGATTCATTTTAATTAAGATAATCCTGTCTCAGGAAGACATAAAGCAAAGCTGAGGGCAGTTTAATCCCATCTCTTGACTTACTGATAGATCACGGAAACTCTATTAATAGAAATTATGTTTCAGAATGGCATATTATCAGAAGTTAACAAAAGTATTAAAGTCTCCCCAAAAAAGCAGTTCCCCAATGCCTTCCAATGAGAGAGGAATTTCTGATCTACAGGCTAAAATATTGTCAATACTTATTACTATTAGGAGAAAGCTTGTATGCTTAAATCTTGCCAAGTTCAGCAAAATCCTGAGAGTGATGAGCTGGGCTGATGAAACCCAATCAATACCATTTCCCACACTTCACTTCTGTAACGCTTCACAGAATTACAGGTGATTAACTACAGAAGAATATGTCAGCAGTAAAAATTAGTGTTATCTGTGGCCCATGTTTATTGGCAATTTAATTCTTATAAGTCAAATTATTTTGACTTAATGTGACTCTAAATTATATTAAAACCACACAAACCAGAACCAAAGTATTCATTAAGATGTAGAGGTACAATATCCATGATAAACGGACCTTCACTTAGATTTATCTTTTGTTGGAAGTTAACTGTGTTGCCTACGGTTATATGTGGGCATAACTGAAAATGGTAGAAAGTTTCTTCACCTTGGGTAATGAAGGTCTCAGCTGGGGAATACTGAGGGTTCAGTATTCCTGGTTTTGGATGAAAAGCAAGTCTGAAGAATGTTCTTGTGGCCTGGACAGGAATCGTAAGATATGTAGGTACTATAATCCCCTCCCCCCAAGCAACAAATATTCTAACCATGCCCAGCCGGTTGTGTAGCCGTTTCTTTTGTGTTGGACAAGATCACAATTGATTTGAGTCAACTGTGGCAGCAGGGTAAGTTGGAGAGTGTGGTCAAGATTAGCATATAAAGAAAAGCTGAGGGTAGAGATGGAAAACTTCACCCGCCAGCAGCTGAGTGGAGCAGACACAGCTTGAGGAAAATAGCCATTTAGACAAGAGACCTATAAAGGTCTCAACCATTGGGAACAAGTGCCATTGAGTCTTTGACCTTTCTTCAGCTCTGACCCACTTCTATACTCTAGGGGAATGCTGTCCCAATCAATTGTTTCTTCTTCTCCTCTTATCAATGTGTATCTGTGCAGTTTCTTATTCTGGGCCACAAGAACATGGAAGTCTGAGTGGGTGCCCACTGGACCCAGATCCCTGTCTATACTAGGCGAAGCTGGTTATCACTCTTACAAGACCTCATGAAAGCAAGCCCATTCAAATCCTCTTGTAGAGGTAGAGAGGAAACACACTGGGCTCACAGCCTCCATGAGGCTCCGTACCCTCTTCAGTTACACAGAACGTAGAAATACCACAGACAGGGTATTCTTCAATACAGTAGCTCCCTGCAAGTTGCCCACAGGAATCTACACTTGGCACAATGTTTTATGAGTTGCCCCTGCTGTGGATGGGACTCTTTAGGGATTTATATGCCAGTAAGTTGCTCAGGGAACTTCCTGTTGGTAGAGCAGCCTCCAAGTCACCCATGCACCTCTAAGTAACCCCAGTTGACCTATTCGTTCATTAAATTGGATTTTGGTAGAATCCTTTCTTTGGTTTGTGAGTACCTTCCTGATCTAGGGTGAGCAAATGTATTTTAAAAATTATTCCTAGGAAAATGTAGGTGCTACCTGAATTCACTCCCCCATTTCTACCCACACCCCATATAAAGACAAAGGGCAATCCCATGTTTCTAGTCCATGCCTGCCTCGAGCGTGCACTTCTCCACTCCCACTGCATTGACTCCTCTGGAATGGAAGTTCTGTTTCTTGGAGGGTGACCGGGCAATGCTGATCCTTGACCTATAAAGGCTGTGAGCCTGGTAAGTTTCCCCTCTGGCAATTGAGGGAGAGATACTCGGAGTAAGAGATAATGAGAACGGAGATCCCAAGCTCTTGGCAAGGTTCATGTAAGGTCTATCCAAAGGCATGTAGACCGTTGGAATCCTCACCTGAAGTCTTCCAAGGGGGAGAGGAACCCACCAAGAAGTGAGGATCATGGATTACTCTCTGCCCTCTGCAACCGAGAGCCCCTGGGAAATTAGCTTTCCCACCTGATTTGCAAGGTCAGAAGCTTAAAGATGTAGTCTTTGATCATTCTCGCTATGCCCAATTAGATGACTGAATCCCAACCTGCCTACTAGGAGGAAGAGAAAAGAGAATTTTCTTGTCAAGAATTCTATGACCGCCTTACCTGGAGTGTAAAATGAATGATGTATAAAATTGAGGTGCTGCTACACAAACGCAGGGGCATAGCTCATGCCGAACTTCCATGGTTCTGAGTTCCGCTTCCTCTCTTGGGGTCTCCAGGCACTGCTGCACACCAGGTGGGAAAGGGTGAGGGGAGTCTGGGACAGGTGGGGCAGCAGGAGTCCAGCTGAGTCCAGGGTGGGGAGGTGGGGGCAGGGCTTCTCTGATTTCAGCATTACAGCTCTTTTAGACAGAATTCAGTTGAACAGCTCTCTTAGATGATAGTCAGTGAAACAACCTGTGCTTTTTATTTGTGGGGTGGTTATAAACCATGGAGAGTGAGAAGGGGTTCTTCTTAGGGTAAATATTCATTGGCTGAGGTTTAAGGTACTGGGAATACCTCATTTGTCTGGAAAGGCATACCAGGAAGTGGAGCCTGTAATTTCTGCCAAGGACTATGTGATATTTCTCAGGTAGCTGGTGTGGGAGTCATGCTCCCTCTGCAGATAAGGTCAGACCCAGGGGAGGAAGCCCTGCTGGGAAAGGGAGTCCTCCATTTTGCACTGAGCTCAGGGGAGCTGTCTGGGCATGGTAGACTGCGACCTTAATAGTGGGGTTTCCCAAGAGATTCCAGCAATTTCAGAAGACCAAGGCGCTGTGTGCAGGGAGCAAAGCCAAAGCACCTCTGTGTTTTCTGTCACTGTAGTTTAAAATACAATAGCCAGAAACCTCCGACAGCGGGATCTTTAACTGAAGTCAAAGAGCAATTTTAAAATGAATGCTTTTAATTTTTTTTTTGAGTTCTGTACTCTGTGAGGCCACTGTTCTTGTTTCTTAAAACTGTTTATATTCCAAGACTTTTTAACATGAAAGGATGCTGAATTTTGTCAAATGCTTTTTCAGCATCCAATGAGATGACCATGTGGTTTTTTCCTTTGAGTTTGTTTATGTAGTATATTAAGTTGATGGATTTCTGTATATTGAACCATCCCTGTATCCCTGGGATGAAGCCAACTTGATCATGGTGAATGATCGTTTTGATGTGTTCTTGGATTCAGTTGGCCAGAATTTTATTGAGTATTTTTAGATCGATGTTAATAAGGGATATTGGTCTGAAGTTCTCTTTCTTAGTTGGATCTTTGTGTGGTTTTGGTATCAGGGTAATTGTGGCTTCATAGAATGAGTTGGGTAGTGTTC
>BDUI01000018.1:823050-844168 GCA_002335545.1 Apodemus speciosus
ACACACACACACAAACACACACACACACACACACACACACACACACACACACACACACACACACACACACACACACACACACACACACACACACCCTGAGTATACAGAAGAATTGATTTCAGGTTAAAAAAAAAGCCTAAAAGTAATCTCTGATCCTTAAGGTTGACCCTGTACTGCTGATATGACCATTCCATGGAATGATTAAGGGGAAGTCTTTTACTTATAGATATGAGAATGAGAGAAGAGCCAGAAAAATCTGAAGACTCCAAAGCTGAAGAAGAAGTAGACTGAACACAGCAGCAGACTGGATATGGCCCAGGTTGTCTGTGAGAAGGAGAAGAATAGCAAGGCAAGGAGAGAATAGGAGAGAGAGAGAGAGAGAGAGAGAGAGAGAGAGAGAGAGAGAGAGAGAGAGAGAGAGGTCTGAAAAGCTATCTCAAGCAGAACATAGGCCGTTGCTTGGATCCACAATTGGACTTGCAGTTGTTCTTTGGCGGCTTCCCTCCCTCAGAAGCCCTCTCTGAAGGCTGGTCTTGGGCAATTTTGCATGCTCTATGAAGCCTTGTTTTATTCATTTTCAGTTTGTAAACATGACGATATTTGAGAGAAATTCATAACAAAGTATAATTTGAGAAAAAGGATTAAAAGCTTATCAAGCACAAATGTGGCTTTAAATAATGCATGATCCTTTGGACAGGAGCCCAAATCTGCGTGTGGAAAAAAGTTACTTTCTCTATAGAGCAATATTAAATGAAATCAGGGAACTGCCATTAAATCCATCCACACACCAATACCTTTCCATTTTTAACAGTGCTCTCCTTATCAAAAACCTTTATGGAGTAACAAAACGTGCCTGTTAATAAGAACTTTCCAGGCTTGTCTTAAAGTACTTGGCACGTGACTCAAAGCTGTCTACCTGAATGTACCAAGAGTATACTTCCTGCTCTGTGATAAGAGCAGAGCTGCTCTCCTGTACCTTAAAGGTCAAAGGAAGCCCCCCAGTTCTCTCTAGGCATGGGTCACAGCATCAGTGAGGTGTGGGAGGGGGTTTAGCAGTTCCTTGTTAAATCTGGATCCCAGAGTGAGACTGTTAGGATTCAGAGATCAGGGGTACGAGTCAGGAGGAGGAAAGTAAATTACAGTGTGAAGCAGCTTCATGACTAACGGCGCTGTGAGCTTGGCCCAAACCTGACCGTTAAGTCTGAGCAGCTCCCGTCTCCTAGCAGTTACAGCAATGGTGGCTTCCTAGGAATAGTCTGGGAAGGACAACAGGCTGAACAAAAGGAAGCAGTCTCTTGGCCTCTATACTTTATTTTTAATACAAACAAGCCATAAAAAGGTTTCAGACATCTTTTAAACAAGAATACACTTTCTATAGTGTATCAAGCCATCATTTATTATTGATTAACACTGGAAAAATTTGAACGAGTAATTCTTAATTTGCTTATATAACATATACGAAATGAGACTTAGAGGATTGGAATGAACAACTAGGAACGATTTCAAAGCCTAAAATCTGGTGCCTGTATTAATCCCTCCCCAGCTTTCAAGGCCACACACACACAGCCACAAAGAGAATGCAGATGTTCTTAACATTGAATACTATTTACAAAGCCCTTCCCTCCATTCCTTTTAACTCCACGGGCCCCCATGCCCAACCCTCAGGCCACGGTTTCCACTGTGGACTTCACGCTGATGTTACCGTTGCATCTCCAGATGAAGGAGCTAGACCAACTCGTAGTATTTGCCAGTCTGAGGGTCAAAGTAGCAGTTGAGACATGGGTCATACAACAGACTCAGCACTTCCTCGTCTTCTTCCACACTTGGGTCCTCTTCACCTGTGGGCAAGGGGAACCACCAAGACATTAGCCATTGGCCTGGCCAGAATTCCTAAAGTGCAATCCCAGAAGGGAGTCAGGGTGGGGTCACAACCTCTCCAAAGAGTTTTCCTCGATGCAGGCAAAGGTTAGGCTGGAAAGAAGGACCATGGTAGAAACTACTGGATTTTCTCAAGCGCTGTAAGTTTGAGAACAAATGCCAGGAACTCAAAGGGCCAGCTCCATAATGAAGGCTATAAAGGAAAGAGGGGGCTGGAGAGATGACTCAGTGTTAAGGACATTGTTCGCTTTCACAGAGGACCCAGGTTTGATTCCCAGTACCTGCATGGCAGCTCACACTTCCTGTAGTAACTCCAGTCCTACAGTGTCCAACACTCTCTTCTGGCCTCTGTGAGCAATGTACACATAGTACATAGACAGACATGCAGGCAAAACATTCTTACATATAAAACAAAATAGAGTAAAAAGAAACAAGCAAAACTAAAGTGTTATAGAGAAGAGCCTGAAGGAAAAGGATAAAATGGCAGTCACGTGTATTAGCATCAGGATATACAGGATGATATTCAAAATGCAGTTATCACATGTACCAGAAACTGTCCAGCGCAGTGTGAGTCCAAGTCCAAACAGAGTCTTTACTCATTTTGTTCTGAGAAGGCTACTGGATGACAATGCATTTAAATGATGCCATTTGCAAAGCTGAGATCCATAAAGCAGGAAATATATTGGGTGACTCTAGATTTCTCTGTGGTAGGAAGGCCTAAGCTCCACAAGTGATAGATGAAGGCTTGAGGAGAGGGAACGCCATTGCCTAAATCATTAGCAGGGTTTCCGGTACGGAGTATGCAATTAAAGCTGTTTTACAAGAATACTTTCTGAGCTCTTTCAAGTGCCCAGTAGTGTCAAAGACATTGGTGTTTGAGTCCTGATTCCTTCAGAAAGTCTGTATTTTCCCTTTGGGGTGAGAATGATGAGGGTAGTCACAGAGAAAAAGAGGGGTTTATTTTCTCTTTTCTCTTTATTAGTTCATCCCTCTAAGGACCAAGGACAAGTGTGGGCTGTGAGAGTGAGAAAGACGTGCAGTGACAGAGGTTCAGTGGAAAACTGCGTGGTTCATGGTTGTATCTATGTCTGAGTATGCACTGAATGGAGGTCAAAGGTCAGTGGCTGTTGTCCTGCTCCAAGGCTCTCTATCTTACATTTTGAGGCAGTATCCTTTCCTGAACAGGAAGCTCACTGGATTGGCTAGACTGACTGTCCAATGGGCCTCAGAGACCCACCCATCGCCACCTTCCCAGTGCTGGAACTAGAGGTCTGAAGTCCATTCTTGACTTTTATGTGAGTGTTGCAATCTGAACTCAGGTCCTCATGCTTGTGTCAATTCTTGACTTTTATGTGAGTGTTGCAATCTGAACTCAGGTCCTCATGCTTGTGTGGATTCTTGACTTTTATGTGAGTGTTGCAATCTGAACTCAGGTCTTCATGCTTGTGTGGCAGGCACATTGCTGACTGAGTAATTTTTCCAGTCCCCCAAAATATTTCCTGAAGGCATAAATAAAAGCCTATGATCTTCCTGGGATGAGTATTGAACTGTCCTTCAGTAATCAGGGGATTCAGAGCCATGAGTTCTAGACCAGCCTGGCCACAGCAATAACGACTTCAAAAACCAAACCAAACCAAACCAAACCAAACCAAACCAAACCAAACCAAACCAAACCAAACCAAACCAAACCATGAAAAGCCCATGATCTTAAATGCTCACAATATAGCCAGGAGGTGGAGGGAGGCTGGCATTTTACCAGGAAAATCAAGCAAGCTGTCACAATCACTATCAGGACACCGGTAAACTGGAGTTAGGATCACAGGCATGAGTAACGAGGCTCTGAAGCCTGTCCCACTTGTCACCCCGCAAAACAAAGCTCTTCCTGGAGCCACACACCAAGGTGGGTGCCAGGCACAAAAGATTATAAGAACAGGTTTGTTCTTATTGACTGTGTAATGAATGTGTGTTGGTGAGTTCTGCATCAACAGGCCTTAAAAGCAGGGCTAAGACGAATGGATCCAACTGCCCTGCTGGCTGGCATTTCACTGGAGGGGCTCTTAATGGTCTGGAAGGCAGTTTCTCTTGCAGTAGCTCCTTAGACAGCCATGACCATGTAGAACAGGCAGGTATCAGGGTATTTGTTTTTGCAGATGAGGAAGGTAAGGCCTAAAAAGGTTACCTGGTGGTGATTCAGAGGCAGAGTTTGGGACAGAGCCAAGTAACAAGGCCTAACCTCAGTGTCCCCTCCCATATACCCTTGTGAAAACTGACTGGCAGGCTGTTAACCTGTTTGCTCCAGTGCCCCAGGTCCCTACTTCTTAGGCACACCAAATCCCCAGCTCAATGTAAAACAGAAAAACAGGACTCGTGCCCTGCTGCTGAGAAACACCATCCTACCATCCTACCATCCTCAAACTGGCTCCCCCTCAGTCTAGCGCATGCATCTTCTTGGGCTAGCTTTCCAGGGCGCCCTTTAAAGTTTCCTCGTTTTCTCGCTCTCCCTCGAGCCTGTTTGGTTGCAGACTGATGGTGACCAATGCATGAGTTCTTGTCTGCTCAAATACACTCTCTAAAATCTTAATATGCCCAAATTTAGCTTTTAACACCACGCTTGATGTTTTTGTGAAGGGTGTGGAATCACACATTTAATTGGGAATTTAAACATGAGACAGACTAGAAAAATGTAAAGGTGTCCTACATTTTCAAATATCAAATTTGGAAGCAGAACAAACTTGACTTCTCATGTTCCAGAACCTACTGGTGAATATGACAGTCTGTTAAGGGGCCAGGAGGAACACGGTCAACAGGCCCAAGAGAAGAGCAAGCTCGGTGATGGGGGTGTCAGCCCTTCCTGCTTGAAGGAAAAGGAGTGACATAGGCATGGGTAGTCTAGAGGACTTGGTGGGCTTCCAGGAGGAGGCAAGAGGGCTTTGGGGAAGCCCATTTTGGCTCAGAACATGGAGGACTTTTCTTAGCATTAGAAGTGACCAGTAAATGTCTTTTAGGGAGAGCGAAGGCTAGGGAAATACTTGTATGGGATTTTGTAGATGAATCTACATACTGCAAAGGGCCAGATCTAGAGACCCTACGATGAGCTCCTATGACCTTAGCATCCCTGGGTTTATATCCTTGAAGTCTTATAGGACTTTGTCACCAACCACATTGGATTAACAATGGTCGCCAACATGGCTACTTGGCACAGTTTTAAGTGAACGGGAGATCACAGAAGTAATATTGCCTTTCTTTTACTTCTTTTGTTGCCTTAAGAATGGCCTTTGAGGCCCTGCTTTTGTTCTGTTCTGTTTTTTTTTTCTCCCCATGTGGAGATGCTGACTGTTGCTTTCCAAAGGATGTGACTTAACTAAACCAAACAAAGCAACCACTAAAGGTTAACAAGTGGTTAACTCAGCATTGCTTCTCCAGAAGAGCTAAAAATACCTGTAGTTTTCAAATTCTGCATCCCTGGGGAATGGGGATGGCTGCTGAATGGTGGTGAGCTGCACATTCATTTGGACCTCTTTGGACCTTGATTTCATCATTTATAAACTGGTAATCACAATGTCTGTGCCATAGGGCTTTGTGGAAATCTAGGCTGCACATGGTAACATGTACAGCACAGAGCACACAGCAGTTGCTCAGTTAATGGCTGTTAGTACTATCTAGGATAATAATGAGATAAACTATTAGCTATATATTTTTAGTAATTTATATGTATCGGTACAGCTGAGCATGAACCAAAGGCTTTGTAGAGGCAGGAGTTAAGACACTTAGACAATCTGCAGAGGGCTCTGCATCCCATTTCTTTGGCACATTGGGAAAATTCACTGCTGAGCCTCTATTTTGTGTATGTTGAGACATTAACAGTACCTGCCATGAATCTAGTAGGGATAGAGTAAACTCATACTCAGCATACAATGAGCTGTCAACAAATGCTATAAACATTGTGCTGGCTAGTTTTATTCCAACTTGACATATGCCCAGAGTCGTTTGGGAAGAAGGAACCTCAATTGAGAAAATTACTGCCCCAGACTGGCCTGTGGGAAGTCTGTAGTGATTTTCTTGATTGGTGGCTGATGTGGGACGGACAACCTCACTGTGGGCAGTGCGACCCTGGCCTGGCTGTCCTGTGTGCTATAACAAAGCAGGCTGAGCAAGCCAGTAAACAGACACTTCCATGGCCTCTGCATCAGCTCCTGCCTCCAGCTTCCTGTGCTGACTTCCCTCAGAGATTGAGTGAGTGTAAGCTAAAATGGCCCCTTTCCGCCTGGAGTTGCTTTTGGTCATGGTCTTTAATCACAGCAACAAAAACCTAACAAAGACAATCATCATCACAGGGGACATGGGCTGTGTGTGTTGGACAAGAGGGGAGCACCTTCCTTACAGCTTACTTGGTCCACCAAACTGTATTTGCTTGATTTTTACAAGAGAGAGAGGAAGGGAGATAGGGAAGGAGGGAAGGAGGGAGGGGGAGGGAGGGAGGGTGGGAGGGAGGGAGAGAGAGAGAAAGAGAGAGAGAGAGAACAGTGAGAATGAAATCAAATGTTCTTAACTGATTTATATAGGACACTAAGACAAATTTGATTAAAAGTCCTTAGACCAAAAAAAAAAAAAATAATTTCTGTTCCAAAGAGGTAAGCCAAATTTTCTATCAAATATAATATGAAAACATGAAAGTCATAAGTTACAAGGTCAACAGTGAATCATGAGTGCTTGTGGATCTGCCATTTATTTTCTGGTCTTTACTAATGGGCTGGTTAGACCAACCTTTGAAGGCAAGAGAGCAGGGGCCTGTGCAGYAGTTGTTCATTGTATCCTGTGCCTGCACTAAAGACCATAACAATGCAAGCCTGTGCTGTCAACCCGGCAAACTCAATACACTTTACAGCTAGCTGAGGATCTTTAACCCCTGTGATGGGTCCTGGGTCTTTAACACCCGACTGCAAAGGAATCAGGGGGGTCTGATTCATTAGCATAGCTCTTCCTGTACAATGCAGATAAACCAAAATAGTAAATGCTATAAAAATGCATTCATCTGGATACATGCAACCACGGAGTGGGAGCTTCATGCATTAGAACCATGGGCCTGATATTGTTTTGTGAGTTCTAGTGCCAAAGCTTTAAATGCATGAATTTTAAAACTTCCAACAATGGTATTTGTACAAAAATTAGGTAAGCTTATGGACAATTTTACATTGAAATAAGTACTTTAAACTTATATAAAAGGGTTTGTTTTCATTGTAATTTAATTTCTGAGGCCTCCAACTTAATCATTTTGCCATAGGAATCTCTGCTTAATGAAATTATAATATCATTAAGCAATTGCCATCTGATGTCAAGTGTTGGGGAATGTTTTGAAAGGTAATTATCCAGCAAGGGTATGGGGTAATTTTCAATTATATTCTTGGATACTGCAGAGTTTTTTTCCCTTAAAATGCTAAATTGCTCTATTTAAAGACTGGCTATAGAAACTCCAAAAGGACAAATTAGCAAATAAAACCATTTTCTGCTACCAGGCTCAGAGCATCTGGACAGGGGTCCAAATTACATTTTTACTCTTCTCCCTATAACAAAGCCATTTCTACCGAAATAAAATTACCTTTCAGATAATAATCTATTTACAAACTTTCAGCCTCATCTACTCTGAAATTGGCTAGGCGCAATAAGAGGAGAAGGCTCAGCAGAGCCGAGTGCAGCAGTATTGGTTGCCCGCCCTCTGTTGCATCAGCTCTGGGTAAATCACCCTGAGTTCACCTGTGAGAGCCAATTAATAGAAGTGTTAATTATCTATATTTAATGCATTTTAACGGTGGATAATAGAAAACCTGTATGTGCAAGCTGAGGCTTAATGCTTGAAAATAAATAAAGGGCACTACTTTATCAGATTGAAAGTCTCAGGATCAAGACACTCTAGGTGATTTTCCATTTTTCTGACGCTGCCTCTAGAATTAGAAAAAAAGTTACTGCATTTTCCGTCCATTAGATGCTGAGGACTGACTGCGCGCTAACGTGTGCGCGCACTGATACACTACTGCTGAAGCGGTTCCTAGTGAGAGGCACTGTGTGGAGCAGCATGCCTCAGTCATCAGTGAGGATGACACTCCAGATACGATGCTGCTAGCACCAGGAGCCTGGGGAGTCTTTTACCAACATTCCTCAGTGCAGGGAGGTGTCCATGCACCGAAGCATCTGGGAGGTCTACTGGGAAACACTCCATTTTGGTCTTCAGTGAACGGTGCTTTCAATGTGGAGGAAGAAAGAAGAGCGAGGGTGGAGTTGGGGTGATGGAAAGGCTCTCCCATTAGAAAGCTGTATTGCTTTTGGAAGGCAAGTCTTGCGCATGGTTACCAGTCAGCTGCTACTGCGACCGAGCATCTTCTGTGTAGATGACTGAGTATGTCTCATCTGGGAGATGCCATTGAAGGGTCACACTATGGGACTTAGATACTTAATTAGGGGTTATTTCAACTTTATCCCTTCCAGGTTGTCTCTATTATAATTCCAAATGTGATTCGCCACATGTGAGGGAGGCTCCTTGTTATACTTTTGTCACCTATAGAGCTCTCAGTTTTGCAGGAACATGACTTCTGGCCAGGTGTCAGAGCTGACCTAACAAGCAAGGAGAGCTGGGCCTCCGTGCTGGGCGTAATTCCAGACTCCACGTGGTACACTATAGGTAGGGATGGTTCTAGAAGGGGAACTAGGGAGCTGTCGACTCAGCAATGAGCTTGTTTCGATTAGAGAGCTGACTTATTTATATTCCTGAAAGGAAGTTACCTCAGTATAGCAGTAAGCACGTTGCTAGTTCAGAACCTCTGAGATCTACAGAAGAGACAGCCCTGGCCCCTCAAAGTGATTTAAGAGAAAAGATCTCTCTGCCTCAAGTTTAAGTTGGGAACAGAGGGCAACTGGTGCCTTGTAGAAGTGGAGGGACACTGCGTTCTAGAAGGTCATAGAGAGACCAGGGTTCATTTTATAAGCTGGGGGTTGAGTTGGGGTCTAACTAGAGTACTAAGAGGTCTACTGATAATTGGAGGGATAGCATAGTGCTTGCATGGTGAGCACGAACACCTGAGTTTCATCCCTAGAAGCCACCATCTTGTGTCCGGGATGGGGAGCCAGGCAGAACCCTGGGATCTGCTGGCCAGGCTAGACTACATGGCAAGATGAAGAACATGTCTCCATAAACAAGATGGAGGACTCCTGAGGTATAATACCCAAAGGTGGCCTCTGCCCCACTCCCTGAAACCACGAAGAGAACTATTCAATCCAGAAAGTGCCACAGGAAGAGAGTTTAGTAGACTAAAAGCCACCAGAGAGGGCCTGTCATGGTGTGGTTCTTTCTCACCTCAGCGGTGTTCTGTGGTAGCACCAGAGTGCAGGTCAAGCTGCCAATGGTCAGGCCTGTGGCTCTGCACTCCATTATGCTTAGGCGTGGGATGCAGGCTACTTAATCTCCTAGCTTCACTGTCATGGACGACATAATGTCCTACGGGACAATGTGGCAACACGCAGAAAAATCTCATGTCATGTGGGGCAAACCTCATTAAATTTCTTTTTTTTTTAAATTTTTTTTTTTATTGGATATATTCTTTATTTACATTTCATTTCCCTTTTTCCTGGTTTCCCCGCCCCCCCCCCCAATGTCCCATATGTCTTTTTACCTCTTCATTAAATTTCTATTACTGTTTTTACTTCTCCAATTTTACATCCCCTCTTCTGGGGGAGGTCAGCTCTGTGATTCCTTTGTTTCCTCCCCTGAGTCTTGGAGGAATCAGTTTTCTCAAAGAGTGTTGCACCCGACAAATGAGCCACATTCCGGTGGAAGGCCACACATCTAATTATATTTGGGCAGCACAAATTGGCTTTGGTGGGGGATAAATTGACACGAAGTTGAGTGGGAGGGAAGTGGGGAGGTTGGAGTTGTGGGAGGGGCGATGGATAAGATCAAAACTCACTGTATACATTTCTCAAAGAACTTATCAAAAACAAGGAATATGACTGCCGCCCAAGACAGAATACATGTCTCTGATCCTGGAATTGAAAATAAAGTCAATTAAAGTTTAAAAAGAAAAAGACAGGGGTTTTGTCATACAGCCCAGGCTGCCTGCTGTGATTACATGAGTTCCACCAGATACCGCATCAGAATCTGCTTTGCACAGTAAATAAAGCCTAAGAAAATCCACAGGTCAGCTCAAATTGCCCCGTGTCTCCTCCCACGGACCAAACGCTCATCTGCATATCAGAACTTTCTATAGTGTTAGTATGCCCTGGACATTGCTGTAGGCAGCAGGTACCACAGATGCCCAGTAAAGCAGGACTCTAAGACCCTTATTATTAAGTGTGAAGTCATTATGTAAGTGTAAACAGAGTAACTATGAAAGGATACTTCTGTTGATAGGGAACAGATAACACCRCATCTGTCTGTCTGTCTGTAAGGAGTGGTGAGAATTCTGTGAGTTCTTTAATTGTATTTTAGATGCTATATAAAAAGTGCATTAGCTGCCTATGGTACCCTGTGGGACACTGCCACGTAGAACGTGCAGGGGCGCTATTTTTATGATACTCTGACAATGCCAGCCCTCCCTTTCTTACTCCAGATTTTTTGTGAATTGTGGAGAGGTCTACAGGCTGAAGAGAGAGGTGATTATTATTCCATGTTGGAACCGGTAGGCATGAATAATTTAAGGGTCATATCTGTAAAGGAACAAATGTCAAAAACAAATTGACAACCATTCTTCCAGCAAAGTACGGTTCATTTTCAAAAGGTCAGCTCGGTAGTTTTTTTGAGTAAGTTCTGAAATCTTCACTTCCCATTTTACATTTCACACGGGCTCGGAGAAAACACTTTTTAAGTTGGTGTTAAGGGCACTTGTGCTGGTGGTAATTGATATTCCACAAGCATATTACAGCTGAAGAGGAACCATGAAGAACTTGCCAGTTCTCCTTCAGTCGGTGGCAGGGTCAGAACAGAAATCTGTAAGCACGATGCTGTTTTAGCCAGGTGCATGGCTCACTTAGGGTGGTGCTTAGATTCTGAAGATACTCTGGCTGGGCACAAATTGGCAGGGGCACTGAATCCTACTGAATAGGGCAGGGATAGGACCCTCAGGTTCCAGGGCCAGATATAACTCATGCACTTCCTTTGGTATGGCCGGGAAGTTTTCTAGAATTGCATTAGTCTGCTTGCAAAGAAAGTGTAAAGGCCACTGCTTAATGCTTGATTTCAGAAGTCTCCCACATGTATAAATCCCAGGGATAGGAAGGAAGCCCAGGCTTAAGTTTTTGTGAATTGCTTTATTAAGAATTAGGAAAACCTAAAACATCTCAGAAACTGCTCAGGGACCTGGATCCTTGAGTTAGCAAACTGGCAGTCTCTTACAGACTAAGGCTACTACGTGGGAATAAAAAGATGAAATGAATAAAGAAATCAGTATGAGAGAGAGAAAGAGAGAGAGAGAGGGAGAGAGAGGGAGAGGGAGAGGGAGAGAAAGGGAGAAGGAGAGGGAGAGAGAGAGAGAGAGAGAGAGAGGGAGAGAGAGAGAGGGAGAGAGAGGGAAAGAGGGGGAGGAAGGGAGAGGGAGAGGGAGAGGGAGAGGGAAAGGGAGAGGGAGAGAGAGAACACAGTGAATGAAGTACTGTCTCCATAAGACTCTGGGGTGGCCCTAAAGTGGCAGGTTACATGAGGACACCCCAGACCAGATGCACAGGTCCATGGCCCAGGGGTCCCAGCCTTGCCCTGGATCTCGTCAACTGTGATTAACCATTCTGAACAAGCATGGGTGGGAAAGCGGACATAGTCCACGGTTGGCATGGTAGCCGGAAGTCTCATTCTCTGTGTTCTCACTGCATGTCACTAATATCATAGTGATTTAGTCCAGGAGACACTTTTTTCCTGGTAGACCAGGAACTTGCCTCCCGATGGTGGTGTGAGGGCTAAATACAGTGAGTGTCTCAGCACATGGAAGGGAATGGCAACGGATTCCCGGAGAGCATTCCAGATGACCGCAGCAGGCCTTCCTCTTCTGATGATACCAACCAGAAACCTGAACACTATTTTTCTTTGACAGATATTTTACAGGATTGGATGAGAACCCTATCTCAGTGTACCAGTTAAGTTCAGACTGTGCTAGGTGGCCTAAAATCTTGCCATTATCATGGTGAGATTAAGCAAGTAGGAAACAGTAGTTTTGATGGTATTAACTAACTTCAAACCGCCCACAGGATCGCAGAGGGGGATGGTGAACAAACAGGGGACACTGGCTCCTGACAAGCTCCTAGAAGAAAGGAAGTGCGCAGCTGATGAAGGGGCTGAGGTGGGGTGGGCGGGTGGGTTGACAGCAAGGAGGACTGGCTCTTGAGCTGGTAACCCTCCCTGGCCAGCATGTTGCTACAACTCCCTGAATTTGTGAAACTTGTCTACAGTTTCCTTTACCTTCAACATTATGTAACTCCCACAGCCTGAAGTGAGCCATGCCGTGGTAACTTGAAGACACACTCCAGCCACTTATTTATATATGTGCATTATTTAGGACACGTAACATAACATTATTTGTTCCCTCACAGCAAGGTCTCCTCCTGACAGCAGAGATCCAGTTTTTCTGTCATAAGTAATTATACATGTACAGCTCTATAAAGATTCCTGATTTGAGGGGAATAATCTAGTTCAGACAGTAAATCACAGAGACATCGCCATCCCTTGGGCCTCCACAAAGTACGAGTCAGATGTATGAGCTCTCACACTCGATTCTCCACACCTGAAGAAAAACGGATGCTTCCCTGTCTCCCTGGGGCAGAGGGGCGGCAGGGGAGTAGGGATCTGGCGCTTCTGCTGGAACAATTTATATTAGTTTCACTTAAAAACAACACCAAAACTTTTGATGTAGTGTTCTTCCGTCTTCAAGACTCAACCCCAAGTGGTGTCTCAGAGCCCTACTGGAGGTCATTGTCACGCTGGGGACAGATGCACTTGAATGAACTTGTCTCCTCCCGCCCAGCCAACCTAACCACTGTTGTCAACAGAGATTCTTTTAGTTTGTTTCTTTGTTTGCCATAGAGTCTCAGGTAGTACAGGCTAGCCTGAAATCAGATGAGCAGGAATTTGAACTCCTGAACTGTCTGTCTGTGCTTCAAAAGAGCTAAGATTACAGTATATCCTCACTAGGTATTATGCGTGCTAACCAGGCTCTTCCACAGCCGACTTTCATCTCCAGTCCAAAGAGTCTCTAGTGTCCCCCTCTGAGATTCCTGACGCCCAGGTCCCCTGCTCCTAACTAAAACCCAGTGGCACACAGGCAAAGTTGTTTCAGAGTGTGACCTTACGGTGATACAGAGAAATGTGGTGGCTTTTGTGTGTGTGTGTCTGAATGTCATAAAGTGCGCTAATCTTTGCAAGCCACGAAGACACTGCTCCATCACCTGATGTGTCTCCTGATGGGACCAGGAGGCAGTAAACAGAGGCACGAGGCTGCTGTCGTAGCACAGCATGTTGCTTTACAGTAAACAGCCTTTAGTAGGTAGGAGAACACTTTAAAATAATTCATCGTCAAGCATCAGGTACCGTGTGTGATTACGTGTTATACTTTTAACGACTGGTGGTCCAGCAGGTTGTTTACATTAGCAACTCACCAATACATAGGAAACGTGTCCTGCTAGGATTTTATGATGGCTGCGATGACAGGAAACCAGAAAGAGGGAATTTTCGAGTTCTATATAATCTTTTCAGACCAGGGTCATATGTGTGAGATCCAATCTTGAATAACACACCATGCAGTGCAGGGCTGTATCCCAGTGTTCCCGGAAGCTGGGGCTGCTTTACCACGACACCAACTGCTGGTATTTGGCAGTCACTGTTCTAAGTGCTTCAACGGCTGTGCCTCGCTGAATCTCTTTACAAAACATAAAGGACTGGGCAGGAACTGGAGAGGTGGTAATTAGCACTCACAAGTGGTCACACAGTGTACAGTGGTACAGGAAATTACATGCCACGTGGGTTGAGCCTTCAGAAGGACAGGGACAGTTCATCTCTATAACTTGTTTAGTAAAGGACTTTACAAAAGGCAAGGCAGAGGTGACCTCAGCTTCTAAGGGTAAGTCTCTGAGTGACTGACTCTTGTAGCAACTTACCTTTTTCTTTTTATGCATAGTATTTCTTGCTTTCCTACCTTGCATGCTCAGACTTGCAGAGGAGTCTAGAGACGGTTCCATCGGCTGCTGACCGGGAGGGACAATGGGTGGGCTCAGCATGTCCAGCCAGTCCCTAAAGAGAAGAGAGAATGCATGAGCCACACGGTCGCAGCCCCCATGCGTGGACTTGATGCTCCCCTCGGCTTCTCACTCCTCCGGGGTTCGCAAAGGAACACTTTATCTTCCTTCATGCTTCAGCAAGAAAAATGTTGAGAACGTAATACTCAGTTTTGTGAAGAGGCTAATAAGAAGTTGAATATTTAACCAATGAATTGCTTGATTAAAAACATAGGCTAAATGATAACCATTTCTCTTCATGTCAGTTGGTTATCCTGAAAATATACATACAAATAATATTATGCAGACTAAATAGGTTTTATTTAGGACTATGTATGTATACATATACATGTGTATACATAGATACAGGTAAGAACAATTACTGAGAAGAGGCCAGTTTAGAGGGGAGCAGGCAGAGGAATATGGAAGGATTAGAGGGAGGTAGGGAAGAAGGAAACAGTAATTCTATTGTAATCTCAAAAATAAAAGATGAAAAATGGTGAAAAGGTTTTTTTGCCATAAAAATGTAGTACATTTATGTTTCAACACATTTATTTGTGAGTGTATGATGTATATCTGGAAGCCAGAGGGCAACTTGTAGGATTTAATTCTCTTCTTGCAGCCTCCCCTCGTGTCCCAGGGATCAGACTCAAGTCCTCCAGCTTGGTGGCAACAACTTTTATCCACTGAGACATCTCACCATCCTGTACACACTTTTTCCTCCTAAGGAAATTATTTCAGCAAAACAGATGAGATCCAGCCGAGATGATGCTCTTTCTGACCTGGGGTGAGAAGGCGTGATGTGTTGTAGACGTCGGTGTTCTGTGAGTGAGCACAAGTCAGCCTTGGCTCTGGCGTTGGGCCACCTTAACGCCCTTCTGCCTCCTCTCTCACAGTCTCCTGTCCCCGCCTGCTAGACGCCTGGTGAGTTCAAGTCACATGGTGCTGTCTAGAAGGCACAAGTCAAATGCTTCTCTTCCCTAAATCCGCTCCTAAGCTGATTAGGTAGAAGGGGCCAGGCAGGGAATGGAAAGGCTTTTCCAATGTCAACCCCATTTGTTGTATGGATATTAGCACCCGATATTGTGTACCTTTTTGTCTAAGCAGGCCCATGTTCTTATGATAATACTTTCTTACTAAATTTCTGAACTTAGTACTTTCTTTAATCAATAGTGGGAAGCCGTTCTAAGCAGAAGCAAAGACCATCAGGTCTCAGGCCAGACCCAGCTCCGTGTTCCCTACAGCAAGAGTTTGGCCAAGTCACTTAATGCTTCTGAGCTTGACCTGTACAAAGAGAAAGATGGTAACATTTCAGAGTTTTGCTTAAAGAATTAGACAAACCCTACTTGGCATGGATCTGGGTACAGAGTTATCACTCAGTAAATTTCACTTGTGATATTCTGATCAAGAAAGCCAGTGCTGTGGCCTGATCTACGGTAAGCTAAGCGGGAGGTGGTCAAACCAGTCAAACCAGTAAGAGCTGGCTGCAAGCTCACCAGAGCATTTCATAGCTCAGTATTCACCCATACACAGCTGAGGTTTCTCTTCTGCAAGCCACTCATTCTGCCAGTGTACACATATTTTAACATAAAAATTACTCAGTTCCTCCTTGTAATATTTTAAGAGACTTTCAATCACTGCTTACAGCTATCCCTAGATTATGGTGGCTGAAATAGGCGAGGTGAACATGCTGTGTTATTGAATTTCATAATAACACATTAAGGACATCAGAAAGGATTTGTCACAGACATTCAAAGCTAGTGGGACATTTTCTAGTAAGTACCTTTTATTTAGTCCTTTTAATTACAGCTGGCCAAAAATTTCCTGTAGTAAAGAAATTCATGAGGTCATCTCAAATTACCATCCCAGGGACCCCGTTTCTTAATAAGAGTATTGAAAAGCAGGTGAGCAGGAGAAAAGAACAGTGCGATCTGAAGACACGCTTTCTGCTTTAGCGTGTAGCATTAGCATATCCTGGAAACTCTCCCACACGTTCGTAGAGCTCTTCCCGGGGCTTTGTTACAGCTACACTGCTTTATCATGTGCTTCTGCTGCCACTCACTCCAGCCGTCCCACATCTGGGCAGCTGTCAGTACTTGTAGCTGGAATGAGCACTATGGCGAACACCTGGTCTTTCTCTTCCACGGCCATGGAGGTGCCGCCATGGTAAGTTCCCACAAGTGAGAGTCTTGGAACAAAAGGCACACTTGGCATTGTCAGATACGGACAAATTCCCCTCACAAGAGGCAACTAGGTACTGACTCTCCCCTCAACAGCTTTCTGCTCTCTCCTCAGCAATGTGCAAGATGACAGTTTCCCCAGAGCAAAAACTATAAGGATGTCATGTTTGGTTTTTAAATTCTCCCCAATCTGGTTCATGAGAACCACTCTCGTAAGGTAGTTTTGATTTGTCTTAATTCTTAGGATAAGTGGATTTGATTGCCCTTTCATGTTTAAGACCATTTAAGAAAAATATATGTATGCATACATATAAATGCATGTATGTGCATATATATCTATCTAACCATACATTTATATATTTTTCACATTGTATCAGTTTCCTTATTTTGTTGGCCTTTGCTTAGTGCCTTCCCATCCACCATGAAAATGCTTTTTTATATTCAGGTAGTTAAATGTACCAATCATTTTTCTTTCTTTTTTTTTTTTTTTGAGAATAGTTAGAATCCTAGTTAGAAAACTTTCTCCTACAACCACATTTTATAGAAATCCATTCTTTTTTTTTTTTCCAGTTATTTGTCTGGTTTCATTTTTAAAATTTAGATTTCTGATCTATTTAGAATTTAATCTAGCATATGCATATCTATTCTGGTGTAAGTTACAAGCGATGGTTTGTATATACTTGGCCCAGGGAGTGGCACTCTTAGGAGGTGTGGCCTGGCTGGAGTAGGTGTGTCACTGTGGGCGTGAACTTTAAGTCTCTCTTCCTAGCTGCCTGGAAACCAATCTTCTCCTACAAACGTGTGGAGGAGTTTCCAGGATGTGCTAATACTACAAACTAAAGCAGGAAGCCTTCAGATGAAGATGCAGAACTCTCAGCTCCTCCTGCACCATGCCTTCTTGGATGCTGTCATGCTCCCATGGTGATGATAATGAACTGAAACTCTGAACCTGTAAGCCAGCCCCAGTTAAATGTTGCCCTTATAAGAGCTCCCTTGGTCATGGTGTCTGTTCACAGCAGGAAAACCCTAACTAATACAGTATATATAACATTAGTTTTCTCAATGACTAAGATTCTATTGACAATTCATATTATTTTAACAATGATTTAGAGTACATGTATGGTAGTTTGAATGAGATACCTCAAATAGGCCATGCCATTTAAATACTTGGTCCTTAGTGGTACATTCTGTGGAGGTTTCGGAGGTGTGGCCTTGCTGAAGCTGAGCGTGAGAGTTTAAAGACTCTTATTTTGAATTTGCTTCTCTCCTTACTGTTTGGCGTCTGAGATAAAGCACTCAGTTCTCAGCTGCTGCGCCAGTCCCTGTGCCTCCTGCTGCTCCCACAGTGATGCCAGTAGACTTGAGCATTCCCTCTGGAACTGTAAGCCCCAGACAAGCCCTTCCTTCTGTAGGTTGCCTTGGTCATGGTGTTTTATCACAGCAATAGGAAAGTAATTAATATATAATGTAATTAAAACTTTAATCGAAGTAACTCTTTTGTTTGGCTTTTTTCCTGGGCAGTCCATTTACAAACTATAATTTTAACAGAGGTTTGCATGTTATCTAAACATGGGTTAAACAGAACTAAGCAAAGTGTTTTCTTATAGAACCTTCCAGAATCTTCCAAGTAGAAGGCAGAGGACATAGCACTGTGTCCATTTATGCCCCAGGCTGTCACATCTCTTGGGACCACACAGCACACTGTGAGAAATGCTGGTCTAGCTTCAGCCAGTTTCTTGCCCGACTGACCCTCTTCCTTCTCCTTTTCCCTTTTAAGTATGGGTACCAAACCACATCAGTGCTCTGTGTACTTTACTCTGCTCCTGAGCTCTACCTGTTAAGAAACAATACCTTATATATTTGAAATAGGGGTTTTTTTTTTTTTTTTTTTTTGGTTTTTTCAAGACAGGGTTTCTCTGTGTAGCCCTGGCTGTCCTGGAACTCACTCTGTAGACCAGGCTRGCCTCGAACTCAGAAATATGCCTGCCTCTGCCTCCCAAGTGCTGGGATTAAAGGCGTGCGCCACCACTGCCCAGCTGAAATAGTATTTTTTCAAGAGAAAGACCCCCCCCCATTTTTTGTTGTCTCTTGTTCAATAGGAGCCAGTGGTCAAGCTACTGTACATTACACATTTACCTCTGTGTGTGTGTTTACTGCTAATCATGATTAACTTTAAACACCCACACCTTCTTCTATCCAAGCAAAAGACAGGAAATGAATGGGGAATTCTAGCTCAGATTCTTTTATAAGCTGCTGTACTGGTTAGTTCTTTGTTAACTTGACACAATCTGGAGTCTCCTGGGAAGAGGGAACAGGGTAACTGCCTCTGCCAGACCTGTCTTTGGGTCAAGTCTGTGGGGTACTTTCTTGATTAGTGACTGATGTGGGAGGCCCCAGACCACTGCGGGCAGCAGTGCCACCTCTAGGCAGGTGGTCCTGGCAGCAGTGCCACCTCTAGGCAGGTGGTCCTGGCAGCAGTGCCACCTCTAGGCAGGTGGTCCTGGGTTGAAATAAGAAATCACGTTGAGCAAGCCAGGGAGAGCAAGCCAGTGAGCAGCTTTTCTCGATGGTTCCTGCTTGTGGGGCAGATTCTTGATTGAGACTGATGTGGGAGGGCAGAGTCCATTGTGAGTGCTGCCAGCCATGGGCAGATGATCTTGGTCATATAAGGAAGCCGGCTCAGCAAGGCAGCTAGCGGGTGTCCTCCGTGGTCTCTGCTT
Organism: Apodemus speciosus; assembly: GCA_002335545.1. Lineage (NCBI taxonomy): Eukaryota > Metazoa > Chordata > Mammalia > Rodentia > Muridae > Apodemus > Apodemus speciosus. The sequence continues at coordinate 842,069 of BDUI01000018.1, forward strand.
CGGTTCCTGCCTCCAAGTTCCTGCCTTGACTCTTCCAATGATGGATATCGATCCAGATGTATATGCTAAGCAAACCCTTTCCTCCCCAAGCTAGTTTTAAAGAACATTGCATTATCACAGTGACAGAGAGTGACCAGGACAGATGCTCATCCCAGTTTTAGTTTGGAGCCATTTACGTGAGCTTTCTACCCTACTCACCATGTTCTGGAATCCCCCCTGTTCTTTGTTCAGCTACTCGCGGGGCTGTCCTGTCCTCAACCCTCTCATGCCGGAGGCCGACTCACCCTGCACTGAGAGGCCTCTGCTCCTTGGTCAGTCAGCATTCTTTCTGTCAGGCCTGCTCTCTGAACACACCCTAAAGCTTCTTCTCCCTACGGTTGGTCTCAAGGACTCTGTCAGGTTTCCCAACATGGTCCCCATCCGAAACATGGGAGAGTTCCTGGCCTCATGTGTGAGTGCTGACAATGTTTTATTTAAGAGTCGAGGTAGCGGGATCATTTTAAATACTGCACACAAAAATACAGTGTAAAGTGAGAATAAAAGCTATCTTGTGAATTTCAACAAGGTCAGGAACCTTAAAATTTTGGTAAAAAAAATACTTAAAAAACCATTCCATCTAACCCATGTGCTAGAGAGTGGATATTATCTGAGTAGAGCTGAATCAGATACTGGTAGAACTGAACACAATGTTATCAGTTAAGACAGCCTGTGGCTTTATGTTGGGAAGCAGCTCATTGTGAAAATGCTGTGCAAGCGTAAAGACCTGGATTTGGATTCCTAGATATGGCAGCATACATCTATAGTATCAGAAGTCCTATGGAGAGATGGGGAGGTAGAGGCAGGACAGTCCCCAGAGACTCACAGGCTAGTTCACGAGGTGTGCAAAGTGGCAGACAACAGGAGACCTTGTCTCAAACACGGTGGAGAATGTATGAGCACCCAAGGGTAATCTCTGACTGCCATGCTTGCGTATACAAACACAAATGCACATGCACACACACTTCTAAACAAAATACAGGTTGACTTCAGTTTCTATATTTAAACAAGATTTTGTTGGTAAAATAATTACTTTACATATGTTAATTTTATTAATGTGTTTCTACAAAGGTAACACTACACGACACACACACACAACATAAAACATATGAGCACAAGTTAGCTTCTCGTCTCTCTGCACATATGGTAACCACTGACTGAACTCCTGTAAGCCAGGCCCTGGGAGCTATAGGATACAATGCTTTTGGTTCCTGCCTTGGAGTGTCATAGTCTGATGAAGGAAGCATTCTAGTGGACAGAAAAGGCTACAGAAACAGAGGCTGTCCTGTCCTCATTGGCTGATCAGCTCATCTGTGAGTACCCTTAAAGGGTCCCCGTACAGTGAGGCTGCCTATAATCTTGTACACATTGGGTGAGACTTAGGGGAACACTTATTTAGTGACAACACATTTGATACTATTGGTCTACTCGGATGCCCACTAGCCCAAAGCCCTGTGTAGTGGAGCTGACCTGATAAGATATTTCTCACAGAATTCTGTCATGAACTTGGCAGTCTGCAGCAACACCTAATACTTAGTGACATCCATTTGTTACCAATGACTGTTTCTTACTCACTGAAAGAAAACTGGATTCTAAAAGTTTTCTCTTGTCAGAGAAGAGACGGAGGGGGAAGACTGGTAAATGTCTCAGTTTTGTGGAAACTCAGTTTCTTCTAAACACTGACCCAGTTCTTTTCTTTTCTTTTCTTTTCTTTTCTTTTCTTTTCTTTTCTTTTCTTTTCTTTTCTTTTCTTTTCTTTTTCTTTTTCTTTTTCTTTTTCCTCTCTCTCTCTTTCCCCTTCCTTTTATCTTTCTTTCTTTTTTGTTAAAAATTCTCAAGCATTTTTTCGAAAGATTTATTTATTGTTATATGTAAGTCACACCAGATGAGGGCATCAGATCTCTTTATGGATGGTTGTGAGCCACCATGTGGTTGCTGGGATTTGAACTCAGGACCTTCAGAAGAGCAGTCAGTGCTCTTAACTGCTGAGTCATTTCACCAGTCCCCTTCCTTCCTTCCTTCCTTCCTTCCTTCCTTCCTTCCTTCCTTCCTTCCTTCCATCCT
>BDUI01000018.1:844458-862387 GCA_002335545.1 Apodemus speciosus
CTTCCTTCCTTCCTTCCTTCCTTCCTTCCTTCCTTCCTTCCTTCCTTCCTTCCTTCCTTCCTCCCTTCCTAGCAAAATACACATTGGCTGAAAACTTCCAGTTCAGGAAGTTGGAGGCTGGTCTTGTGTGTCTGCTATGTACTTCTGGATCCCAAAGAAGATTCTGTATCTCCGGTCTCCAGGAGGTAATGGTTCAAGTTTTTCTGGGAAGCATCGGACAGTAAGAGCTAGCCACGTGTCCCTCTTGCTTTCCCTGTCTGCTCTGCTGTGAAAATCAGCCAGAGGGGTAAGTTTGAAAGGTGTTGAGCTGGGTTCCAATGGGGCCTTGGGATGGCAGGGTGTGGGTAGGATGTGATCTGTAGACTGTGTCGGTGATCTTTAACTCAGGAAGGAACTGTGAAATGGAAACCTCTCTGCAACACTTGAGTCCTTGTCATGGGTTCTGCTCCCATCACCAAAGTCTAAGCAACTGTCTTGCTTCACACTCTGCAGCGAAAGTCCCTCCGATCCTTATGCATCCCTCTAGGCTCCCAGCTCCATCCTGAGGGACATGGTGGAGGTAGTTCCCCACTAGCTCTAACTGCCACCAAGCAGATTGCTGCAGAACAGATGCTCTGCATCTAGTTAACACACGAATAGCAAAAGCCCAGAATATGGCATGTGCCTCAGTTGAGATATAGGATTTGTGCACACTATGAGTTATCTTAATGCACACACATAATATATAATAACATATCAGGGTAATAACATTTCCATCCTTACAATGTTGAGATTTGGTATGCTTTAGTCATTTTGCAACGAATCATCATAGATTATTTAAACTTACAGCAACTCTACTGTGCTGAAGAACAAAATGCAACTCCTTCACTTCATGATGGTGTCTCCTTCTGACTCCTTCTGTCTCCTTCTGCTCCTTTCCCTCTGTTCTTCCCTCCCCATGTCTGCTATTTCATTCTACTTTCTACAAAACTGACTGACTTCTTCCCACAAATGGATGAGAACATGGTGAATTTATCCTTTAGTGTCTAACCTATTTCGCTCGAAACGATGATCCGGATTTCACCCCCATGGACGCTAAAGCATTCCGTTCCCCCCCACCCCCCCATGTGTACACGCATGTGTGTGAATGTGTGCATTTGTTTAAGCCAGGGGGCAATACTGGTGTCATCCCTTGGAAACCAGCTGTCTGGTTTTTGGGACACAGTTGTTTACTGGCCTGGGACTCGACAGTAGGCTAGGCTTGCTGACCACTGAGCCAGCCCCAGGATCTGCTTGTCTCTGCCTTTCCAGCACTGGCATTGCAAGTGTGCATCTGTGCAAGCCAGTGGAGAAAAGTGCTCAGAAGTCCTACTTAGCCCAAAAGACTATGAAGCATCAATGACCAGAACAGAAAGATATCCTGAGCAGAGTAACAGTGGCACTCTTATCTTGAGGATGACCATCAGCTGTCTAATTGGACTTAAGATCTGCTCAACAGGAGGGAAGTCATACCTGGAACTGTAAACCTAGACAACTACTGGTGGCCGGAGAGGTCGCAGACCCGGGAGGAGAACTTAAAATGACATTGTCCTAAATCAGTATAATTCTCACAGTATTCTACATATACATCTTGTACTCACAGAGTGTAGCTCTCACGCTTCATCAAAGAAGCTTCTGTTTGGAACAGGTCAGGACTGTCACCACTGGTCAAAATGCAGAGAAGTAACTGTGGGATGCCCATTCCTAGTTGATGCACCCATAGTGCAACCACTACATCTGGGACCACAGTGAGAGGGGCAGAGAGACTACGAGAGCCAGAGAGCCGGTACAGCTGCTGCATGACTGGAAAGCTGCACCCATGAAATGTCAACAGTATGTTTGCCTAAACAGAATCTGCATTTCACAAGGCTCTGCTGGTAGGCCTGCTACAAACAAAGGCCGCTGAGAGGAGAACCAGATTTCCACAGTGGAGAGCTCTCTGATAGGTTATCCAATCCCAAGCAGTCAACTCGAAACATATACATACAAACAATAGCAAGTGGAGTCAATATATTAGGATAACATAGTAATGATAATTAATGAAGAGGTCATTGATTCGAGATGGAGTGGCAGGGGGGACACAGGAAGAGCTGAAAGCTAGAAATGGTATACATGATCACCTTAATATTTTGAATAAAAAAGAAACTGAAGAATCATGTTCTTCTCATTTTTAGTTTCTAAGGAATCTCCATACCGCTTTCCATAGTGGCTGTAGTAATTTACATTGCCAACAACAGCGGGGTTTACACATCATTGCCTGCATTCATTTTTGTCTTTTTGATGTCAGCCATTCTTACAAGGAGAGATGATCTCTTTGTGGGTTTTGCTTTGCAGTTCTCTGATGATTACTGAGACGGAACAGTTTTTATTAGCATATAGGCATTGTACAGAATGATGGTTTCACGATGACGTTTTCTTGCACGGACATCACGTGACTTACCCAGTTTTACTCTTGTCCCATCTCGACTCTGCAACCTCCTTTCCTCTTTTCAAATAGCTGCTCTTGTATTTTCTCATGTCATTTATATACATACATATACATATATATGTGTGTATATATACAAATGAATACACATATAGATTTGCATGCCTACCTATACGCATTCTTCATATGAGGAAAATATGAGATATTTATTCTTGTAACTCTGGCTTATTTGCTTAAAATGATCTTTAAGTTCCACCCTTTTTCCTTCATTGTTCATAATCTCATTGTTCTTCATGGCTGGATAAAGTTCTATTGTTTAACTATATAACATTTTACTTTCACATTCATTGATGATGGCCGTTTAGGCTATTTCCATAAACCAGCTACTGTGACCAGTGCCACAGCACACGTGGGTGTGCAGGTATGACTGCTGAATGCTGAGTTAAATTCCTTCGGGGATTTAAAATTACTCGGTAGTGTCACAACAGGATGTTGATGGTAGTTCTTGAAGAACCTCTGATTTTCATAATCGCCTCGCTAATTTACATTTTATACCACAATGCACTGGAGTTCCTGTTCTTCCACTGAATCTTCTCCTATGTCACAGCCAGTCAGAAGTGTATGTATGTGTCTGCTGTCTGTCTGTGTGTGTGTGTGTGTGTGTGTGTGCATCTGTGTGTGTATTCTTGATAACAGCCATTCTGACTGTGACAGTGGGATGGAATCACAATGTAGTTTTGACTTGCATTTGGGATTTTGGATTTTTTAATATAAATATCTATTGACCATTTCTCAATAGTAGTAGACGGTGATTCTTTTAGTCTTTGGTGAGTCAGATATGTATATCATGTATTCTGGTTTATTTCACTCCCTACACCTTTGCACACTCCTCCTACTGCTGACTCTTTCTTCTTCCTAATAATTCTCCCTCTGATTTTCATGGCTTTCTGTTGTTCTGTGACCCAGAGTTTAATTAGGGTTGCTTCTGTGTGCCTGAGTTGGAGTTTATTTAACCGGAACTGGCTACAATACTGAAGACAATAGTTTCTCCTACCCCGCAGCAAACATTAGCTACCAACAGTTCCTCAGGGAGGTTGGGCTCATGACAGAATTGATGCTTGCACAGCGTGGTAGACAGGGGCTTCCTGCTCTTTCCCTGTGTGTGCATATCTTCTTTCCCAGCAGCATTTGTTGAAGAGACTTTTTTTTCTCATATTTTTGGTGGATATTTTGAAATTCAGATGGGTGGAGTGGTGTGGCTTATTTCCAGGCTGTAGCTGTGTGGTTTACTTTTAGGCTCTTTGTCCTATTCCATTGGTCTGGTCAAGATGGGACACTGATCTGTGCATTCAGCCCTTGCACCTCTGCTTTGAGAAGCACCCATTTCTGTAGCCCATTTTCATCGGGCTGTTTTTCATATTTAGTTGCTTGAATTTCTTAGATTGTGCATATATAAATCCCTTGGCAGATGGGTAGCAGGCAAGTGTTCTCTCAAATTCTGCCGGTTGCCTGATAATTCTGTGGATTACGTCCATGCCTGGGCACAACGTTTTAAGGTGAAATAATTGTAGCAGCCTCTATTTGCTTTTGTTGCCCATGCTCTTGGGGTCTGGTATAAAACACTGGTGCCTTGATCAGTGTCTGGACTCCCTTGTACTCATGGTCATCTCAGAGTTTAAGGTTCCAAGCCTAGCAGATTGGTGAGAGGGCTGACTTACATTTTCCTGCAGATGGAAACACAAATTTGCTAGTATTACTTATTGAAATGGTTGTCTATTCTGGATTATATTCTTGGAACCTTTGTCAAGTATCAGTTGGCCGTATAAACATGGAATAATTTCTGACTTATTCTGTGCCACTGTGTTATCCTTCTGCTTCTATGCTTTGCTGACTTGGAAGTCAGGAATTGTGATGTCTTCCACATTGTTGTTGTTKTTTTCTCCTCTCAGAAACACTTTGGCTAGTATGGCTGTCTTGTGTGGTGTCATGTGATTTTGAGGATGCTTTTCTATTTCTATGAAAAAGACATTGACTTTTGATGGGAATCTTACTGAATAAATAGACTGCTTTGGGAAGTATGAAAATATTGACAATATTGATTCTTTCAATCCACAAGGATGACAATATCCTTTCATTGTTTTAATGTCTCCTAGAGTTTATTTCATCAATAGTTCATAATTTTCAGTCCAGAGATCTTCTATTTTTTTTGCTTAAATTCTTCCTAAATATTTGTTTTTGTATGTAGCTACAATGAATATTTAAAATTCGTTTTCATCAAGTTCATTATGGTTTTATAAAAATGCAAATGATTTTTGCATGCTGATTTTGTGTTCTGCATCTTCACTAAATTTGTGTATAAGTTCTAGAAACTTTTGAATAGAGTGCTGTCTGGAGACATATAACAAGTGTTCCTACAAACAGAAAGTTGTTCTCTTTTCTTCTAGTCTCTGTAAAATAGCTTCCCCTCTCCATGTCTGTTGTAAAACCTATGAAACAGAGAGTACCAGGTTCCACCAACCTTTTTTATGCTTTAAGAAATCATAAAGTACTAATGTCTTTATGCTTATTCAAACATAACTTATATGTTTTCTGCAGAACTGAATACCATTCTAGGTTGACAGTATTATCTGTAGGGGAAAGGACATATTTGACTTGGAAGATAATTAAACCCTAGAATCACTTATCACAGCATTAGGCATCATCAAATATAACTAAGACACATGAACTATCAACTTGAAATGCAAGGAAAAGGGTTGACCTCTTACTTTCTATACTGTTTTTAGAAAAGCTATTTTATAATGTACACTTTGATGTTTACTGATCTCCTAAGCATTAGAAATAAGACATGGCTCCTGCTCTTGAGGAATTCACTCATGGGAGCAGTTTGAGAAGAGAGCCCAACCCAGGGAACATCTGGGTGAGCAGATTAGGGAAGGTTTTATAGCAACAGCCATAGACAGCTGTTCCCTAAGGATGACAGTGAGGCAACGAGATAGAAAAACATGTGGAAGAATAGTCTAGAAGAAGAAGTACGCAGCACAATAGGAAGGCAGTGCAGTAAGAATGCAGTACAAGGGAGCCTGAAACACTTGTGGCCATGTGAAGCTATTAACCCCTGTGTGTGTGTGTGTGTGTGTGTGTGTGTGTGTGTGTGTGTGCACGAGCAATGCACATGCATGTATTTATGTTTTTCATAAATATGTACATATATATACATATATATATGATATATTATGCTCAGTTGCTGAAAAAAAAAGAATATGTGAGTGGCGAACTAAGTTATGAGGGCCCTAAGTAATCAAGCAAAAGATGTTAGTCTGCAAAAACTGTAGATGTGCATTTTAGCAAGACCTCAGTGTAGGTGTGCAGAGAATGGATTGGTGCAAAATTAGAAAGGGACCATGAAGATCAGTTATGACTCTACTGCTGTGCAACTGGGAATAAATATGGAATTATTTAAATATTTAGGTATAAGGAAATGATGGAAAAGGCACAGAACTTCATCCTTGACAACAGTAAGTTCGTACAGAGCCAAAATAGTTGCAGTTCAGTGGGGTCAGAATATGACAAGCCTGTTGCCTGTTGGTAAATGCGAGGATAATTTTTTTATATATATATCAGGAGAAGAATATATATTCTTTTCATCAAAGATGGGGATCTGATACAATCTGGACAAGCCTCATGGAAAGAACTCTCATCTTCCGGAAGTTTCTCTCATACCCTTCCTTATCCTCTTCCCACAATTTACCGCTTCCATATGAAGCCCCCTTTGCATTTCTTTTCATGCTTTGTTTCTATAGGTTTCTATCTCTGTTTAAGGGATATGTAAGCCTTGGGGTCTAGTTTTCTCTGGTTCTCCATTTCCCTCTATGAATGTCTGTATGCACATGCAAGACATAAAATATTAGCGTCAAAGGAAACGTGTATGCTTTTCTCCTATTAATCTATCTCTGGTCAGTATGATTCACAAGGCCCAGCTTGAGAACCAAAGCGTGTAGCAGAGCCTTTTCTGCTCTGAACGTTGGCCAAAAATCTCCCGAGAAGATACCACATGTAAATGGTTCATCTCTGGCAATGACAATTAGCCTTAAGGATTTTATATTCTTTTTTAGATTATTTTTGTATGTTCCATTTGTTAAATTGCATTTACATAGGTATCGAGTGTTCATGTGACCAATGCTGTGTTAGTCCCTGGGGATGCTGAGCACATTAGAATGTAACTCCAGAAACTTATAAATATATAGTCAGAGAAAAAGACATGTCATGTTCTCAATGCACGGAAAAATGTTTGAGATGTACACAGAGAAATGCAAATTAGAATAATGATATTTCACTGACAGCTAGGCAAAAGTTCTAAGGTCTTAAGAGACCAAGAGAAAGTGATGGGCTGAGAGAACTGGCCAGTGCCTATAATAATGGTAGTACTGGAGAGGTGAGGGCAGGGGAAGAAGGAAGAAGGATAACCTTCACCCATGTAATGAGTTCAAAGACTGCCTGAGTCTGTCTGTCTGTCTGTCTGTCTGTCTGTCTGTCTGTCTGTCTGTCTGTCTCTCTCTCTCTCTCTCTCTCTCTCTCTCTCTCTCTCTCTCTCTCTCTCTCTCTCTCTCTCTCTCTCATCTGTCTTTTTAATAAGAAACCCTGTCACAAACAACAAACAAACAAGATGGGAACATATTTAGACTTCTGGTAGGAGTAAATCAGTGAATGGGTAAGCAATTAGGCAATACTTATCACTTATCAAATTACCTTTTGCCTGAGTAATTCTCCTGTTAGAAATTCACTGTGGCCTTCAGAAAGAAATGTGCATGAACATGTTGGTTCTGGTTCCCTTGGCAATAACAAACATGTGGAAACCACCTAAATGTCCGAATCCAGCCAAATGAGGAAAGGGTTTCTAGAATCTTGCGAAAAATAAGCCAATATCTCTGTGCAGATTCAGAAAGACCCTCAGGACCTACTTACAGAAAGGTCATAGAGGAAGTAGTGCAGAGGCTAGGACTATCTCTAGCCACAAACAAAAGTACGTGTAAGCTGTTTCCTAGTATATGCATTCGAAGTTTCTAGATGTTAGGTGCCTGAGACACACTTGCCATTACACCTGACAGTAAGAATGGGGGGTGGGGCTAGACATCTTTTTTATTCTCTACCTTTCAAATTTTAGCTGCACTTTGGTTTTGTACTGCAGATATTGTTGTTGTTGTTGTTGTTGTCTGGTGCTGGGGATCGAATCAGGCTTTCCTCTTGCTGGACAAGTACCCAATCACTGAGCTCCGTGTGCCGTCCTAGGCGCTTCCTATCTTAATATTAGAACCTCTCTCTTTAGGATCTCCCACCGTGATGAGATCTGCAAGTCTTCTGAAGTATCTAAAAACATCCAACGGCGGAGATTAAGGTGAGCAAGTGCTTGCTGGCATCGTGCTCTATAGACCTGTGTACTGATGGGAAGGGACAGGGAAACAGGCTGCCGTTCTCACTGTCACCTCCTGCTATGTAGCCAAGGCCCCGGTGGCCTGCCTCACTTGATGGATGCACTCCAAAGATGAGCGCAGAGCACCTCAGGTCTTCTTCAGTGTTGGCAATGTTCCTGGAAATGGTCAGGTTTGTGTCTGCACGAATGTCAGGCGCTTCAATTGGAGATATGACTAAAGAGTGGGTGGCCATGTGAACCCTCCTTCCTGAAACAGGAATCTGAGGGAAAAGACACACGAGGCTACACCTGACACTTCAAAGAACAGAGGCTGACAAAGAATGGTTAGAGCAGGAGAGTAAAAGACACTTCCTTGTAGAGGGCAGGCCACTCTAAGAGCTTCCAGGGGACACAGACTTTCTTTCCAAATTTGGGTTCAACTGAGTAATATTAGATTTTAATTTGTCTTTCAAAAGGATCCTCTCCCCCACCCCGCCCATCTGCCCTTCTACTCTCTTTGCTTCTTCTATTTCCTCTTTCCATTTTTTAGTTGCTAAAGGATGAAAGTCACCCGGGTAGTGACTCACATCTTTACCTTGCAACGCAGAGCGATTTGGGGTGAAAATTCTGGAGGAAGTCAGTTTATCTCCTCAAAACAGAAAAGCCCAATCAAGCATTGTCTGATTAATTAGAGACACTTAGAAAAAAAAAGTGCTATCAAGGCCCACAGCTGTAATCAATTTAATCAACATGCAAAGAGCCAATCTATGGTTTTCTTGATTAACAAAGCTGAATGTTAAACAGAGAAGAGTGACATTGTGGTGCCATTAGCTAAATCTGCAAACTGAGAATTTTCCCCAAATATTCAAAGTCAAGTAAGGGCAAAGTGAAAACTCTCATCCCGGCTCACGATACCAGCCCCGTAGGCCTGGGTATTCCCGTGTTTAAAAAAAAAAAAAAGAGGTGTGGATGAGACGTGAACACAGACTGCCCCGTGAGGACACACACACCAAATCGACTCTCGCCACGTGGTGTCACGCAGTAAAATCTACCGCACTATGCAAGGATGAGTGGCGGTTAACTTGGAATTCCAGAAAGAGCTCCCAAGTGGAGCAGCACCACGTAGCGCCTTTACAAGCTTTCCAGGCACGAGCACGCTGAATGCTCCAACTCAGCCTTGAGAGCAGAAAACTGCAGCCTTTTCTTAGTTTTTCTTTTTCATATTTTATTTTTTACTGTTTTGCACCTTCTTGTTTTTCTTTTCTTTTTTTATTAGATATATTCTTTATTTACATTTCAAATGTTTTCCCCTTTCCTGCCCCCTAATCCATCCCCCACCCCATGCTCACCTACCCACCCACTCCCGCTTCCCTGTCCTGGCATTCCTTTATACTGGGAGATCTGGGGGTACTGGACGGTTCATATTGTTGTTCCTCCTACGGGGTTGCAAACCCCTTCAGCTCCTTGGGTCTTTCTCCAGTTCCTCCATTGGTGACCCTGTGTTCAGTTCAATGGCTGGCTGAGAGTGTCCCCTCTGTATTTGTCATGCACTAGCAGAGCCTCCCAGGTGACAGCTATATCCGGCACTGGTCAGCAAGCACTTTTGGGCATCCACAATAGTGTCTGGGTTTTGTAACTGTATATGGGATGGATTCCTAGGTGGGGCAGTCTCTGGATGGCCTTTCCTTCAGTCTTTGATGCACTCTTTGCCTCCGTGTCTACTCCTGTGGGTATTTTGTTCCCCCTTCTAAGAAGGACCAGAGTATTCATACTTTGTGCTTCCTTCTTCTTGAGCTTCATTTGGTCTGTGAATTGTGTCTTGGGTATTCCAGGCTTCTGGGCTAATAACCACTTATCAGTGAGTGCATACCATGTGTGTTCTTTTGTGACTGAGTTACCTTACTCAGGATGATATTTTCTAGTTCTATTCATTTGCCTAAGAATTTCATGAATTCATTGTTTTTAATAGCTGAGTAGTATTTCATTGTGCAAATGTACGACATTTTCTGTATCTATTCCTCTGTTGAGGGACCTCTGGGTTCTTTCCAGTTTCTGACTATTATAAATAAGGCTGTTATGAACATAGTGGAGCATGTGTCCTTATTACATGCTGGAGAATCCTCTGGGTATATGCCTAGGAGTAGTATATCAGGTCCTCTGGTTGCCAGAGTGGTTGTACCAGCAGCAACGGAGAAGTGTTCCCTTTCTCTACATCCTCGCCAGCACCTGCTGTCCCCTGAGGTTTTGATCTTAGACATTCTTACTGCTCTGAGGTGAAATCTCAAGGTTGCTTTGATTTGCATTTCCCTGATGACTAAGGATATTGAACATTTCTTTAGGTGCTTCTCAGCCACTTGATATTCCTCAGTTGAAAATTCTTTGTTTAGCTCTGTACCCCATTTTTAATAGGGTTATTTGGTTCTCTGGAATCTAACTTGTTGAGTTCTTTGTATACATTGGATATTAGCCCTCTATTGGATGTAGGATTGGTAAAGATCTTCAATGGCAATCTGTTAACTGCTATTTTGTCCTATTGACAGTATCCTTTGCCTTACAGAAACTTTGTAATTTTATGAGATCCATTTGTCAATTCTTTATCTTAGAGCATAAGCCATTGGTGTTGTGTTCAGGAAAATTTCCCCTGTGCCCATGTGCTCAAGGCTCTTCTCCACTTTCTCTTCTATTAGTTTCAATGCAGCCTTTTCTAACCCAAGAAAATTAATTGTTCTAAAATCAGAATATAAATACAAATACAAATTCACTTAAGCCTTCCTGGGAGATTTGGCAGTGCTTAGAGAGTGGGCGGGGTTTACCTCAGCGCTGTGATTCTGTGGGCCTCTGTAAAGATAAGCACGGGTATCATTTCCCTCACTAGTGTGCTGGGTTATCGGAAATGGCATTTGCATAGTGGTTTCCATTTTCCTTGGGAATGTTTGGCTATATATCTATTTTCAGTACTCAAATACAATAAGGGTATGTTGAAAAAAGGCTCTATCAGGTGGATGATAATTCCCCTCCCTGCCACCGCGTTGACTGGCTGCACAAGAAAATAAAGAGCTGAGAAAGCTGACAGGATATTCCGCTGACGAGATTAATTTTTCCCCACAGTTGCAGTGTGCGTTAATTGTAACATTTCAGTTAATGAGAAATATCGTGATAGGATGCCGCTGTGCGCGACAAATGGACTTTTAAACAGATATGAGGGGAAAACGCTATTTTCAAAAAACACTTGAGATGAAATGATCCTGTGGCACAGGCATGGGCCATTCCTGCAAGTCCATTAGGCTTCTGAGGGAGGGTAATAACTCTTTCCAGTGGCCTGGCTGGCTGAGGCACTGCAATTATTCAGTGTTACCACAGCAGCTATTCAGCCTCCATGCGGTTCTCACTCTGCAGAAAGCGTACATGCAGAACTGTGAAACAGAGCGACAGACACTGCAGGATCAGAGGGAGCATTCGGACTGCATCCCACCCAGAACGGCACCGTGAACTTTGCATGGAAAGATGTATAAGTAATTAATGCATAACTCAGGGGCCCACTGAAATGCAAGCCAGGCAAGGGGTCCCTCTTGTTCCTTTTGGACAGCATGCTCTTTTCCTCATGGCCATCAGATGGCGACGATACAGCTCAAAATGCAAGTTTGATGCATGTACGAATAGAAACATCCCGTAGTATTCCTTAGCTATCCAGGGTCTTTTCTAAATATTGTATTTGACAAATTCTTCCATGCTTTTGGGTGTAATTAGTATTCTGTCTTGTGACTACAGCACAGTTTATTTATCTCTTCTAGCATACAAAGCCGGTTCTCTCTAGCTTGAGGCCGTTACACTGCTTGGGGTCTGCAGATCAACTGACAGTACACAAGGAGAAGACAGACAGAGCTATTGACAGTGCAGGTGGAGATCGCCAGGAATGAGCGACACTCATTACTGACATATTATAATCAGGGATAAAGGCTTGCAGAGCACCATAACAGGAAGAGCGCCAGGGCGTCCGTGGCAAACTTAGGAGGCACTTTGACGTTAATGCGGTACCTGAGTCTATATGGCTAAATTAGCAAGAAATTCCCTTGGGCGCTGGTGACTACCGGCAGCGATGTTTCGGGCGCTGCTTTAGACAAGGAAAAAGCCAAGGTCTTGTTTGTAGCTCAACTGCTAATCTTCCTAGCAGTTCTAGGGGGTGGAGTGGACACTCAACCTTTAGATGTGACTTTGGCTGTACACTTCTGTGTGCCTTTTATTGGCTACATAAGAAGGAGTGTTATTGCTGGATAAAAAAAGCTGGATATTAATGTTTAGCTCATATCAAACAGTTTTCCAAAGCAGTTACCACTTCTGTCCCCTGGCAGTGTGTCGCCAGCCCATCCTCAGTGAGTCCGTAGCCCTGCAGCAGTCCCCTCACACCCCCTGAGTCCGTAGCCCTGCAGCAGTCCCCTCACACACCCTGGGCTGGTTGTTCATTCCCTTCCTGCAGGTGCTCACACCGTCTTGGCAGGGTATCTATATCCACCATGGCATTTACATGCCATATTCACACCTACCCAGCATGTACTCGCAGTGTCCCAGGCAAGGTATTTATACATCCCTCATCAGTCCTGGCCATTTTATCTTTCTTTGGGGTTGTCTCTATTTTCTTTCCTACTGATTTGTGTTTTGTTTATCTATTGTGGGCTATAACGCCTGAACTGCAAATATTCTATTCTGTGGGTGTCTTTTACCTGAGGTAGTGTCCTTTATTAAGTTCCCAATCTCTTCCTACCCTGAGGTTATGAATCTAGTCCTCGGTGCTGTCCTTGTAAAGCGCAGAGTGTGGAGGGCGGGGCAGCCATCAATCAGCGAATCGCATAACAGTGCAGAGCTCCTAAGAAGTTCAAGTTGCAGGATGCTTGAAATGTAGCACAGTGGCCGAAAGGGCGTGGACCAGGCAAGGTGGGCACAGTGAAGACGGAAGGTGCTGTGGGGGGGAAGGCACACACAGGCAGAGGGAGGGGCCAGCGTGGCTTGTACACAACCCCTACACGGAAAACTATACAAGATAAGGTGTCTCAGCAGACGGGGCCTGGTCACTTAGCATTCTGCCTGTATCCTGTGAGTGAAAGGTTTTAATAAGGAGGAGAGCAGGCTGTGGTTAAAGGCACCAACGATGCACGGAGACGCCCTATTACTCTGCAGCAACAGTCCAAGGGAGAGACAGTGAGTGGTCTAGGTGACCAGACACTAAATGTAAGTCATCAGTGAGACAGGAAAACCACAAATGGGAACGGGATCCACCCGCCCCAGGAGGCGTAGTGCCCTGGCGACGGTTAGGGGCAGCCAACTGGTTTGGATTACATTTAATTGCCTTGTTCAGCCGAGAGGACGGCAACGGTGTAAGGCCAGCAGTGCGCCAAGGGAGCTGGGCAGGACTTTGTCGGGGCCGGCACGATCGGGGTAGACCATGTAAGAGCCTGGAGAGTGAACAAATGACTCAGATGCGCTACTAAAAAAGCACGCGAGGAAGGCAACGGCTCAACCTACTGTTCTAGGGGAGAGGTTAGAGGGAAGCTCATGAAGGCTGGCATCAAGGTATCTTGTTATCTTGTCTGATAACAAAGGAAATGCCGCGGATGTCGTGCCAAGCCTGTTTCCTGGCCCAGATGAGCAGAGTTTGAAGAGACACTGGGACAATCTCCTCCTTAGCCTTCCTGAGATGCTTGGATGCCTCCAATTCTGATTTTTCCTTTCTATCCCCAGTTTACTAGTGACACCCTGTTATCACTGTTTAAAATCATGAAGCTTTTCATATTATTAATGGAATTAATATCGCTAATGAAAATTTTCATGAGAGGCTCCATGTATCACGGAACCCTTGTAGCAAATCTGGTAAAAAAGTGACTACTTTTGGATAACTGAAGTCAAAGTGACTACTTTTGGATAACTGAAGTGATGCTTGGAAGGATGAATAAGTTCCCAGAACACAAACCCACATTTACTGCCAGACACTGTGCTACATATAGACAGAGCTTATGCCACCTCCCAAGCCCACTTGTTCTATGTGGCAATGCCAAACAATAACTAAAGCCATTTTGTTACTAATTTTTTATTGGCTGTAATGAGTGGGGTGGTTGGCAGCATGCCAAAGGAGAATGTGTAAGTGCCAGTCAAACACTCAACTGAAAACCTGAAGGGCTGGAGGTATTGGGCAGACAGCATCATAAACTCCTGATGACAGAGACTAGGCAAGGGCACCAGGACACAGCAACTGCCTCCACCTCAGACTCTCTTCCTTGGCTTGCTCTTCCAGTGGCTCCTTTACTTATTGTAACTTGGGGGGGGGGTGCTAATTTCGGAATAGGAAAAGTCCACAACCATGCTGAATCCTGGTAGGTCATACACACACACATATACGCACACATACAGATATACACACATATACACACATACACACATATACACACATACGCATATGTACACACATACACACACGTACACACAGATACACACCCATACACATACATACACACATACACACAGATAAACACACATACACATATACACACAGATAAACACACACATACACATGTATGTGCATACACACATACACATATACACACACATCCACACATCCACATCCACACACACATCCACACATATACACACACATATACACATCAACATACACACACATACACACATATACACACATACACACATACACACACATACACACAGATAAACACATACATATACACACATACACACAGATAAACATACATATACACACATACACAATACACACACAGATGAACACACACATATGTGCATATACACATACACATCTACACACATACACATCTACACACACATACAAACATAAACACACAACATAATTTGAACTGTCATCATTTAGGATTCAAGTGGTGGCTATTGAGGTTAGGTACAAGTTTTATTTCCCTCTTAATACTTTTATTAATTATTTGGGAATTTCACATAATGCGCCCTGATCAAACTTCCTAGCCCTTCCAGGTCCAACTCCCCACCTTTGTGACATCTCACACGAAGAAGAAGGAGAAGAAGAACGAGGAGGAGGAGAAGGAGGAGGAGAAGGAGGAGGAGGAGGAGGAAGAGGAGGAAGAAGAAGGTGCAGCAGCAGCAGCAGCAGCAGCAGCAGCAGCTGCTAGGTCCATTTTGTGTTGTTTATACACTCCCAGTGGCCAGCCCCTCAAAGGAGGTGGAGTCCTTCCCCACCACTCCCCGGCCAGAAGACCTACACTTCAACATTCCTATCACACACATACACACATACACACAGATAAACACACACGCACCACACGTATGTGCATACACACATACACATATACATACATTTTTAAGAATTCTCTTCAATGGCTTCCTATCTAGACTGTTTCTTTTTTTGGGAGGGTGGGGGAGAAGGTGGGGGGAACTAGACAGCAAATATTAGCCCCTTTCAAGTATCATTGCATGCAATTCCATAAAGCTACCACTGGCAGACCAAGAGAAGACAGCGCGGAACAAACCATGCCGCCCTTGCATTAGGCGCAAATGCTAAGAAGTTAGAACAAACACTGTTCAGAAGCGTCAAAGATGTTTTTGGTGATGCAAGTCCATCCTTGTCAAGTTAGGTGCATGTGCGCTGTTCACATCTCACATTTGTTTATATAAAATATAAATTCCGTTAATTGTTTTTCTGATGAATATCTGCAATGATATAGAATGAAAGTGGGTGATTTCATTGCTGTGGCAGACCGAGCACTCAGACTGACCCCGGTTCATGGCATGGGAAAACAGGAGGCTTATTCACAGAGACTCTTCAATCGCCACCCAATGCTAAGAAATGACAATAACAGCCAATGAAGACCGGGGGCATGTCACTAATCACGGCTGGCAGAAGACAGGTGGTGGGGCTTCTTTTTTGTTTTTTGTGATTGAAATGCCTCAAGACTCATAGGAGGCTTTGGCATACTTAAAACACAATTAAACTTTGTCTTGGAAGGAGAAGCAGGCACTGTGGAGAGGTGCTGAAGGAAGCCATGCGCATGGGAGAGACCAGGTACGCTTGCTGTGAGGGCACCACTGTGACATCTGAGAGGGTGCTTTTTCCTAATTCAGAAGCTACTCATTTTAAGAGAGAATAGCCCAAGGTGTTTTTAAGGTCAAACTAGAAATATGGTGATGATTTAAAAATGCGAGCCAAGTGTGTTATTATATTACAGCCGCAGTGTTATTGTAGCTTGAGAATATCATTAAATCAGCACAGACCCACACTTATCGTTTCCTGCACATTTTTCATCAAGCTGCCTTCTGACTGGGAGTAATCAGCTAATCTGCTCCTTGCCTTACAATCCCTCCGAGTGACAGATAGATTCCTTCCCTAATACAGAAGGTCTTCATTTACTGAAGCCTCGCCCACAGCACTTTCTGGCTAGGGCAGAGGCTGTCCCGTGGGCAGCTGTCCTCCTTTCTCTCCCACTTGTTCCATTAGTCCAGGAGGCAACAATCAGAGCCCTAGCTGGGCTCCAACTACGCATTGATTGTATTTGCAGAATGAAGGCAGTTTTTATTTTCAGTAAGAGCGTTGTTAAGGAGTCTGTGGGAGGGTGAATTGTGAAAAAGAACCTAAGTGTACTCTCTGCCAAGCCAAAACACTGACCAGACCATGATGGAAAGTTCTTTTAATTCTAGTGGCCAACGAGTAGTTTCAGGATTTGTGAGAAGAAAAGAATCATCTGTAGTTGAGAGATGAATCCAATGTACAAGAGGAAGCATTATTAGTGTAATGTGCATCTGAGAAGCACAAGGCCATGCGAGATTCTAGCTTTTAATTGCTTTCAGTAGCTAATATGAAGCCACCCATACTTTACCGTTTCGCTTCACTTGTTTTTGAGCCATGTATCCTTCCGACAATCCAGCAGTCAGGATTATTAACTCAAAAATCAATAGCAAAGAAGTTATTCATAGCAAAAATATGAGAACTATTTCCTGATAAGTCTGCTTAAGAATGTTTCTTTCCCCTATGACTACACATGCCCAACACCCAATAGAGTTTTCTTGTCCTGAGCTCCAAATTGCATCTGATTCGCCTTAATGCACAGCAAGGGATGTAAAGCCCTTTAAAAA
Source organism: Apodemus speciosus (assembly GCA_002335545.1). NCBI lineage: Eukaryota > Metazoa > Chordata > Mammalia > Rodentia > Muridae > Apodemus > Apodemus speciosus. Next base: position 861,426 of record BDUI01000018.1, read on the forward strand.
TCAATGGGCAAGAAAGAGTCAATACAACAATAAGGTTTGCGTTAGTTCAATCAAATCAGCTAAGAGCTGTTTGCCTTCTCACCTTGGAGTCATTTGAAACAGACCAAACATGTGATTCACATGGGGTTTATTATTCTTAGTGGGATTTTTATGTGTAATGAACATCATAATACAAAGCTATAAGTGCCAGTAAACATAATGTATTGCTAAAATGAGAAATCATGTTTTAACTTCAATCAATTTAAAAACATAATGTTTTTCATTAAGAGAAATGAAAATAAATGCAGGGAGGAAACGTCTAACGGAAGTGGAGTCTTCGCATGAGTAGCAGTTTTGTAAGGCTGACATTTTCCCGCGCCAGGCTTGGTGCTCTCCTCTCCCTGCAGCCCCACCCCTCGCTGGCCTGCACATTGCCTGCAGGACCCACAGACTAGAACTGCCCCTCAGGCTCATGGATGGTAAATTTAGGTCTTGGGGTAAGGGCTTCAGAAGCACCAAGCACCACTGAAGCTGTACCCATTAAGTTGCCCGGGCTGTTGGGGTTTCACGATGAGACAGCGAGCAGGTTTAGAGACTTGACTGGCTGCAGACACTTGACAATAATTACGGTCTTTCATTTCTTAAGGTATGTGTCATTCTCTGAGATCTTGACATGCATTCTCTCCTGCCCTGCCTCCTCATCTGTAGCAGAACAAGGATGCTATAAACTGGAATTACTACTTATGCTTGCTAAAGAATTTTATTAGTCTGAAAAAGAGAATCTTTGCTCTTTTCGTTTGTTTGGTTTTTCGAGACAGGGTTTCTCTGTGTAGCCCTGGCTGTCCTGGAACTCACTCTGTAGACCAGGCTGGCCTCGAACTCAGAAATCCGCCTGYCTCTGCCTCCCAAGTGCTGGGATTAAAGGCGTGCGCCACCACTGCCCGGCGCAACAATTGATTTTCAACTGGTCTAAATTTGAATTA